>CM076573.1:518874197-519027428 GCA_034641835.2 Pinus albicaulis | reverse complement strand
AAAAAACAATCTCCAATCTCTCTATCTACCACTGAAGCAGAGAATATTGTGGCAGTTGCTTGTTGTACTCAGGTGTTATGGATGAAGAAAATTTTGAAATACCTTCAAGAAAGTAGTGATCAACCCATTTTTATCATGTGTGAAAATACCACCACAATTAATATCTTAAAAAATCTTATCATGCACTCGAAAACAAAGCATATTCCCATCAAGTACCATTTTCTATGAGAACAAGTTGTTCATCAATCAGTTAAATTGGAATACATTCCAAAAAAAGAAAAAAATGTTGATATCTTTACTAATTAATTTCTAAGGGAAAGTTTCAAATATCTCAAACCTAGGATGGGAGTGGTTTCTTCCTCGCAATAAGGACTATCTCACTAACTTCAACCAAGATTAAAAGGGAGTTTTCCTCCAAACTTTAATAAGAGGAAGATGTATATTAGGAATTATTTGCACAAAAATGAAAGTATATTGACTAGGGGAGATTTCATTGATCAGGTGATCTGGAATTGGATGAGAACTTCTCCTTCCTGTGACGCTTTGCAAGGAAACAAATGGGTTTTATGTAAACACAATTTTTATGGCCTCTTCAGGGATAATGAGTTAGTTTTCTTGTGAGCTTTAAACAAGTAACATCATAACTTAACTCATAAAGGAAAACAAGAAGAGATACAAAACATATTTTGGTGATGGAGTTCACCCCTCCTAGGATACATCATCGGGCCTGCTAACACATCTAGACCGCTCCATAGATTTCATTGATAAAAGAGTACATGAAATGTGTTGACAAAATGAGTGGCTTGTTTCCCCTTCAAGGAAAAATTCTCCTGCAAATAAATTTCACTCTAAAAATCACGACCACCTACAGTCAATCATGAAACATTCAACAAGAAAATGGCTCTCACATCAAGGTCACTCTGTACTCCACCTAAAAATGAACATAAACTATACAAAAATTCCACATTGAAGTATTAAAAGAGAGCTTTCCTAGAAAAGAAATAATGATAAAATAAAAACATGAGTTGCACCATAGATGTCACAGTTGCTGCAGATAACATATGAAGGTTGGAAAACCCCTACAAGGTCCTCTCCATGCTTAAAAATCCTTCAAATCTACTTCAAACCACTAATTTTTCCTGACACTCATAGACTCAAACCTGAAAAAATCCCTTCCATAAATCCTCCAATTTGTATACAGAGGCTTCCATTGGATTCAGAATGTCCAAAACCCCCTATCTGGGCTCTTCTTGGGCTCAAAAAGGCCAATGACTCATCAAGTTATGTCTCTCCCAAGTTTTCTCTATTATTCGTCCTCCAAATTAGATCAACCTGCAAATTGAGCGACATTTTCGCCCTTTAATCCGTTCGGGAGGCGACAATTTCACCCGTATCCAGTGAAAATTTTCACTTATTTTAAATTCCCAATAACCCTTAGGTGCAAAACCAGGGCCACATGGGCGCGCCATAAGGCCAGGGGCTGGACCAATGGTCTGCCCCCACTGGCCTAGGCACCTTTCTCATCGAGTTGGTGGTTGCATGCAGTTGATGTGGCTGAGGGTTCGAGCTAACCACTCGCACCCGCCGCGCTAGCCCTCAAATATTCCACCAGAGGTTCCACGTCATCCATATGACTGGGGGTCATGAAATTAATTTTTCCCCCCGTCGTTTTAGCCTTTACCTCTACACCTCTGGTCGCGTGGACTATAATAGGACCCATGGCTAGGGCCTACAACCCACCTCCTCCGCCAAGCGCTTTTCCCTTCGCACTCAGTCCTGTGGGATTGCCAATGACCATGGGCTATGGGCTAATGCCCAACCTTCTCCTCCAAGCCCTCTACACTTCACACTGCCCGGTCCTATAGACTATAATATGACTAGGGATAGGGATTTAGTCCAGTGCCCATCCACCGAGCGCTCATAACCCTTCACCATGGTCTTGTGGGTGCGAGCGTTACCAATGGCTAGTCCCCTCCAAGATTTTAATTCCTTCGCACCTATGTCGTCGTCTTGTGGAGAAACAAATGACCAAGGGTTGGGGCTCACTGCCTGACCCCTTCCTCCCAACACACCATGCATAAATTTTAAATAGGGTTGAGCACCTATACGACTAATAATCACCTGTAAGCGAGTTGGTAAGGCACTGGATTGTTTATTAGCAGTGCATTGGTTTGAATCATGTTGAGGCCTCCAATCCCACAAACCAATTTTTAGCCAGTGTGGAGACGTCGCATGGTGGCCTCCAGTTGGGCCATGTGGTATCCTCCCATTGGGCCACCAAAATGAAACGAACCAATCAAAATCGACCAAGTAGACTTATACGAACCCGACACTTGGTGCCCTATGATTGGTTGACCGTACACCCAGTAGGAATTTATATTTCATTATGACATTAGCAGTACAGATTTCCCAGTCAACAGCCTAATCAACTTGCCTGCAAAACAATTTGTTGTCAACCAAAAGCTTCAGAAAATCATAACTTTGTCATAATACACCGGATTGAGGTGATTCAAGTGTCGTTGGAATCGTAATGATGAACACTACGAATTGAAACTATTTTTGAGAGATTATGTGCACTGTCATTTTTTAGCAAAATTTTGACCTCTGGATCATACCTCCCTACTAGGAACTTTTGGACTCCAAAATTTTAGCTTCTCCTAGTAAACAAAATGAGGAAGATGCTCATAAAATTTTCTAATCTTAATCCTTTATGATTTGTTTCAATTGGTTCCTTCAAGCTCCAATCAAGGTACTCCACCTATCCTCTGCATGAAGACCTTACCTTCCTCATGTTAAGAATTGAGCCACAATTCTTAAAACCATGCAGGAATAAAAATATTGATGGATGGAATCTAAAAATTATCTCCAAACCATATTCCAAGTCTCACATAACTTCATCTTGACGTCTCTTTGTTAAAGACAAACTTGACTTTCCATCTTGGAAATCAGAAGCAATTCAATGCTTGTCATGCATTGATTCAAAATTTGCTTTACTGTCCTCAAACTGCACTTGTACACTAAAATACTCTGGATGCAATATTGCAATGAAAATTTTGGCTTTGTCCACAAAACATAGTCATTTATTGTACAATTTTTATCAAATATTTCATTCACAACAAGCTTCATCTTGAAACACTTGTATCGGTGAGTACATGACGCAATTGTAGACAAACTGGACGACATGCACATATTCATCCCAAAAATTCCTCTAAAAATTTGACTCAGAAACAAGCCAACATAACATGATATGTCATTGAAAAACATACTTGTTGTAAATAAGTGATTATTCTTGTTTCACTTTACAAAGTACCCAAAAAACAGGTAATCAACAACAAGTATTTACAATTTACAAAGCAACAAACTATACAAATAGTCGACCCAATATTTTCCTCTCCTAGGATTATGGGTTCTCTTTCTACATATATTCTTATTTGAAGGTTTCCTTAGGAACTATTCCATTATCCTCTTTGTCACATGTTGCTTTCCTTGCAATGGTTTGCATAACCTGTTTATCATTCTTAGGATGAGGTTTTGGATGAAGTTTCCAACACCTTTCATTACCATGCCCATTCATGTTACAACGGGTACAAAAATACTTTCGCTTTCCCATCGACAAGGAAATCTTCAATCTTGAGGGAGGTTCTTCATGCTTGATGCCAAGAATTTGGTCCATTATTTTGACCATCACTTTTTGTTGCTCACAATCAGCCACACAATGATCAACTTCATCACAAAACGTGCAAGGATACATGTCCCATAAATAATCAAATTTACCAACATTTGGAAAATTTGCATGAAATTTATACATGTCCCTTAGGTTTTAACTTTGATGATGTGGACTGGCCTGATGACATGAAAATTCCTTTGAAACATTCATCTCTCTTGGGAGACAAATTTCCGTTATCACTACTATCTTAGTGTGACATATCATCATCTAATGATTTCTTTGCCTCAAATAGTTTAGAACACTCTCCAAACTCTCTATGACCATATCCCAATCCTTGATATCTCAGTCTCTCTTTCACATCGATAGGATTAGTGACACCTTGGCCATTGATTCTGAGGCCTCCTCCTTCATAACCCATCTGAGCTAGAAGCTTCATGCCTATGCCTTTAGTATGTTGTTCAAAGGTTGCAAAAGATGTTTTATTAACATAGACTGATGTATTTTAACTAGAGATGTTGATTACCTCCTTGGATTTTCCACCCATATTTTCTGCTTCACATGTTGATGACGAATTTGAAGATGACTCAATCCATCCACTTTTACCAACATGGACATAATGGGAATCTTTGATATGCTGACAAAACTCACAAGCATCATTCTCCACATAGGGTCCATAACTTGTGTTTCGACCATGCCCACATATTGGTTTCGTATTGGTGGAATTATTTTATTCTTCTAGAGAGGAACTCTCATCAACTTGTTCCTCGAGCACATGCTGCAACAAAAGGCACATATGCCTCCTCTCCTCTTCAACAACTTCAGGAATTCTCCTCCTCTCAACATTCTCCATTCAAAGAGACAAGTTCATCTCCTCTAGATCTTGGAGTTGTAGTTTCTTTCCCATACCTGCTACTTGGTCAGAACCAACTCTGATACCAAATGATTTAGAATTGGAGGAGAACTTCTCCCTCCTAAAACTTGACAGTCCTCTAACACTTTGTAAGGAAACAAATGGGTCTTGTGTAAACACAAGTTTTATGGCCTCTTCAAGGATAATGAGTTAGTTTTCATGTGAACTTTAAACAAGAAACCTCATCATTTAACTCATAAAGGAAAACAAGAAGAGAGACAAAATAGAATTTGGGGATGAAGTTTACCCCTCGTGGGCTACATCTTCAAGCCTGCTAACACAGCTAGATCGCTCGATATATTTTAGTGATAAAAGAGTACATGAAATTTGTTGAAAAACTGAGTGGTTTGTTTCCCATTCAAGGAAACATTATCCTGCAAATAACTCTCACTCTAAAAATCATGACCACCTACAATCAATCATGAAACAATCAACAAGAAAAGGGCTCTCACATCAAGACCCTGTACTCCATCTGAAATGAGCATAAATTGTACAAAAATTCCATATTGAAGTACTAAAAGAGAGCTTTCTTAAAAGAGACATAATGAGAAAATACAAACATAAGTTGCACCATAGATGTCACAGTTGCTGCAAATAACATATGAAGGCTATAAAACCCTTACAAGGTCCTCTCCATGCTAAAAGAAATCCTTCAAATCTACTTCAAACCATTTATTGTCCCTATCACTCAGACTCAAACCTGCAAAATGTTTTTCCAAGAGTACTCCAATCAGTAAAAAGAGGCTTCGATTAGATTAAGAATGTCCAAAAACCCCTATCTATGCTCTTCTTAGGATCAAAAAGGCCAAAACCACATCAAGTTATGGCCCTCCCAATTTTTCTCTACTATTCGTCCTCCAAATTAGATCAACTTGCAAACTGAGCAACATTTTTACCCTTTAATCTACTTGGGAGGCAACAATTTCACTTGCATCCAGTGCAAATTGTCACTTAGCTTAAATTCCAAATATCCCTTAGGTGCAAAACTAGGGCCACATGAGCGTACCATAAGGCCAAGGGTTGGGCCAATGGTCTGCCCCCGCCAGCTTAGGCACCTTTCTCATCGAGCTAGTGGTCGCATGCAGTTGATGTGGTCGGGGGTCAGGGCTAACCACCTTCCCCCACCGTACTAGACTTCAAATACTTCGTCGAAGGTTCCACATTGGTTATGGGACTCTGGGTCGAGCCTTAAATGTCGCCCCCGTCGCTATATCCTTTACCTCGCTGCCTCCGGTCGCATGGAATGTAATAGGACCTGGGGCTAGAGCCTATAGCCCGCCCCCTCCGCTAAGTGCTTTTCCCTTCACACTCGGTCTTGTGGGATTTCAAATGACCATGGGCCAGGGGATAATGTTGAGCCCTTTCCACCAAACCCTCTACACTCCACACCGGCCTTATGGACTGTAACATGACCAGCGTTAGGGCTTAAGTCCATCCCCCACCCGTCGAGCGCTCGTAACCTTTCTCCATGATCTTGTGGGTGTGAGCATGACCAAGGGCTAGGAACCTCTAAGATGGGAATTCCTCCGCATTGGCATCGGCGTTGTGTGGAGAAACACATGACTAAGGGTCAAGGCTCGCCGCCTGGCCCTTCCTCCCAAAAGCACCATGCATAAATTTTAAATAGGTATGAGCGCCTATACAGTTAAGAATCACCTGTAGGTGAGTTGGTAAGGCGTTGGATTGTGTATTGGCAGGTCATCATTTTGAATCTTGTTGAGTTCATCGAGCTATAAACCAATTTTTAGCCAGTGTGGAGGCGCCACATGGTGGCCTCTGGTTGGGCCATGTGGTAGCCTCCCATTGGGCCACCAAAACAAAATTAACCAATCAAACTCAAACAAGTGGACCTGTACGAACCCAACAATTGGCACTCTATGATTTTTCGATCGTATAGCCAGTAGGCATGTTGATGTCATCATGACATCAACATTATGGACAACCCAATCAACCTGCCTGCAAAATATTTTATTGTCGACCAAAAACTTCATAACATCGTAACTTTGTCATACGACATTGAATTGAGGTGATTCAAGTGTCATTAGAATCAGAATGACGAACACTACGACTTAACGCTGGTTTTGAAATATTTTGGGTACTTTCATTTTTTAGAAAAAATTTGATCTCCGAATCATCAAGTCCACAGGATAGTTCAAGAACAATTAAATAGCATTCACGGGCACTTATAGATGAATATCTTAAGCACAAAGGAAGCATGGTCTCAGGGGGAGACTCCATTTACAATATAATGAGGTCCACACACATTCATGGAAGCATTGGTAGGAAATCATGTCCTCGTGCCATTGATGTCAAAGGGGGGAGAACGAAGATGTTTAAAGACATGGAAAAGGAATAAAATTGGGAGAGAATGCAAACATTGAAAAGGAATTCAAGAAAGGAGAAAGCAGGAAGGAGAGGAAAAAAATAAAAAAGAAAGAATCTTCGCAGTTGGTCAGGGGGAGTCCCCAACATCATGTCATGGGAAGTAGTTTGGTCCATTTTCATCAATGACCATCAATGTCTAGTGATATTACCATAAATTACAAAGGGAGATATTATTGCATGTAATGTTGTCATTGATGACAATCACTGCCATTGATGTCAAAGGGGATAGCTAAGGAAGTAACAACATCTCAAGGAAGTAGTATGATGGTGTGATCTCTTGCATGTCCTCTGAAGTCAAAGAGATTTGAATTTTATTGAGTTCGTGTTGAAGTTATGGTGTCCTAATGAGTCTATGGTAGTTATGGTTGGATAGTCCCCTCTCCAAGACCTTTCCAATGGTATATCCCACTCTAATAAAATCCTCTGAAGTGAGAGGTTATGGCTATTTGAATATCAACATTAGAAAAGGGTGTAAACTATGGGGAAAAACCCACAAATCCAAAATTCGTTAAACATAGCACATGTTTTAGAGTGTATTTGTGTTCTTGGGCAGATGATGTGACTTGACACACCATCAAGATGACATCATCAGAGTGAGGTGGAACCCCCAAGGATCACCATGTGGAAAGTATAAATGGCATTTTTTGACTGGTCAAATGCCCAAAAATGAGTGATATGTGGCACCTCTCACAAGCTACCATGTGGCATGATGATTTCATGCTAATGTCATCATGTCAATGACCATGGACCCCTAAGGATCAAGTCACATGGCATGGTCATGTGGTGAAAGGGCTAAATCCTAGTTTCGTTGGGTCATGACATTGGTTATATGGTTGGTTAACAATGGTCATATAGGGTTAATTCTATGACTTTAAGTGTTGAAAGTGGCCACATTGAAACATAGGTTGACCCCAAGGTCGGCTCCAGGACAACATGAATTGTT
Organism: Pinus albicaulis; assembly: GCA_034641835.2. Lineage (NCBI taxonomy): Eukaryota > Viridiplantae > Streptophyta > Pinopsida > Pinales > Pinaceae > Pinus > Pinus albicaulis. The sequence goes on along the minus strand of CM076573.1, from coordinate 519,019,523 downwards.
TTATATATGCACACCACACCATGACTTGAATAAAAAAATTCAGACAATTAAACATATTGTTGTAGATTCTATAACAACACCCAAAATCTTACCCTAACAATCATATTTTGGGTACCCCTCTACTAGTCAAGGTCTCAAGGGTTAGGTTTATGCCTTTGAATTGGTATGATATTTTGAGGACCTAATTTTCATCAAACCCTATTGATGCTCATGCCTTCACTATGTATATCACATTTATCCCTTGGTTCACCCTCATTCCCATTCTATCAAGTGCATTAGGGTTTGAGTAATTTTCATTTTGCTTAGGTATATTTGAAGCCCTATACTATCATGATTACATTCTACATCAATTTCTTTTAGTCATGTGCTTGGATGTTAAATTGGTCAAGGAGAGGCTTCACCCGTACATGCAAGATTGACTCTTCTAAGTTTTATATATTGCATTGTGTATCTTTCTTTCAAGAAAGACATTTCAAACACCCTAAGCATTTACATTGGAAAATTTATTTAAAAGTTTCTTGTACACATTGTAAAATTCACTTAGGTTAGACTTCTAATCACCTTATTTATTGTACATTTAATGTCACATAATCTTGCTAACTTATATTGTATTATGGCATGTAGGGTAAGCAATGGATAATATACCAAACAATGCCATAAAGAGTTCGATAATACACCAATGAATAGGGAAACACACAAGGACAAAGGTGTTGAATCCATTATTGATGACCGACGTACTTGAAGTTTCTATGAGGGCAATCAAATCAATATGGAGGTTATATGAAGGCTCCAAAGGTCACATCTGCCTACATATGCAAAGGCTAAATGAAATAAGCAAGGAGGAAAAGCAAAAGATAAAATAACGACGCTTTGAAAACAATAGGTTAATATTGGTACGTTGGGATAATAATTCAAGCAGTATGCATAATATTATGACAAAGATTGTCATTATATCATGATAATGGTTGCATTGAAACATATACAAAACTTTATTGCCAGAGAAGTTGTGTTGAAATACTTATATCAACGCCCTATCAAAGAAGTAGCAAGGCATAATACATTGAAACCATATTGTAGTGCGTTGAAACTCCACACACAAGGATATAAGGATATATGTCGAAACAAGTGAGGGACTACATTAAAATGATGTGATGGAGGAATATTAAAGCAGCATTGGAGGAATATGACAATAAATTGCAAAGAGCATACACGTAATATGTTAAGGATGGGGCAATATGTTGCGTTAAAAAGGGATATCGCATGAGGAGATATGAGATATAAAGGAAAATACATTGGAGGAACACAATAAAAGAATGATGAATGGAAGGGCTATAAAACGGTGGTATGGGGAAGAGGATCATGTTAATATGATGCCCCAGACTGTCAGAAATATGAAAAGTCACAGGGAAGGTGAAAAGTCACCACCATTTCTATAAATGCATCCTCATGTCTTATTGAAGAGGACTTTTAGGGCAACGAGAAATTTCATATCACAGAAATTTCACATTAACGAATCAAGATACAAATATGGATGCCTTCTTTTATATTCAAGAAGGCTATCAAACGGTCTGCCAAGAACTATGGCTTGGACACCGATAAAAGTGATTCGGTGTCTGGACTGAAGGAAATTCCAGTTATCTCCGCAAACAAATCAATTTCCTGGCTCTTTTTATACAGGTGCTTTGTATCAAATATATGGACAAAATCAGCTTGCTCTGCCATGGCCATAAACTGTCCATCTGAGGAGAACCTGATAGATCTTATGGCAGCCATGTTACCCTTCAGAACTTCAAGAGAGGTTGAAGTGTTTCTAACATCCCAGAGCCTGCATGTTGTGTCTTGATTCCCAGTAGCAAATACAAGAGGGCAAAGTGGTACTCCAAAGTATCTGAAGAGTTGCAACAATTTTCCTGCCTGGGCAGTCCAAAGAAACCTTCAACATCGTCCTCAACTACAACAAACAACTCATTATCAGGACTAACCATTTTATTGATTACCGTCTGAAAGAAAATGAACTGCGCAAATCCATTTATCTGATCAAATATCAAGACACCACACACATTCGCAGATTACAGTTACACCACAGGACTCCAGAATCTCTCCGAATTGCACACGCCGACTTCATTCAGAGATTCAAACAGTAACCGACACCTATTCAAATACTTTACAGATAAGTTTCCCCGTAGCCCCGCACCACAAGTAAATTACCTCATGCTTGTAATCTCATTATAAGTAGCCTCTGGATGGTGCTTGACGTAATGATTGCCTCCACATTAAAGAATTTCAGTTCTCCTACGACTTAGTGCAGACCAGTGATGGGCTGAATAACTGATGAAAAATACACATCGTGCTTTGATGTTGCCCACACCAATTTCCCCTTGTTGAATGTGCAGGTAGGTTTAATTGATCTTGCATTTCCGAAATTCGTAAAATTCCCAATTGTATTTGCACAAATTTGCCAACCCATGCCAAGTTGAGATTGAGGAACATCCCTCGTATTTTCATATCCCTTCATCCTATATTCTCTGCACTTCTGCCTTGTCATGTTTCTGATCCTCTGCCATTGAATTCCTTGAATATCTTTTCCACTTCTGGCTTCAGCAGCAGAAATGTCATCCTCTTCATCATTTTCGTTGACATCGGTCTCACTCTCAGCTTCTGTGTCTTCATCAGAAGCAGCCATTACAATATCATCTTCGTCTTCGTCGACATCAGTCTCAGCTTCTGTATCTTCATCCGAAATAATCAACTCATCTGGCCTGGCCATATCTCAAAAGACACCATACTCAGCAGTGTTGGTGGACAAGGATACCATTCTTGAGCTGTGTTTTGCAAAGGGTTTTGAGATATGGCCTGGCCAGATGAGTTGATGATACAGAAGCTGAGACTGATGTCGACGAAGACGAAGATGATATTGTAATGGCTGCTTCTGATGAAGACACAGAAGCTGAGAGAGACCGATGTCAACGAAAATGATGAAGAGGATGACATTTCTGCTGCTGAAGCCAGAAGTGGAAAAGATATTCAAGGAATTCAATGGCAGAGGATCAGAAACATGACAAGGCAGAAGTGCAGAGAATATAGGATGAAGGGATATGAAAATACGAGGGATGTTCCTCAATCTCAACTTGGCATGGATCAGCTAGATAAGGTTTGTGCAAATACCCAGAAAGTTGGGAAGTTTTACGAATTTCAGAGAAATACAAGATCAGTGAAGCCTACCTATTCACACATTCAACTAAGGGAATTGGTGTGGGCAACATCAAAGCACGATGTGTATCTTTCATCGGATTATTCTATTATCCACTGGTCTGCACTAAGTCGTAGGGGAACTGAAATTCTTAATGTGAGAGGCCCAGTCGTTGCATCCGAAAACCATCCAGAGGCTGCCCTGGATAGTTTCAGACAAGTGCAGATTACAAGCATGGCTGCCAAAGATAATTTACTTGTGGTTGGCGGGTACAGGGGAGAGCTTATCTGTAAGTATTTGGGTATAAAAGATGTCAGTTACTGTTTGAAGATCTCTGAAGATGAAGTCGGCGATATTGCCAGTACGAATTCGGTAGAGATCTACCAGAGTCCTGGTGGTGCAACTGGCTTAATCACTGCAAGTACTGATTGTGGTGTGCGAGTATTTGATCCAAGTAATGGATTTGCACGGATTCAGCACTTTTCTTTACCCTGGGCTGTTAATCGTGCTTCTGTAAGTGCTGATAACAAGTTGTTTGTTGAAGTTGGGGACAATGTTGAAGGGTTTCTTTCAGACTGCCAAACAGGAAAGGTTGTTGCAACTCTTCAAGGTCATTTGGATTACTCCTTTGCCGCTGCTTGGCATCCAGATGGTACAGTATTTGCTACTGGGAATCAAGACACAACATGCAGGCTCTGGGATGTTAGAAACACTTCAACCTCTCTTGAAGTTCTGAAGGGTAACATGGCTGCCATAAGATCTATCAGGTTCTCCTCAGATGGACAGTTTATGGCCATGGCAGAGCAAGCTGATTTTGTCCATATATTTGATACAAAGCACCTGTATAAAAAGAGCCAGGAAATTGATTTGTTTGCGGAGATAACTGGAATTTCCTTCAGTCCAGACACCGAATCACTTTTATCGGTGTCCAAGCCATAGTTCTTGGCATACCGTTTGATAGCCTGCTTGAATATAAAAGAAGGCATCCATATTTGTATCTTGATTCGTTAATGTGAAATTTCTGAAATTTCTCGTTTAGTGAAATTTCTGTGATATGAAATTTCTCGTTTAGGCAATAAATGATGGCGTCGAGAGCATAGGGCAACTATGAACATAATAAAAAAAACAACAACGTAAAGCATTGTGATGTGCCAAATAAAGACAACGACAAAGTTAACAAGGAGTGCAGAGGACTCAGGGAATTTGACTCATCTGAAGTACCTCCATATTCAGAGGGAACTCCACAAATCAAAGTTATCTTTGAAATCAATGCCAATGTATCTAGAATAATCAAAGCAGAAAATAAGAACATTGAAAAACTGAGGAGACACTTATGAAAACGTAAGATCAAGTCAAGAAAATCGACAAAGAAGCAAAAGAATGGAAAGATGAAAGTTATATGGAGCATAAGCCAATATAGAGTCACATGAATATAATTAATTTGTCAGCCTTAATACAACAATGAAATCATCATTTTAGGGATGTGAACTCCTAGTGAGTTGTCAACACTTATTATTATTGATTAGTTATATGATTGTTTATGTTATTAAAGTGGAGATAGTTCATATTGTATATTAATTATTGTTTGTATGTTTGCAAGATTACCTTGGCAAAACATTTGTTAGTCTTCTCTATCTAAATGACACGTAAAGGCATGATCTAAATTAATGGCCATCATGGATATTCAACTCAGCACCAAGGTGATCCTAGGGCGGCACAATGAGGACATCAACAAAGTTCTTAGAGACTATATCTTTCTTACAATATTGCTACATCAAAATCTAGTGCATTGCCACTTATTATTTTGTAGATATATTAATTTGTTATAATTGACAAATATTAAAGTCGTGAAAATGCCAAAAGGAAATCAAAAGTCGTAGAGAAGATGAGGAGTCATGAGGAAGATGAAGAGTCCTCCGAAATATGAAAAGTCACAAGGAAGGTGAAAAGTCACCACCATTTCTATAAATGCATCCTCATGCCTTATTGAAGAGGACTTTTAGCACTCAATCAAGGTTAGTAATTAGATTACTATTTTTGTGCTTAAGGAGTCGAAAGCACAAGCTCTTGGTAGCTTATAGGTGGAGGGATTGTAAGGCTAGTGTTTTTTCGTACAAATTTGGTTGTATTATATTATATGAAAAGAAGGAGGAGAAGAAATTCCTCATTACAAAATTTCCCCAATCTTGGTACAAAGTGATTTTGTCTGTTGGGGGAGCACTACATCATGAGTGATACTAGAGCTGCTATTTTTTTTCCTCCTCTTTGAAGTAGAGGCTATTACATTTGTGCTACATTGCCAAACAAAATGATTTAAGAGCAAAATACATTTAACTTTCATTTTAAAACTAGATTTACTATTATAGTTCTAGACATAAACATAAAGGATCAGATGATCTGAAGGATAATTTGTTCACAGTGTCCCCACTGCCTCTGTATCTGCTTCCTTGATCTTAAGAGGTGGAGCCTTGTTCTGATTTTTTTTTTGAGAGCTTCCCTTATGAATTTGAGAGACTCTTCCAGATGATTGCATCGGTTCTTGACTGTCATTACATCTTTGTTGCAGGTGTTCCATTGAGAGCGAATGATGGCCATCCCTACTTTAGCTCAAGCCTTGTCTTGCTGAATTTGGCTTCTCAAGCTTTCAATCACCACTCTGTGGGATTTGCAAAATGCACATGGGTGATGCCTATCTTCTAAGGGTTCCATTCGTTGAAGAAGAGCGTGAACACTTGCATTGAACTCTTTTCTATTTGTTGTTTCTGTTATTTTTGTTACTGTTACACACTTTTCTGAATTCTGAGTAGATGTTCCTCTGTTTTTTTGATGTTGCACTTCTAACTTATTCGTTGAGAAAAGCCTATATGTTGCAATATGGAAAAAGAAAAAAAATAAAGGTTGAAAGAAAGGAGAATAGGGGCTCCAAAAGATGGGAGTGGGAGAGAAAGTAATGGAAGATGTGAGGGGAGGGGTGGGGAAAGAGGGCGATGCAGGATCACAAAGTTGGCCAATGCTCCACACGAATGAATGGAGGTGCAGGGAGGAAGGAGGGCACTGTGAAAATCTGGGATGAGGGCTCTGTGGAAGGGAGAAAGGAGAGTGTTGCGTAAGCAGGGATGAGGACGTTGTGAAGACAAACAATGTGTTGAACCAAACCGAGGCACATGTTTTATAGCCCATCAGAGAGGATTCTCTACGAAGGGGAGTCACGAGAGATAACATTGTATGTGAGGAGAGAGTACCGATTTCAGAGATATGGTGGATCTTAAAGGGATCGTGCTTGATATGTTTTTTTGACATTAGCTATGATATTTCAAAGAATACGATCATGATATATCTGTTGTTTTTATGATCAATGAAGAGATGGAGGTGCTTTGAAGTCAGTGAAGAAGGAAAAGAAGTCATGGAATAGGGAAATGAGATGTGATGCCATCAATTACGACTTGTCCTATATTTCTCTGTACTCCTTCATTTTCTTGAAGATCTGCTTGCTTGTTGTTTTCTCTAAGGATGTGATAATATTAAATCTTTCCTATATGCTTTACTAAATTTTTTGCGTTGTGCAGGATTTAATTGAGAGCTTCGTTTTTTAGTGGGGACTTGCTCACTATTGCTTGGATTGATTGGAGAAGAGTCTCCAAAAATAATTGCATTATTTATTTTCCTATCCCTTAGGATTTTGATTCCTAAAAGAAATTCGTAAGCCTCTGCTTTGTTATTTGACATTTGTCCTAATCCCCAATTGTAAGCTATCTGATTAGTTTTATCTTGTGGGATGATGAGGCCTCCTGATCCTGCTTTTCCTAGATTTTCCTTTGACGCTCTGTCAAAGAAAAGGTAGGCTCTATTGAAAGAATGAATCCATCTTTGAAAATATGCCTCTGTCTTTCTAATTTTCCAGATTTGTTGCTCCCTTGTGTTGTATTGATGAAGACTGAAGCTGATCTTGTTGACGGCAAAAATGATCTAGCTTCTTTCGTCAACCTGAAGTTGAGCCATGTCTATTCCATAGAGCCCTTTGGTTGAGAGAAACTCAATCATCAATCCCCAAGCTTTTGAAGTTATTGTATTTACTGTGGGGATTTTATTTTTGAAAATTTTCCCATTTCTGGCTAGCCAAATTTTCCAACAAAGAAAAGATGGAAGGCTGCTCCAGAATCTTTGAATTGTTGGTTTGTTTGTGAATGAGTGAGGAAATATGCTTTTCCATTTGCTAATAATTGACTTAGAGGAAGACTATAATTCAAATTTGCTTCAATAGGTGCCACCATTGCCTCCCAACAATTTATAGAAAAGGGACACTCTAGGAAGAGATGTTGGATTGTTTCCTCTGCCTTCATATAAAGAGGACATTGCGATGGTCCACATATTCCTCTCTTCTTTAAGTTCTCTGCTGTTAATGATTTGTTGTGTAGCAGTGTCCATAAAAATATTTTTATCTTGGGGATGGTTTCCACCTTCTAGGCCTGCCTCCAATATTTCCATTCTTGCTGCCTCTGATGCTCTTGAATTTTTTTATATCTAGTCTTAACTGAATACTCTCCTCCTGTTGGTATCCAATAGTAGGCATCGTTGATGTTTTTTTCGATTGGTACCACACCAGCAAGAAGAGAAGTCATGAGATTCCATTGATTTTCTAAATCATTGGGCAGATTGGGTTTGGCCCATTGTTTCCATTCTCCATCTAACTCCCAATTGGAAATATCTTCCAATTTTTTGTATCCTTCCCTTATCATCCATCTCTTTATATCCTTAATGTCTGGGTTACTGTCTAAGGGAGGATGTCCCATTATGTTGTCATTCCATAAATTTATCTATTCCCCATTTCCTGGTCTCATTGATATGTGGTCCTTGATTAAATGAATTTCTCCGGAGATCACTTTCCATATTTGAATGCAAGGTCTAGTTGGAGGAATTTTTTCCATAATAGAGATTTTTGGTGCATTGAGGTATTTTGCCTCTAGTGCTGCTTTCCACCAGAGTTTTTCCCCTGTTAGGAACCTCCATGCAATCTTATTTCCCAAGGCCAGATTCATTATTCTGGGGACTTTTATGGAGAGTCCTCCATTTTTGTAAGGATTTGTAACTTGTTTCCAGTTTACTAGGCTGAATTTTTTTTTTCTCTTTTCCTACCTTGCCACAAGAAGCTTCTGATTATAATTTCTATTTGCTTGTGGATGCTTGCAGGAGCTGTGATGAGAGAAAATTGGTATAAAGGCAAGGCTGCAAGAATGGATTTGATGAGGATGATTTTCCCTGCTTGATTTAGCTAGAGCATGCCCCAAGCTTGAATTTCTGCTTTCATCTTCTCAGCATATTTACTCCAGATTTCAGTCTTCATGTTTTTCTTGGTGATGGGCAGCCCAAGGTATTGGAAATGATCCCAATTGTTATGATAAGGAATTTCCAGAATTTGGGAAATCTGCCGAAGAATTCTAATGGGAGTATTCCAACTGTAGATGTAGCTTTTTCCATTGTTAACCAGTCCACTTGATACATCCAAGAAGTTTTCAAGGATGGTTTTGAATATTCTAGCAACGATGCAGGAAGCTCCACCCAATAGGAGAGTGTCATCAACAAACAAGGAGTGATTTATTCTTTTGGTTCCACTGCTAATAGAGAGGCTTGTTAAGGTGGAATTTCTTCTACTATGCTCCAGTTTTCGGCTTAGAGAGTCAGCCATAAGAATATAGAGGAAAGGGGACAAGGGACAACCCTGCCTTAGACCCCTTGAGATTTGAAAAAAATCACAGGGTTTGCCATTAACAAGGGGGGCTATCCAAGGGCCTGTTGTGCAAGCCTGGATTAAATTGACACAGTCATCAGAAAAACCATATCTTTTTAAAAAAACTGTAAGGAAAGTGAGGTTTACTCTGTTAAAAGAATTAGCCATATCCATTTTGAGAATGAACCCTTTCTCATTTCTAGAGAGGCTAGCGTGGAGAGCTTCTTGCACCAGGATAATATTGTCAACAATCTACCGGTTGGGGACAAAACCTCGTCAGTTTTCAGAGATAAGAGAGTGGAGAAGGGGTTTGAGCCTACCAGTAATGATTTTGGAGATGATCTTATAAGATCCATTGCAAAGGGAAATTGGTCGAAATCAATTAAGGGTGGAAGGTTGGGGATCTTTTGGAATGAGGGCTAGAAATGTGGAATTGGTGAATCCCCCAATCTTTTTCTTCCTGATAAAATATCTTATCATCTTCATTAAATCCTTTTTGATGAGATGCCAGAAGGTGCGATAGAAAGAAATGGGAAAGCCATCTAGACCCGGTGCCTTGTCCGACCGCAAATCCCAAACAACTGCCTGACTTCTTCTTCTGTGACTTCTTTAGTGGGGGAGTTGTTTGTTTCCATATCAATTACCTTTGGGATATGCTTTAAGAATTCCTCTGAGTTTGTCTGGTTGTCCACTGCTGTTAAGAGGGTTTTGAAGTGTCTAAAGACCTCATTTTTTTATTTCTTATTGGCCCTTTATTTCTTGTCCTTCTCCTCCAATTATTTTTTATATGTTGTTCTTTTACATTCTTGTTCTAGCTGAGTTATGGAAGAAGGTGGCATTCTTATCTCCAGCTTGTATCCAAAGCTGCCTGGATTTCAACCTCCATGTTTCTTCTTCTTGTCTATTATTCCTATAGATTTTCTATTGGATTTCTTTTTCCTTTACCTGCTTCTCAACTGTACTGTCAGTGCTTTCAAGTTATTCTTAGATTTTTGTTAGTTCATGCTTTAAGGTCTCTTTCTCTCTGTGAAGCTCCTTGTAGTTGGTCTAAGCCCAATCTTTCAATTTGGCTTTGGTAGCTTTTAGCTTTGATTCCCATATGTATGTTGGTGAACCGCTAATATTTTTCCTCCAAACATTTTCCACCTCTTGTTTGGCTTCTTCATGGTTGCCCCAAAGCCGATTATATCTGAATGGAAGGGGGCCATAGTTTTCAGCCATTCCAAGTTCAATTAGAACAGTTTTATGGTCTGAAGTTGCCGAAGGAATGATTCTTGAGGATATTCCACTGTAGCTAGCCACCATTCTGTCCCGGATGAGAATCCTATCCAGCCTTTCTTTGATGTTTGTCTTCCCTATTCTTCTGTTGTCCCGTGTGTATTTTCCATTTTTTGGAGGGATATCCAGGAGGTTGCATTGTTCCATAATTTCTTCTAAATTCTCCCTGCTTGGGTCAAGCAGAAAGGTGCCTCCTCTTTTTTCCTCTGCCTTGAGAATAAGGTTGAGATCTCCTCCTACAATGAGGTTTTCTTCGAAATCCTCCATTGTGTTTTCTCTTAGTGTTCGCCAGCATGTCTCTTTGTCCCTGTAGTGATTAGGAGAATATATATTGTAAATGCTGCTTTTTTCCCCATTTTCTGCATTTTCCAAAATTGTATTTATCCAGTGCTATTTTTTTGTGATATGGTACATGTGCCATTTTCCTTTTTTCCATATAGTAAAAATTCCTCCTAAGGCTCCATTTGCTGAGATTGCTTGCCCTTCATAGTTCTTTGATTTTTCTATTATTGTGTCCACTTCTTGACTGTTGATTTTTGTCTCTTGGATTAAGAGGATGTCTAGTTTTTCAGTTTGTATGAGGTCTTTTAGGAAATTTAATTTGGACGGGTGATCCAGCCCTATGCAATTCCAAGAGACAACTATCATTATTTACTATTGGTGGTGGTTGAGGGACCCTTCCCTTTGTGAGCTTGTTATGCTTTATCTTTATTCTTTGGACCTTTTTCAAGGAAGATTTCAAGACCCTGTTGCATTCCCAAAGATAAATATTTAACTGCTGCCTCATCCCTTATTTCCTTGTTTGATCTCCTTCCAACTTTATTTATGTTTTCAATGTTAAGAGGTGTTTATTTTTTTTTATTCTGAGTGAGGAATCGATCCAAAATGTGGGGGAGAGGGTTGGAGAGGGAGAGAGGATCCTCCTGCTGGGAGAAGAAGCCTTGTGGGGGGGGGATCCAGGAGGGGGAGGGGAGTGAGAGGTTAGAGGGGTGGGGTTTGGGGAGATAGTGGAAATAGGAGGCTCAGTTGGAATGAGGGAATTAGATAGGATATCAAAAGGATTAGTTCACAAGAAGGAATCAGGGATTGAGGAGGAGGGTTGAGAGGTGGGTTTTGAGGTCGGGGAGGGGGGGCCAGGTAGAGGTGGAGACTGGGAGGCAGGTTGAGATTTTGTGGCCGTATTTTTTTTTCACTTATTCCCATTTCGGATCTGGGTTTTCTTCTATAGATTTTTCGGTTTCTTCTTTCTTAGTACATCTATTTTCAAAATGGTCGTACTTGTGACATACCTTGCATTTGAAGGGGATTTTATCGTAATCCAGCTGTTGTATGTGTGTCCAGTTGTCGACCTTGAGCTTGACAGCTTCCGGGAGGCCCATTCCAAGATCCACCTCAACACAAATCCTTGCACAGGCCTGCATGTTGTCTTTGGGTTCGCTCCTATTTATATATTTTCCAACTGCATTTCCTATTGCGTGCAACGATTCATCTCCCCAACAGTGCATCGGGAGGTGTGGTAATCTGACATAAACTGGAACAACATTTGGGATGTCCAATTCCGGATCAAAATCAGGAGTTCAGTGGTTTAAATACAGTCCTCTAGTGTCCATGAAGTATGGTCCACTACGAAAAATAATATCCGATCGCTCTTGGATTCAAAGTGAAAGGTATAATAGCCTCTGCCACAGAAGCGGATGGAGATTTTCCCTTGGGTGAACTGAACCCAATTCCTTTCAACCCATTTCTGAATGGTTTTGGGGGAAGGCCACAAGCCTGTGAACTGGCCAACTAGACCCTTTTCAGTAAGAGAAATCGCAGCTTTCCTAGGCAGAGTAGGCAGCGACGAGATCTCAGGGATAGAGTCCAATTTTTTAACAAACTTAGAGATAGCCGGTATGGCCCATTGAGGACCCAAAGATTCAATCAAAGAGGCGAAGGCAACCACTGCTGCATCAGGATGAGCGTTGTTTGAAGGAAAGGTGCCAGTGATGGGGGAAGGCGGACCCGGATCTGGCTTCGAGGAGGCCATGAGGGCGAAAGCCCTTCTCCAGAGGTGCGGTGGGCTGCAACTGCTGCTAGGTCATGCAACGCAGCAAAAAAAATGACCAAAACCACTCTTATTATTGATTGTGAGGCTAGTGTTATGTTTTGGAGATGACATGAATTTATCTTATCTCATTATTGGGTTTTGATGAGCTCGTGGTACATGTATTTGAATGGACGATAGTATTAATGAGAGACTTTTCAATGCAAGTGTTGATTCTCATTCATTCCCCTGTTGGTTATATTATCTATATGGTATTCCAATTATGTATGCATGTGTGTTTACATGCTAGTTAAATGTTTATGAACTAATTTGTTTCATGCATCTTATGTGTTGGCTTTGAATATTTTAATGTTAGTAAATGATTGTGAAAAATTTGTTGCTAGTTTAGAGCATAATTTCTAGCACTTTCACATTGTTTATGTCTTAGTTAGTCTCAATTATTTGATTCTTTCTTAAGGCTTGCTCTTGCTCATTATACAGTTGTTATATTCTTATATCAGTGGATATTTGATCTCATCCTCATTCAATTGGAATATTACACGTGTTCTCACACTCATCTCTTTGCATTCTATATCTAAGAGAAAAACACACACATGGTGGTTGTTAGGATAGAGTAGGGTCTAATTTGGACTTTACACCGAGGAGATCCCCTAGTGTTGACAGAATATCCAACACCATCATCACATTTTGGTACTAGGAGGGACACATGAAAAGTTGAGCCTATGGAGCTTGGTTTTAGAGCTTTCATCTTAAAATGGCTCCTCCCCAAATCTTAATCCCGGAATGTTTCTCTAAGAGAATAAATCTTATAATCCTTGAGGAAATACTTCATCACTTGTCACAGAATAAGTTTGATGGTGAGGGTGGAATATTTATAGTAGAGCACACACTTTAGTTTCTTAGATTTGATGTATAATGAAGTGGATTGTGAAGATGTCGCTTGCAGGATATTCATCCTCATGCTTGAAGTTTGTGTCAAGGAATGGTGTAAAACCTTACCAATTTCTTCTATCCATTCTTTTGAGAAACCCTTTAATGAGCTTAATCAAGCTTTTGACAAGTATAATTTTCAAATTGTGTATAAAAATATCAATCAACTTAGAATGGAACCCAATGAATCATTGGAATATTTTGTTGATATATTCCTACATCTTTGCTATGGATTTCCTTAAAGAGATGTGGACTGGGACTTTCTGGATGAAATATTTTTGCGTTTGGTTTGCATCTCTCTGAAAAAAATTGAATCTAAAACGAATATCGATAATCAATCATCCAATGATTCTGGTAATCTTCAAATCCCAAATCAACGAAATATTATCCCAAGTACTGTTTTTCCAACTTTTCTAATTCATGAGATACCCCAACTTCCAGAGGAATAAATTGTTTCCCCTAATGTCTCTCACCTTAATCTAGTTTCATTACCAGATGAAGTGGTCTCTTGTGTTGATATTGAAATTCCTATTATCAATAATATATGTAATGAATAGGTCTTGGATAAAATGGAGCAGAGTTTCCCTATCGTACAACGTGTTCTATTGTCCTCGGAGGTGGGGAAATCTGAAAATAAAATCATTGAACCACTTCTTCCTATTGATAAGATTAAACCTAATCCCACTAAACATTTTCAAAATATTTTCATGAATATTTTCACACTCTGCTCTCACCTCTATATGCTTGCAATGACCAAGACCTTATATGAAATGACATTGAATGTTCAAATAATTTCATGAAGCATGATGTGAATTTTGTTACGTTGACTTCTCTAAATGAAATCATTGAGAACAATCTAAATCTTGAATCGCATTTTCTTACCAGTATTATCTCTTCAAGGGATTCCTTTCATCCTCTATCATTCACACCTCATGACTCCCTGTACTTTGATTCGCTTGATAAATCCACTCCACCAACAATTGCTTCATATAATCTCCATTCTCAATCTACTGGGTCACATAATGATGAGGTACAAGGTGGTAACAACTCATATGTAGTGAAGAAAAAGGATGAAGACATGTCTCATCTCACTTTCATCTTACAAATCCCACTATGCTAAGATGATGCTTCTCTTTCTCAAGTTGTTCAAGGTAACATCTCAGTTAATGTTTCTACACTCATGGTCAATGGAGAATCTATGGTTTTCGGTAAACAATGAAGTGAAACCAAAGTACTTAATAAAAACCAATGCTTTGGAAGTCATTGTCCTGCTGACAATGACCTCAATGATATACATGAAGATGAATATCCATGTAATTTTTTTGATTTCTTGGTTGCTCAGGAATATTTGGACTTGCAAAGTTTAAATCTAGAATCTCATTCAACCATAGAAGGATTTCTTATGGGAATTTATGTTTCTTCTTTTCGTACTCAAGACCCCTTGTGTCCTGAATGTTGAAAATATTGTGAACCCTCCAAATTCTCAATCAGACGAATTGCATTTTAAGCTCACACAAGCCGACAAGGGTTCATCTCTAGAGGAAGAAAACAATGTAATTATTGAGCATCCACTTTATGGCCTTCAATCACTAGCATTGGATGGAGTTGACTCTTTAGCTCTAGTTGTTCACAAAATCATTTTGATCTATACTCCTTTAGATATAATATCAGAAGAAGATTATGATTTTGGATAATCATTTTTGTGATATTGAAACATCTAATCAAACCAGGGATTATAAAAATTTATATATGTTTAATAGTTAACTTATTGAAATAATTTATGACAATTATCTTCATGTTGTTGTTGATATGACCAAGCCATTAAATTTTTATCATTCAACATTCAAAGGTTTGGATACTTTTCAGGAATTTTAGGTACTTCAACCCTCGTCGATGGTTATGACAGTTTCTTGCTATTCTAATGGGATCCCTAAACTAAGTCAGGTCGGGGTTTCCTCACAAGGTTCATTTCTTAACA
This sequence comes from Pinus albicaulis, assembly GCA_034641835.2. Lineage (NCBI taxonomy): Eukaryota > Viridiplantae > Streptophyta > Pinopsida > Pinales > Pinaceae > Pinus > Pinus albicaulis. The sequence continues at coordinate 519,004,375 of CM076573.1, read as the reverse complement.
TTGTCCCACTGGATGTAAGATCATTCTTGAAAGAATTTTAGTGGTTGTAGGTTAGTTTTCTTGATTTTCAAGACAAAGCCTTTAATAATATAAAATAATCTTGTTTGGTTAATTCTTCTTCATGCAAGCAACCTTTCATCCCTCTTTTATTGAATCTATGGTTGGAATGCATATCGTAGAGGGATGCACAAGGCTTCAAGGCTTTTCACGTTAATTATCAAGATACAAGTGCTCATCAGTTGGAAGATTCCATCTTGTTAAACTCTTTCGTGAATAATTGGATCCTCATCTATATTGTGCATGTTATGAAGCTAATTATATTTTTTGTGGCACTAAGCATCCTCTTAAACATCAATGAATATTGAAATCATTTTAAAGATAAAAACCTTCATGTTGGCATATTCATTCCCTAGGTTGATATGAATATTGAATTTGATTTGATGCATGCTTCTTTTAGAGAATATTTTAATCTTATGTCAACATGTTCTCACTATTCCTTGTATCCTCACTATTTTTATGAATCTACGATACCAGTACTCATCTTTAATCCCCTAGTCATATTGCTTCCTTTGATTACATTAATTTCAAAAACTTATCACTCTTTCTCACATTGTTTTCATTTATTTCATATTAGTGTTATCTCCTCTTTGATCTACATTTGCTTCTTTCTTAAATAACATTACGTTTAGCATTGTATCTGTTGGCTTGAGGGGTCTTGACCCAGGTTCAGTGTTAAGCTTAACCAACAAAACCATCTTACTACTGGCCCATTCGACAGTGACCTACTTGCACAGGTCAAAGTCCCACCCGAAGCAGTATGGGGGGGTGTTGGAACCAGGTTTCCATGCCCTGAGAGAGATTTAAATGATGTGGGTGTCTTCATATCTATAATACTAGCGGGCAACCCTTCGCAATAGTAACCCTAACTAGGTCAATTTACGTAGGCTATCTTGCATGCGCACAGATAAGGGATTATTAATCCCTTAAACAGTATTAATAGGTCTTACAATAATAGATCTATGCATTCAATGTTCATATAAGATAGAAAAGTAGGTACACAACTAATCCAAACACAGACAATATGCTTGATGCAGTAAGCGGAAATAATACACATAAACAGATCATAAAGTGAAACACTGATGCATTTGATACTTAGAATTATCCCAAAGCACTTCTTTATTCATTCACATTTCGTAAACCCCTTACAATACTTCAGTTCCAACTGCGCACACAGCCAGCGGGGTTTGCACACAGCAGGACTAAGGTCTTTGCGCACACAGCCAGCGGGAGCCTTCTATACCCAAACAGAAAACATAGACTTATCTCAAAGATCTATCATTCATCAAAATTCATCAAAACTTACTTAGAATTGTCCTATCTGAATTGATTTAGACTTATATTTATATCTTTAGCCTGCACTCATCTAAGGTCCGCAAACTGTGGTTTGTGATCCCTAGGTCTACCCTTTTGCCCATTACAACTCATGAAGGGGCTTTGACACACCCCAAAGCCCCTTGACATGTGCATTTCTTACCGCGCATGTCTCAAAACTACAAAAATACTATATTTTTATCAAAATTGCGGTCCTAAGGGACCCCGCTCCAACAGGCCCCCAACACAATCTTGTGACTTGTCTCGAGTCACAGAGGTACTGGGGTCTTCATCTTTGTATGCATCTCCTGGATGGCAGCAATGAAGGGTGCCAGGACACCCGCGCTTTGATCAGCTGCACTCTATGTTGTGTCCACCAGTTTCTGCGAAGTTATCCCTTCTATGACGAGATTTATGCTTTGATAAGTTTAGTTTAAATTCTTTATGGAAGCATCCAGATCCTACGACAACTTCAGTGCTTCATCGGCACATGGCTTCATGTGGTATGTCACAATGTTCTTCTTTATTCGCAGCTCCTCCACTTCATCGTGGAAGATCTAGCTTGTCTGCAATCGGGCCATGCGTTGAGTAGGTACAAAAGTAGGAAGTGCCTCTTGAAGGTCATCAAACGCCTGCTCCTTGGCACGCAACTCCTGCGAAATATTTTTGACCAGTGGATTCGTCTGCATAGACATCCACAGTCCCATGGTTGTTTCTAGCAGAACAGTTCCCTTGTTGACTATGGTGGAAAAATCTGTTGAGGCCTCTTTGACTAGGGCCACTCGCTACGCGTGCACTTATGGCAAATTTTTGTGTTGCAGCTTGGCCTGCAATTCTGCGATTTGTTGCTCAAAATATGCCTTCACTACTTGCACTTATGATCTAGAGGCCTTCAACGCTACTACTAAACATTCAACTTTAGCCTGTGGCGTAGTGGAAGTAGGGATGGCTACCTCTGGCAGGTCGCAACAAAGTTTATCGATCAAATGTTCCAATTCAGCTTGTTCTGCCACTGTTGCTTGTTGCGCCGTCTGAGCCTGGAGAGACTCTTTTGTTTTTATTTCGAACTTATGCTTAGCTTCAGTCATTTTTTGGTGTATGCGCGCCTCCCTACACTGCAACTCATCTATAATATTGGTTTGAATGACATGCATCTTGCAACTGGGCAGGATGGACAGGTTTATCCCAACTTCTTAGCAGGTTTGCACCTGCGCATGCAATTCGGGTTGTTCTATAGTGACTGTTGTGCCTAGGAAGGGGCAGATCCTGCTATTCGTTGTACTGAGGATCATACTTGTATGTTCACTCGCTTGAATCAACCTCACTTGATTTATGCTCACCTAGATGTTGTCTGTCTTCAACTGCAACACCTGCAACCCTGACTACACAACAACCTTGTATTGTTCTTTCATCATCGTCCACATATCTTTGGAGGCAGATGCGACCGCATCTGCTACCTTATCAAGGTCTTCCTCCATTAGTGTAACTTCCTCAGTTCCTCCGACCTTAGAGCCCTTCCTCTTCTTGCACAGAGCCTTGGGGGTTTCTACACCGCCCTTCGTTCCTCTCAGGGACTCAGCTCCAATCCTATCCAGACCATCTAGGCCTTCAAGATCCAATTATGCTTCTCCTTCAGGTTCTTGCTCTGTTTCCTTCTCTGCTTCCTTCTTTGTTTCTTTCTCTACCTCTTTTTCTTCTTCTTTGTTCTTCTTTGTTGTCATAGTCTCCTTGCTAGATGTTGAGGCTGTGATAGGTAGGGTGGAACCCAGCCCAACCTTCCATGTTGTTGGCCAGGTCGCAATGACATGCTCAATCTCTGCCTCAGTGACCATAAAAGGCAGATTGTACCAAATGGGGTTGTTGTGCGCCCGAATTTACACACGATGCATGGTTACTTGAAAATTTGCAATGTCGCGGTACTTCTCATAAGCAGTTGGGGACAGTCTGGGCCGTGATTGTACAGTTGCTATTAGTGTCCCATGATTTAGCAGATTGGTGGACCAAATGCACAGGGTAACATCAGACCAGTCTTTGGAGTCCTAGGACTTAGCCTTCCTGGACTCAAAGAGGGCTCTCTCTATTTTGTGCAAAGGATGTGAACTTGTTTGCTTTTAGGGTTTGATTTTAGGCTAGTTGTTAAGTTTAGGGTTTGTTTGTTTGGGTTGGGTAGATGATCAAGTAGAATAGATGGAATGAGAGATTTTCAAGTCATCGGGCTATGGAGTCTACAAAAAGTCATGGAATTTTCAACAATGGATCGGGGAGCATCACAGGGAAAATATAACATGGTCAGATGGATTCTCAAGGTTTGGTGAAATGAAATGAACATCAAGTTTGTGAACAAAGTAGGGCAAAGGGAAATCAAGAATCCTTTTTCAAATACTTAAAACAAGAAGGGACTTTAACGTTATTTAGCATAAAGAAGTAATAAATAGACAGGGCATACCAATAACTCTTTGATTCAACTCGAGCAAGTAAGCATTTCGGACAAACAATCCAATGAAATATAGAAGGCAAGAAACTCATTTAACTTCTAGTGATTTCACATTCAAGGTTAGAAAACATTTAAGATTAACACATAACTTTAATCAAGGAAGAGGGAACTCCTAGACATCATTGATCAGAGCTATAAATATCTTTGAAACAAATTTTCAAGAATGGACAAAGGGTATCATCGAAACATAGCCTCTTTGGCAAACCTAAACAATGGTACTTCAAAGAGAGACCTTAAATCAGTTTTTAAGTGATATCAAACAAGCTGGGGTTACCATGAAACATCTATGATATCTACTGTATTAAACCATTCGTAATATAAACAAGCTTGGTTGGGTTTCAAGAGCAATTAAGAATTCTATAAACTGACCTAGCAAAGGAAAACATAGAAGCAGTGAAGGATAAACAGAGCTAAGGTGCCTCTGAACAACATTTCTTAGTCTAAATCTTTTGTCCTACTACAATATAGAAGGATGAAACACAATGATACACAAGAAAACAATAACTGAATAGAAGCACATCACCATTAAGCAAGCTCAGGGATCCTACAAGCAAGCCTTCTCCATCAATAAGCAAAACAAGCCATTTACAAGCTCCACAACACCAATTTCTCTTCAAGCTCCAAAGACTATGTATTACTCACAAGAGTCATAACAACAACCATCAAACATAAATCCTAAATGCTCTATTTAAATAGCAAGGAGGAGAAAACCTAATAGAGTCTCTAGAAGCCTATTGGCTAATCATAAATGTTACTATTGTCCTTGAGACCTTGCAAGGCCTAAGGCACAAAATATCTTTTCGGGAATTTTTAGCAAAGAAATTGACCTTTGGGCTCTGCCAAGCCTCCTAAAACTTTCCAAGCATACATTTTTGACATTTCCTCTGTTAAGGGCGCATCATTGAGTTTTAGGATGAATTTCCATGCCAAGGGTGTAGCACTGGAGCAGGAAAACTGGGTCAACTTGCAGCAATGTTTTGAAGGCCTTCCCGATGTCAGAATAGGTTTAGTGATGGCCCGTTGGAAATCCTGTTGATTCTAATTTCCAGAAATACCCTTGGTTTTTTTATTGGACCTCTGAAACCTATTCAAAAAGAAAAAATTCCAAGGCTGGTAAAGGCGCAGCACCTGTCCTGAAAACTAGGCAGAAAGGTGAAAATTAGGGTGCTTTTGACCCTTTTGGAGGACCAAAACAACTCCAATTGACTTGAAAATTTGTGATCATGCTATAATTGAGCTGAGGATTCCAAAAATGTAAGCCTTTCCTCCTGAAGATGCTTTGAGAAAAAGCATAGCACCATGGGTGCTACCCCCTTGGCCCTCCAAATTAGCAAAAAACCAAAATTTGTCAAAATTCTCCCAAATTTGGTGGATGTGTGCCTCATGGGTTTTGAGAGACCTGTAGAGAATCTTGTGCCAATATTCCAAGTTTAGCTTGGCCTTTCACCTCTTTTAGTGCTTGGATCTTGGTTTGAGCCTTCTTGAGTTTAGCCCTTGCAATTTGGTTTCTCCAGGCATAATGTTTAGTCATCCTTCTTTGGAGATCAAGATTCTGATTTTCTTTCTTTAATTTAGCCTCCAAGTGTATTTTGGCTCTTTCCAACCAAGGCTCCCGATCATGTGTTATCTCCATGGCCAACAACTCATCTAGAGGGAGTTGTTCTGCTAGGGCTGATTCTTGTTCCCTTTGCTTTACCAATGCCTTCTTCAACCTGTTAGTCATCAGTGTTTTTCACTTGTTGTTGATGACTAGATTCCTAGCTGATTTTTCTAGAAGTTGATCTCCATATGTCAAATTGTCATCTAGAAAACCCCCAAACAAATTTTTGCTTTCCTAGCCTTTCATGTCAGCCTATGATCAGAGCAATCTTCAATTTTCAAAGTCATGTCTTGTTTCAGCGAAATATCCCTGTCTATAGCTGTCTTGGTCTTGCTTGTCTACTATCATTTTCCCCTTGGTTCTCATGAAACTCACTATCCAATATTTGACAAAGTGTATCCCTTCATGTCCTTGATCTTCTTGTCAAACACAATCAAAATCAATGAAATTTGCCCCTAATTTAGGTAGTGGCGCTTTAAAGAATCCCTTCCTCGACAAAAAAAACATTGAGCCAGAATCCTTTATTCAATACCAGCCAGCCTTGAATTAGCGCTTAATCTGCAAAAGCAAACCTTGATATACCCCTAGGTTGCGCCACTAAGAGGTCTTGTTGTCTCAGTCCGGAAAATATTCTACAAAGATCCATAAATAGAAGAAGATAAGCATGTTCACAGTCTAAAAGAATATGCTTAAGATTTGGCAAAATCTCCATAAGGACACCAAAGGAGCTCCCAAGGTTCAAAGTCATATTTTTTGCATCTCTGCAGGGTGCAAAGTGAATGACAAACAGTATCCGAACAAAAGCAAAGAAACAAGTCCAAATAAGTCTCTCATGTTGAAGAAATTTTCCATCATTAAGCAGATGGAGAGCTGAAATGAAAAGAGAGCCAGAGTACATATTTCAAAAGTCAAAAGTTTCCTAAAGAGCAGAGGATATCTTTCAAAATCACATAAATGCAAAGGACTAATATAATGATGATCTACAGTGGTTTCAGTATCTCCTTCAGAGGTAATACTGCATAAGTTTTCCAAAGAACATCATCATAGTACACAAGAAGACAACGACTTCTTATGCTGCCTTGAGCCTGGGATAAAAACACTAGTCAAAGAGAAAATCCAATGTACCTCTGCAAACACAGTAAAAAATGGTTAGTAAATGATGACTAGCAAGCAAATACTCCATAAATACAAGTCATGTAGCTTCTGGTTTAAAATTTTATGAGGATATTTTGACAAAAAGATACATATCTCAGAACATGCCTCATATAGCAGATTATCAAAATTTCACTTTATTACCTATTGTGATATACCAAGTAGAGATATATATTTCAAGGAAAGATGACACAGTTTTGGAAATAGATGAAATATCATGACTGTGATGAGCTCTTTCAAAAGAGCAAATGTTAGAAAACATCATGCTGATAACCTCCTCCAGCAAAAGAGCAGATGGTTAGAAAGGCATGCTGTGGCCTCCTTCATGAACAAGCATAGGGCCAACATGTTTTTAAATGATTTCAGGGTTGTTGTAGGCCACCTCCTTCCAAGGGATAAAACAAAGGATGCATCAGCAGGTTTAGATTATGTTTAAGAAAGTTTTCAATTGGAAATTCAAAGTTGAAAATCAGTGGGAACAATTGAAAGTTTATAAGTTGAATTATGGTGTTACATCATAAGCAAAGTGGTGATATTATGGTGTTGAAGAAACCTCTTGTTTTTGTCTATAAATACCTCCATCAGCAGATAATAAGAGAAGGGCCCCATGATAGGCTTGAAAGGTCTTTTGAAAAGGCTGCAAATAGTGTCTTTGTAAATCTCCCTTGAAAAAAAACTAAAGAAAAACACAGTCTCTTTAGAACCTTTTTCACTTCTTAAAAAAGGGACAACCTCATCTAAAAGGCCAAATTTCCAAGTTTTCGTATGAGGGCCAAGTTCTGCAAAAATCAGTGGACTAAGACTGTGAAAAAGAGGCTGAATTTTGTGAGTTAAAAGGGTTTGATTTTCCTTGTGTCTAAGGGTTGTGTTGACTGACATAAATAGTCCCTTGATTTTCACTAATTTTATCTTGAAAAATGAGAGGCTGAAGTAAATTATTATTGAGACTGATTTCCCACTGATTATTGAAGTTTCTGGGCAGAATTTTCTACAACCATTGATAAGTTTGATAGTCAGCATTTCCTCTGGGTGTTAGTGGTCCAAATCTGATATAAAAGTCAAGACAGATGGTTCTTATCATGGAATGTCTTCGTTGCAAGTTCTTCAAATTAGAGAGTGAAGAGTATGCAGTCCTTGCTGAATTGCCCAAGTTGCTGACAGATTTAGGTCCAACAATTGTTTCAATCTATTTTACATTACAAGATGGGAAAGTACTTTGGCCAGTATTCTTGAGAGGTTATGAAAAGTGTTTCATGTAAACATCTGCATCTCAATATTATTAATCTGTTTTTTATGTTATTTTTCATGAAGTAAGGAAAAGGGCTCAACTTCCTTTAAAGCTGATATTTACAGATAATGAGACTGACAAAATCGATGGGCACTTCAGTGAAAAAGACATCTGTGTATTTTTGTGGTTCTGTTGGGTTATTAAACATAATGCATGGTTTCTAGATCTACGTGGAGAAAAAATGATGCAAGTAGTATACAGCCCCAGAAATAAATCATCTTGGTGTCATTCAAAGAGCCAGTACAAGTCTCGATGTTGCAGTCCACACTCCACCACAAAAAGAAGTGCATTCTTCAGATGCAGCAGGGTTATTGACTTCTGGAACATCATGGGCTATTTCTCTAGCTATTGGATATCCATTAGGAGGAGAATGGCTGATGGAAGCCTTGGTGTCTGTGAGTCATTCTAGCAACCTTCCAGATCTCATATATTGGTCTCCTCAACATGGCAAAAGATTAAACAGAATTTGTTCTCAGGTTGAAGGTTACAAGGGCTTACAAAGATCATTATGGAGAACAGTGTAAAATCTGTAATGAAAGGGACCAGCAGAATGTAGAAATATCCTACAGTATTCATTTGTGATATAACAGTGTTAGACTGCCATGAAAAAATTGAATTATACACCATTGCAAGTTGTAAGGATGTCACATCAAAACCTGATAAGAAAAACAGCACTAGAATGGACTCTGATGGAATCAAACTAGAATTGATTTTAGATTCCAATTTTGAGGTTGCAGAACAAAAGAAATCTCTCCTGGCAATAAATGTTATGTGCAGTGATCAGAATGTTGGGAATGATAAACATGCTTTGACTTTGACAAAGAAAACTTCGTCTGAAATATTAGATGCTTCTCATGTGAAAAACATGGAAAAAATTATGCTAAACTCCATTAACTATTGTGAACCTGACGTTCTCAAACTTGAGAAACAAAATAGCACCATTATAGGAATGAACATGTACTTGGACGCACAGTGAAAGAGACAAGCTGCCAATTTGAGTCACCAAATGTCAGTGGGAGGCACTGTAGAGTCTATCGGGAAAAAATGGTTCTTGAAAACATGGAGTAGTCAACTGGTACTTGTTATTTTGTTTTCCTAAAAAATTCCAACTCAATAGAACATATCTTAAAAAGCAAAAAACTGAAAAAATCTTCCGCAATTCAAGAATCTCCTTGACTACAAGTAAGCAACGAGAATTCTTTTTTTTTTGAAATTTCAAACCATGAATCAATATACATGTCGGCAGGTAGGAGAGTTTGCTATGACCACGCCCATGAACACTTCAATACGAACTCAACAATCATTTTTAGTGTGTGGATCAGTCCAGAAGTTGAAAGGATTCTTGTATGGAATTTATAAGTATAAGAATTTATTCAACGGATTACATCCTTGGGATTCATGTAAAATAGCTCAATTTAGTACCCAGAAGTTCAGAAAATTTGTACATCGAGTTAGTCAAGAGGCTATCCGAAGGTCCTTTTCCCAAAAGTTCTCAACAGGCCAAGTGGTGGGTGACAAATCACAGACCACACTTTTGTATCTTCTTGCACTGGTAGTTGCAATGGTGGGTTCTTCCTACGCAGCAGTTCCTTTTTATCGGAACTTATGCCAAGCTACAGGATATGGTGGCACTGTTCAACGGCGTGAGGTTTGAGTATCTGCAGACTGTTGAGGATAAAATTGCTTGTCATGCGCAAGAAGGCACCAAAACATCACGGGAATAAGTGATCCAGTTCAATACTGATGTTGCTGACGGTAAGCCATGGAAGTTCATTCCTACTCAGAGAGAGCGCTTACTTCCTAGCGAGAAGATTGACATGCTTGTTTTCTTCTATGTTGATCATGAGTTTGTAATGGATCCTCTAACAGGAACAGGAAGTCTAATAGATCCTCAGTTGGAAGATGATAGAGGGATAACCCAGGAACTGAAAAGGTTGTCCCTCTAGCAACAACGTGAACTAGAAGCATTGAAACTAAAACATGAACAAGAAGTTCATCATTTGAAAAGTATATTGAGCCCGAATGGTTGCCGAGTGTCTTCTTCAAGGAATGCATTTTCTGAAATTTATGAACCGCAGTTTAAGCTTTTAGTTGAGGGCAGCACATCTTTTAGAGATAGGAATAAATCAGAGAGACTTTCCTTCACAAAAATTGCTTCTGTCAGTGCCAAATTTAAGATAATATATGATCCAGAAATGGATTAGTTATGAAGATAACTGTATTCCTAGAAATTTTTATAAAATGCAAGCTTTGTCTCCAAACTGTAGCTCAAATTCTTCATCAAATATCAATGTTAATAACACAGTTCAAGAGCAGCTCCGTTGTAAGTCTAAAAGATAGCACGGCTACTCAACAATTTCTTTGGTCAAAATTTGCAGGATATGACATAAGATCATCTTTGATTTCCGAGAAGACTGACCCAGTTGGCATATCCAGTAAGCATGTTACTGTAGACATGAGTAAGAGGAGTGGGTTGGCTCTAAGCAGCAAAGAGTTTTCTCAGCAGGGGAAGTACATAGATTACACAGAAGAAAACACGACATCATGAAAACCAATTTCAAGAAGAAAGAGTGTTGTTGTAGACTTTTCAAACAAGTCATCACTTCAGAAATTTCATAATACGACTTCAATTGCCACGAAAGAAACAAGGGATTTCACAAAAAACTGAATTTTTCAAAGTGCAGCACGCCTGTGACTTGGCGCGGCACGCCTGTAAGTGCCTTTAGAAGGAGTTTGTGAAGAGTGTGGCACGCCTGTGCCCAGTGCCCAACGACCCTTGAACGCACCCAGTGTTACTCCTGAACGTGCCGGTAATTGCTGAACGCCCCTGCCCGAGCTTCAAACACCTCCATCTGCCTGTCCAAACCATGGTAAGCTTCTCTATCACCTGCCAAACGATCTTACCACTTTCAATTCACATTATCAACCATTTGTTTTCCCATGTAACACTGCTGCACCACAAAATTATGAATGGCCCGGGCCATGTTTGAACGGCCCGACGCCCATGGTTGCTATTGAACGGCAGGGCCTGAGAATTTTTCAACATTTTTAAAGCCCTCCAAGCCTGAAAATTCTTCATTCCAAGTGACTAATGCTTCTGATACACTCATTTACCCAGTTCAATCTTTGAATTTGTTAAATACTACCCTTAGCCTCTATTTTTCGACTCGCCCAGGACACTCCTGAATGGCCCACCGCTCGGGTGCCTGGGCCACCAACAGCAAAATTTTCCAAAGTGCCCAAAAGAAATAAAATTGCTTTTCTAAGTTGTGAATCTGTTGGTTACTTACTAACACAGTTGACAAGAGTTGTTTTAGTTTAATTTTGAAAAAAAAACTTGTCCACCTACTACAGAGAATTGATGATCAAAGAAAGTGTTTGTTGGTCAAGAGTTTGGTTGTTTTGAGTGGTAAAGAGAAAACTGTGTTGTTTTCAAAAGTAATTTCTCTTGTTCGTCAAAAATCAGAGAAACAGAGTTGTATAGGGAGTTTTCTAGTCATCTTAAAAAGTCTCGTTTGTGCTATGAATTAGTCATGATTATACACAGTCTCTAGGAGAAAAGCAGACTTAGTTTGAAGGGTCCCAAATCTGTTTAAAGGGTGTCTTAAATAGTGTTTTCCAAAGAGCACCATGTTTGTTAAAACTCAGAGAAAAACAGTGACTAGGGGATGAATATTTTTGTCAGTTGAAAAGAGTCTTTTAAACATTGATTTCAAAAAGTGCCATGATCATCTAAATCAAATGGAAAACAGTGATTGAGGATAAGAGGGCATTCATCATTTTTTTCCAAACTCCTAAAAACAAAACAGAGATTGAAGGAAGAAATTTATTTGTTTAGAGGCTTGTTGAAAGTTTATAAAGTGTTAGGAGGCAGTTAAAGGGAAAGCACATCTTGTTTTTTCAAGACATATCATGTTTATTAAAAAGGAATGTCAGTGTGTTATTTTAAGAGAGTTTTCTTTCTTTGAAAAATTGAAGATTCATACAATCTCTAGAGGCAAAAACAAAGTTTTGTAAAAGACTTTCAAATCAGTTTAAGGAGTCATATTGACAGTGGTTTCAGAGAATACCTTGTTTACTAAACCAAAGAAGAAAAAGTGATAGAAGGTTAATGTCCTTGTTGAAAGTTTGAAAGGTTGTTTAGAGACAGTGAAAGGAAGAAACATATCTTGTTTTTTAAACATACCATGTTTGTCATGATCAAAGAAAAATATGACTTCAAATGAGTCCCTTTTTGTTTCAAATAAACATAGAGAGACAGTGAATAAGGGATGAGGGTTTTGTCAGTTTAAAAAGAGGTCTTTTTGTGCTATGAAATAGTCAAGGATTTGGACAAACCTCTAGAATAAAAACAGAGTTTGTGAGGGTCTCATAATCAGCTTGAAGAGGTATGTTAAGACAGTGTTTTCCAAGAGCACCCCTTGTTTACTAAATCAAAGAAAAATAGTGGCTAGGGGATGAATATTTTGTCAAATTAAAAGGGGTCTTCTTGCTGTGGATAACAAGGATAAAAATAGTGATTAAGGGGAAGAGGTTTTTGGTGCCAAAAGCACAATGATACTTCCCTTCAAAAACCACAAACATGTCTTGTTAAAGGCCTCTTGGCTCAAACACAATACTGAAGAGATGACTTTAGTGATGAAAAGGAACATTATGGCAGCCAACACAGCAATAAGCATGAGGGTGATGAAGCACAAAACAGTGAAGGGAAAGAGCATGACAGTCATGAAGAAGGCAATGATAAAGACAAGCAAGGCAGCCCTCAAGCAAGCAATGATGAGGGCAAGAAAATACAAAACATGGATCATGAAGGGCACTCTCCAAAGCATGTGCTAGTTGCCTCTCCTAGGCAAGAGGCCATGACTTCTTCACCAAAGCTAACATGCCAAACAACAAGGAAGAAAACCAAGAAAAGCTCAAAACTGCCCAAAGAGGGCACCTGGTGAGAAAAAAGGAGAAAGACACCTATAGGCTTGGAATTTTGGCCCAAGCTTCTAGAAATTTTTATAAAAACCCTTGAGGGTCATGCTCACCAAAATTGGGAAAAATTCAACAAGTTTTGGTTTTTTGACATTTTTGGGCTTTTTGCTAAAGATCATGGGCATCGCCATTTCTGTTTGAGACATCCTCAAAGGATGAAAATGGTATAATTGGATGCCATAATTTCAGGGGAATATACTCAGTGATTTTCAAATCAATTGAAGATGATTTGGTCCCCCAAAGTGGCAAAAAACAATCACTTTTTCAACACTCTGCCCCGCATATCAGCAAAGGCAATTTTCTGGGATTTTACACACAGGTCAGTTTTTGAAAGACTTCCAGTGATTATTTTGGGTAAAAAAAAGAATTTTCAGAAACTAGACATCCAGATCTTTCCAACGAGCCATCACAGGCCTCGTTTCGACATCGGGAAGGCCTCCAAAAGTTGACTGCAAGACAGGGGACTTTCTACTGATATTTTTCTTAAGTATTTTTGTGAAAAATGCACTTTTCTAAAGTGATTTTTCCTAATGTGCGTTTAGCTATTTTTGGCTATGGTTAGTTAGAAAAAGTCAATATAATTTCCTTTTTTAGCATTTTTAAGATATTTTTATAGATATTTTGTGCCTTGGGCTTTGCATAGCCTCAAGGACAAAATCAGATATTTTTGATGGGCCAATGAGCTTGCTAGTTGCACTAGGAGGTTTTCCCTCATCTTGGCTTATATATTCCAAGACATTTCATTGTAAACAAGGCTGAACTTGATGAATAGAGCAATATATGGTTATACAAGCTTGGAAGAAACACTTGTCTCATGCATTGGATAGTTTCTTGAATGTTTTTGGATGATGAAAGAGGACTGTTGTTGGATTCCTTGACTTGGTAAAATGGTATAGTGTCCCTCTCTGTTATGCTTCTTATTTTTCATTCATATTTCATGTTCTTGCTTGCTATAAGACAGTAGAGAATAGATTTTAGACATACCCTTGGAGGCACCTCAGATTTCCTATTTCTTTATAGCTTCTATGTTTTCTTCCTTCTTAGTCACATCAAAGAATCCTTGATTGCTCTTTGATAACTGAAGAAATTGTTTTCTTGTTTCATTTATGGTTTTATGCATGCTAAGTATGACTCGCAGTATGCCCTGCTTACTCATGGCTAGTCATAGCTCCACCTCTGAAACATTTCTTTGATTATTTGACTATCTTAGTTGAACCAAGGAGGTCTTGTACTGATCTTGCCCTTTGCATAAAACTATGCAATCTTACTTCAAAGTGCCCAATAGCTTGAAACTACTATGTCTAGGCATTTCCTCATAGTGCTTTGAGTTGTTTGTTTATCTTAATTGTCTTTCCCCAAAGTCTGATAGCAATTTCCTAAAGTTAGAGATTCATATATCTCTATGTATTGCTTGAATGTTTGTTTCTATGCATTTATCAGTTTATAGTTACATTTCTCATGATTAATGGTTAGCCCTACCATGTTTATGTCAGCTATTGAACTATTTATGTTTGAAATCCTTTGTTCTTGACAAACTTAGTGTCCATCCCACTTCATTTTACCTTAAGATCCATTTTACCTTGATCAAATCGGCCCTTCAACATACCTTGTATCACCATCTGAAGCTTTCTCGACCTTTTCGACCCCATAGCCCAGTTGATCTGACATCTTTTTACCTATCTTAGTCTTTGATCAGTTCGTCCCTCACAAACCTAAAAAAAAACCAAAAACCTGCTTCATAACTAGCCTAAAATCAGAAACATAAGAAGAAAAACACATAGATATCCCTTACACAAATAGAGAGAGCCCTCTCTGAGTCCAGGAAGGCTAGGTCCTTGGGCTCCAAAGATTGGTTTGATGTTACGCTGTCACTTGGCTTGCCAATTAGCCAAATCATGGGACCCTAACACAACCCCATGGTTCTAGGCCTCCTCCTAGATTGTCCTTCCTCATCCTCACTCTCTTCATAAGTGCCCATGAACTCTTCTAGTTTTACATGTGCTCTTTGGGCTTCTTTCCGAGCCTTGATGGCTCTAACCTCATAAATAGAAATTAGTGCTCCTAGCTACCTGTTCTCCAAGTCAAGGGCATCATTCACACTCTTGGCCCTATCCAAATGTGCTTGGAGGTCTTCATTTGTGCATTTCTGTTATGGAGGAGCAAGTTTGTGATCCTTGCTTCATTCTCCTCATCACTATCCACCTGAATGATTTCAAACTCTCTCTCCACCTCATGATCTTCTTCTTATTCCTTGATCTTTTGTTTCCCTTTGTCTAATGGCTGAGTTGAGGTGGATGGCATGGTCCCTTGCCTTTTTTAGGCAGCAAACAGAAGCCTTGGCCCTCTTTGATATGTTAATGAAAGAGGTGTGATTGTGGTCTTGTTGGTGTCTTGATCATAGCTGTGATCCTTGATGTTGTCATTGCCCTCTTCATTTTCATCATTAGTACCGTCAATCATTATATTTTCTACCTCATCATTGTAATTTTTTCTCTCAAAATCATCACCACTTTCAACCTCTTCACTGATTTATGCAATGTCATTTTGTTCTTCATCAAAGCTGCTTATCTCTTCATTGCTATGATCTTCAATTTGAATATCAGCCCATTCATTTCCTTCATTATTTTCATGACTTTCACTAGCCTCTTCTTGAATTTATGCACAATCATCATCTTCATTTTGTTCATCTCTGATGTTTTGTCCATCACTGAGGCTTGCTTCATAGGTGTCAATATTGCCTTTAGTTTCTACATTGTCCTCACTATCATCATCTTTATCTATGCTGGCTTTATCTTATGCACTGTCACCATCCTCATTATCTGCCTCTGTCTCTTCTTCATTTCCCTCTTCATCATCATCATTGATGGCCTCTTTTTCATTATTCTCTTCATCACTGCCCTCTTCCTCATCATCATTCTCTGCTTCTTCTTCAATTTCTGTTTCTTCTTCCTCATCATCATTCTCTGCCTCTTCATTATCTGTGTATTCATCATCATCATCATTCTCTACCTCTTCATTATCTTTTTCTTCATCATCATCACCTGTCTCTTCTTCCTCGTCATCATTCTCTGCCTCTTCTTCATTTTATGTTTCTTCTTCCTCGTCATCATTCACTGCCTCTTCATTATCTGTTTCTTCATCATCATCACTTTCCTCTTCTTCATTTTCATTTTCCTCTTCCTCATCATTTGTCTCTTCTTCCTCATCATCTGCCTCTTCATCATTTGTCTCTTCTTCCTCATCATTATTCGCTTCTTGATCTGATGCTTTAGGAGAAGGTGAGGGAGGGAGGTTTTCTTAAGGAAAGGATTCATGTGTAAATGAGGAGTCATGGTCAATGGGGGGTGATGGAGGAGTGGAGGGAGGTGGATTAGATGATGAGGGTAAATTTGGCTAATGATGAGGCTGTGGGTTTGTGAAAACTTCATGGGCGATGAACACCTCCCATGGAATACCCTGTTGCTCTAATTGATGCAACACAATCATCTTAATAAGAGAATGGTGAAAAAGACTTTGCATTTGTTGTGTCTTTTTCACAATATATGACATCTTATCAATATTTCTATAAATATAATAGGGAAAATGTAGCAGCTTGGCCCTAGTGAAGTGCATGAGCAGTCTTATATGGTAGGAATAAATCCTAGAAAACCTACCCTCACAGGTGAAGTATTTCATGATGATTCTCATTAAGGGCGCATATCTCTCCAGTAGATGTGAAAATGGAAAAATTGATTTGCAGTCAGCTTGGTATCTAGGTTTCAAGAAGGGTTGATAATGGCTCAAGTCCAAATTTTCCTGTTTGAACCACTTTTCTCCCATACTAGGTATCCCGGTGGCCATAGAAATGGCATTGATGGATAGCTCAAATTTCACTCCTGCAAAGTTTACTTGATGATCATGGAGGTTAAGGATGAAATGGCTGGTCAACTCAGGATGACTTTGGACCTATTGTACCCTTTCACAGAAGTCAAAACAACCCACCTCTTGGAAATATACAACTGTCATAGGAGAGGCCGTCAATTCCTTGGTATTCAGTGGCTCAAATGTGTTTACCCTTCCACCCTTTTTCTACTGTCTTCTAGGCCCTTAGCCTCCCTCACCACTGCCACTATTAGTTTCCCTTGCCATTTTTCTCTTTTACTCTTGCCTTGAAGGCCAAAACCCTAATTTTTCTTTGTGAAACTGATGGAGAAATCTAAGGTTTTTTCCTCTAATTTAAATGACAAGAAATTAGGAAATGAAGGAGGTTCCTTTTTACTTACCCCTCAAAGGTTCTAGGAGACACTTAGAAGTGACTTTGGAGGATTTTTTGAGTGAATTTGAGCTTGATCTACTGTATAAACCCTCCTAGCTGAACGCGTAGTGCAAGCGCGTAGCACCGAGCCAGTCGGGCCGCTGCTAAACATGCAGTGCAGGCGCGTAGCACTGGGCAGAGGTTGCACGGGCTGTCAGGACTGTCAGCCGCTGCTAAACGGGCAAAGGCTCTGGGCCTGTCAAGCAAAGGTTGAACGTGAAGTGTCAAACAAATAGGTTGTGGGGTGAATGGTCCTATCGGGTTTCTTCAACGACTGAGGCACGAACCTGTCAGGCAGTCTGTGTGTAGCGCAAGTGCAAAGCACTCGGGCCTATCGAGCCTATCTACCTGCAGCACCAAACGCGTAGCGCCCGGGCCTATCGGGTCATATCTGCACACTGTTTCTATTGGGTTGTTGGTTCTGCACAGAATGAACACATAGCGTACGTTCACAGGCATGCAACGCACTGTTGATTTTTCAGAGGAAAGCACACACAAGCGCGTAGCACGTTGTTCCAGGAGCGTAGCACAGGGTTTTCTTGCCTGAAGTTTTCCAGAACTTAGAAATTTCTCTTTGGAAGCCTTTCACTCTCTTTACAGATGGAAAATGAGCTAAAATGATAAATAAGATGCCTTTATACCCTTGGAAAAATAAATTAAAATCAGAAACCCACTTTCGCTAAGGTTTTTTTTTTTTTTGTCACTTTATCATTGATATTATTTTTAAATTTTGTAGGAGGTGACTTAAAACACAAAAAATGATCTCTTTTCCTCTCAACCATTTCT
Organism: Pinus albicaulis; assembly: GCA_034641835.2. Lineage (NCBI taxonomy): Eukaryota > Viridiplantae > Streptophyta > Pinopsida > Pinales > Pinaceae > Pinus > Pinus albicaulis. Next base: position 518,986,410 of record CM076573.1, on the reverse strand, counting down.
CTTTGTTGTTCTTCAGGTAGTTGATATGATGGATTTTGGCTCTCTTTCGACTACTGATGCTTCTAAAACTTGTTTTGCAGATGCATGTTGGAGTTATATGATCCACTGTGTTTTAAACATGTTCATTTCTTCAATTTATTTCTTAAATTTTTATGCACTTTTTATGATGGTAGCCTCTTTAAAACCTCTCTGTTCTTACCTAGGAGTTTAAATTGCCTCCTGTTTGATGGGTAACTGAGGAACTAGCTTCATTTCTCTCATTGATTTTCCAGGCATGATAAATCCATCTTGTAATGTCACCATAGTATTTACAATCATGTAGGTTGTCTCCTCTTGGCCACTCCTGATTTGTTGTAGGTGCCATGACACACTGATTTTTGTCTCCTTTGTCATTCTTGGAGTTTGACAATTTTAGTCACATAACAGTAACCTCATGACTAGCTTGATTTCTCATTTTGAAGTTTAATCATGTACTTTATTCTCCTCATCAGTGACTACAAAATGAATGAAAATTAAAGCTTGACCTTCCTCATACTGATACTCTTTTAATTCTCTCCCTTTGAGGCAGCGAAGCATTGTTACCTTGGCAGACCCTGGAGGTCACCTTCAAGAGCCTATTCAAACTATCTTCCTGCTTTCATCATGGAGGCTTCTCATCTTCATTTCTAGTTTCAAAAAACCTTCAATTCATGCTTAGTTGTGCTGATGTACCTCTGTCCTTGTGGTTTTCTTCATTGGCTTCTTGCTTGGCACATTGCTGGTCTAATCAATCCTAAAAACCATGATTTTCTTTGAACACAGGTTGCCTCCTCTTCCATTTTCTTGATTTTATCTTCCAATGAGGGGCAGGCCTCTTACCTTACCTAATTTTCTACTGATAGCCACCTTGACACTCCTGCATAAATGTCAAAATGGGCATCTGTCCTTTGAAGAATTTGTGCTTGATTAAGGAGGTCTTCTTTGAAGTTTTTCCTAATCTATCTTAGAACAGATGCTGACCTTATTTTCCATTTGATTCACCTTCTTGGCACATGAAAAAAAACACTGATTTATAACATCAAAGACAATCCTTCAACCTATGAAAACCCTAATGACCTAGTGGGAGGCTCTTTAGACTTGTCCTTTACCAAAATTAGGCTCGGTATCTCAACAGTGTAAAAACAGAGCTTTTTGATCAATGGGTGTATTTGAGCATATAGAGACCAATTTGCTTGACTTTTCTAAAGAGCTCATAGAGGTTTTTTGAGACCATCAATGCTTAAGGTATTTGGTGAACATGGGAAAGAGTAGGCTGGTTGGTGATCTTAGATGGCAAGTGAAGGGGTGAGGCAAGGTAAAACATAGTAATGAGATCATGGGTGGAAAAATAGGATAAAGATGAATGGAATGAGCCCATGAGAGGTCCTCTAGGAGTGGTAAGCTGACCATGACATGATAGAATAGTGAAATAGTGAAAAAATTATCCCAAGGATAATGAAGGCAGTGAGATTTCTAAAACTCACAATATTCATGAATCTTGTTTTTAGAAATCTAGGACTGACATTTAGTCATCTTCAGATAGTAAAAAATTACAGGTGACTAACAGCTGCTACCAACGCGCCTTCAAATAAAACCTAGAATATTGTATTCTCCTTGACCCTCTTTCTGTCAAGCGAATCCAACAAATTGGCATACCGCGCTCCTTCGCACACGCCAGATTATACCTCTAGGAGGACTGCACCCTCTGGCATCTCCCATGCCACCGAAGAAATTAAGATTAATAGCTATGAGTAACCCAATTTATTCCCTTCGTCTTGTGCCTCGCGCACGTTGTCCATAAACTCTTGGTAGAGGTATTAGGACCAGTTGTAGCTGACCCCCTTATCACATTGTCCCTCTAGTGTGATGACGTGTGCTAGGACTGCCTTAGGGTGGAACTTGCGCATCATTTTACATCCTAAAACCAGTGTTCCAAGGCATATTGTTGGGTCTTCACGTTGCTATACCAGGAACCCCCGAGAGTCTCGTCCAACCTTGTAATCCCTTTTGACCTTGGCAGCTACCTTCTACTCCTGGGTCTTTCCATACTCGGCCATAGGATGGGGCCCCTTCTTGGGCAGTCTGGTGATCCGGTGGATCAGCGGGCATCAATGGGAATTCTATTATGGATCCACAAGCATCCATCATGCACCAGTGCCAGTAGCTGGCGCACACAAATAATGGTGATAGGGTATCTTCCGAAGTGAGGGATCCTCAATAAATTGAGAATCCCGGCATTGCTCAGCCCGCACGCCCAGGGCATTGGTTCTACCTTCACAACATCATCGTAATCATTTTCTAGGTCATAAGCGTTTCCCAAGATCGTAAGCGATCTTGGGAAACGCTTCTTCATTTTCTAGGTCATAATCATCAAACTTGATGAGGGTTATCTTTCCAAACATGTCTCCATTAACAGGGACGTCCTACGGGATCAGCAACATCTGCAGGTAGTCTCGCACCACATCTACATATTCTGGGACACGCACATAGGGTCTGAGCGGCCTAACGTACTTCGGGCGCCATGAAATTGGCTCGACGAGCATAACCTCAGTGGCGTTCATGGGTCTTTTTGTCGGATCACCAATAGGAGACCTATCCTTGGTTACTTAGCGCAGGGGTGTAACGTTTCTGTGGAATTTCCGCGGCTTAGAGGATGACCCCTTGGTCATCTTGCCTTTTCCTTTAGCCAGTGTGGACACAATTTTGTGGACTTCTGGAACAACTTCATGGATGTTATCAGAGCCCCGCTCAGTGGACGATGTAATCGGCATAGAGTGCTCTTCAAATGGTGCACTATTAGGGTTTGTGGTCGTCATTCTTAGTTTGAAGATGAATTTTGGGTTACTCACGTCAGATGCGGGGATCTCATGGCCAAACATACAGTGCTTAGAGACAAATTCACGGTGCAATTCACAGATAAGCTCAAGGCGCAATATACTCAGACAACAAAGAAACTGAATGTGACTCACGCCCTTCCTTTTATAGGCGATCCAAGGTGAAAATGGTTGGATCTTCATTAAATGCATCTTACCCTCGTAAAAACGGTCAAAAATTCCATAAGATCGCCTCATTAAATGTAGAAAACTCGCTCCATTCAATGGAAAAATCTCTTTTTCACCCAGTTTTATTGTTCCAATGGCTAGTTTCTCCTGATGCGCACTACCTCTGTGCAACATGCAGACAAGTGGATTCCCATTCTCTATCGACATAGTCATTTGGTAGGCACAGGTTTATCCCTATGCGGCTTCCATTGAAATACCCGGGAAGACTCTCGGGGCGCAACATGGCCAACCGCACCACACCTCTATCATTGATTTCTTTTACAAAGTAGGGCCCCAGCCAATGCTTCCTAAACTTTCTTGGGTGACGCTCAAACTGACTATCATATAAAAAAACCAAATCGTCTTCCTTGAATTCCTTATGTTGAATGTATCTATCATGCCAAGCCTTTTCACGCACCTTTTGTACTTGCTGATGACAGTTAGTAATGAACCGATCCTCCTCTAAGGCAACCAGTTGCACAAGACGTTCTTCCATGATGTCAGGCTCATCCATATTAGTAAATGCTATAATGCGTAGGCTAGGGACAATATATTCCATTGGAATGATTTCTTCTTGCCCATATACCATCTTGAAAGGTGTTTTCCCAGTCAACTTCTTGCACGTGATCCTATAAGCCCATAACACAGAAGGGATGTGCATGTCCTAATCATTCTGATTTGCATTATAGATCTTTGTGAGTGCATTCTCCAAAAAAAAATTTAAAGCTTCTACAGCACCATTCACTTGAGGGTGGTAAGGAGTACTCTTTTGGTGATTTATCTGAAATTCCTTTGTCAAAAATTCAATGGTTTTTTTAACAAAGTGCATACCTTATCACTCATCAATATATTTGGGCACCCAAACCTAGTCAGAATATGTTCAAAAATGAAATGTGTAGCAGTATTTGCAGTATAATCCTTGACTGGCTTAGCTTCTGCCCATCTGGTTACATAATATTTGGCAGTGATGATGTAGTGTGCGCCAATATTCTTCCCTGGATGATTGATAGGTCCCACAAAATCTATAGCCCATATATCAAAATCCTGCAGGGGAATTTCGTCTCTACACGACGGCTTCCTCGTTCTTTGGAATGCATCACAAGCCCGATAGTACGCATGTGCATCATTATGCAGTGTGGGCCACCATAACCCAAAACACAACACCTTCTGCACAGTTTCCTTCCCTGCATAGTGGCCTCCTGCCACTCCTCCATGAGCCTCAACGAATATGTCATGTCTTTCATGTTCCAAAACATACTTTCTTAATACTTCATCTGCTCCCAACTTGTACAATTGACCAGCAATCGGCGTAAAATCAGTTGTGCGCGAAACTAGCTCCTTCTTTTGCTGCACCAAATATTCAACGGGCACACTTCCAGTGGTCAAAAAGAGAATAATATCAGCAAAGTGATCATCAACCACCTTAATAGAAAAGATCTGCGCATCAGGTAGTCCCTCCTCTAGACTAGTTGGTTCCTCCCCATTTTCGATACGTTACAGGTGATCAGGTCCAGCATTCAATCTTCCAGGCTTCACAATGATTTCAAAGTCATATTCTTGAAACATCAACAACCATCTACAAATCTTACCCCCCAACACAGGCTTATTGACCAAGTATTTCAAAGCAGAACGGTCGGTGAACATATTAAAGTGTCCTCCTAGCAGATAGTGCCTATAATTTTGCAGAGCATAGACCATGGCCAATCCTTCCCTTTCTGTGGTTGAGTAGTTGTGTTCTGCACTGGAGAGCTTCCTACTAGAAAAATCGATGGGGTGATCAATGTCTCCATCTCCTGGCTGCACTAAAAAATCTCCAAGTGCTATACCGAATGCATCAACATGTACATGGAAGACCTTGGACCAGTCTAGGAATATTAGAATAGGTGCAGTAACCATATTTTCCTTCAACAGCTCAAATCTCTTTTTTCATTCCTCATCCCAGAAAAATGACACATCCTTCTTCAATAATTTCTCCATAGGCGCAGTGATCAAAGCATAGCCCTGAATGAATTTTCTGTAATATCCGGTGTGTCCCAGAATGGAGCGCAGCTATTTTTCATTAGTGGGGACTGTTAGGTTGATAATAACTATATTTTTTTCCGGATCTACCATCAACCCTTGCTGACACACAAGATGGCCCAACAAGATTCCAAAAGGAACACAGAATATGCATTTCTTAGAGTTAAGAGAAATTTGATGCTTCCTGCAAGTTTCAAGCATCATGCGCTGGTTGGACACATGCTTCTTTACTAGCCCAAACATAGTCCAGTCATCAAAATACACCTCCAAGAACTTATGCATAAATTCTTTGAACACGGCTACTACTACGTGTGAGAAGATAGTAGGTGCAGTCTTTAATCTGAAAGGCATGACTGTGTATTGCAAAGACCTTCATTCCATCACAAAGGTGGTCTTGCTTCGGTCCTTTGGAGAAATTCTAATCTGATGATACCCTGAAAATCCATCAGTAAAAGAATAAACCTCTTGTCCTCCCACATTATCCAATATCTCATCTGAAAATGGAGTAGGGAAAGGGTCATGCACACATGCATCATTCATCTTGCGCATATCTACACAAACCCTTATCTCTCGCTTGGTCTTACTTTCTTGAACAACCATGGGGTTCACCCAATCAGACTGCTCCACACGCTCGATGATTCCTACAACAACCATATTCTCTAGTTCCTCTTTCACTTTCTTCTTATACTTGGGATTTAATTGATATGGTCGCTGCTTGACAAGGCGCGCATCTGGTTTCAGAGTGATCTTCATAATGCCTAAATATCATAAAATTCCTTTAAGCTCAAAGAACTTCATGGGAAACAGGTCTTGATACTTTGTCATCAGCTCTGCAACCTTTCCCACTGTATCATCATCCCAATAATATGATATTTTGGCCAAATTAGACTATTATTTTGTCCCAATGTTGACTTTCTTCAACTTCAGGGGCTTAGTTACATCCACCATTCCCAATTAGGGCCCTGCTACTGCACACTCCCCTTCAAACTTAGGGATGTTGATATTTCTTGGATCTTCCTCATTATCTTCTATTGATAGGTTCCTGTAGTTGACAATATCTTGCATCTGTGCTTCCCATGTTGGCACAACACATTCTATCTAAGGTCGGGAATCATCAAAGGCAAGTGCTTCTATATCCTGCAAGGCTTCGTCCAATCCCTCTCATCCCCAAACCAAGCCAAAGGTTTACAGAAAATAGCCAATCATTGTAATCTAATGTCGATTCCCTCGACGCAACTCCGTTTCCAAATACCATGTAGTAGGAATCGGTCCCAATGAATGGACAAACATATGAACCCATTCGTTCCAGGTCTTCTTGTTCCGGACCTCCATCCATGTGGCCAGGTGTTTGTGCAGTTCACCTTGGCCATAGAAAATCTTAGTTAGTGGGGTAGCGGGCAGCTTGAAGTGCAACTTCATCATTTTACTGCATTCCTCCCAGTCCTTAAAGCTTCCTTTATGTGTATCCCACCAATGCACTGGAGTTGCGCGCATGGCCAGATCAAGTGTCCAAAACCTTTATTCTTCCGAGACAACCTTTTCCAACTTTTCCAAAAATAATACAACACTATCAGAACCATCAAAATAGGGTAATTCTCTTATCTCTGAGGAAATGCATTGGAAATTTTTAGTGATCTTGAGGTAGCGCAGCGAAAAACGTCATGTAACTGATTCTGCTAGTTCTCCATTTCCCCATATAAATATGAGAAAAACGATCTATCCTTTTCCTAATTCAATATTCCATCAGTCATAGGGTTGATCCAATCCTCATCCCATGTGGTCAGCTTGTAGATATGGTCGACATCATGTCCTTCACACACGGGTTCTGTATATCTTTCTCCCTCTTCCGGATTCAGAGGTACTATTACCCGCATACCATCATTTTCAAATATCATGCTACTGCACTTCACGTTGATGATACCTCCCATATCGATGGCCCAATCCAATCCCAACAGTGTGGGGTAAGGGTCTGCATCATCCACTATTTGTATGACTTCAAAATCTACATGTACCTTTACTTCAACAATGTCTACCAGAACCTGAGGGAGCCTTCCAAGTGGAATGATCTTCTGTTGATTAGCCATGGGCAGCTGAATGGTGGACTACTCCAGCTTTGGTTTGTCCATATTTTGCTAGGTCTTCTTAGGTATAACATTTTCATCAGACCCTAAGTCCAAGATGACTTGATCCATCTCATACTCTCCAATTTGCACGGTCATGCACATTTCCCGACCTGTTCTCTTTTTGTTCTTATAAATCTTGTTCACATCCTTACTCTTATTTCAAGGAAGCTCGTTGTCTGCACAGCTATCTATCAGGGCCTAAATGTTTTCTATTGTTTTTTTATTGCACAATAACTTAATGCAGGCTTATAGGAAAGGTTTGAATTCATCATCAATCTTTGATTCCTTGATTGACTTAAATGTGGACGCACGTGCAGCAGAAAAATCCCTCCTAGCTTCGATAAAAGTCTCATTTTCCTTTTGCAGGTTGTGCCCTTCCTTCTTTTCAAAGGCATTCCTGATCAATGGCTCTGCATCAACCTTTTTTCCCTCATCTCCTCCGGTGGCAGCACCATTGCGTGTAATTATTTTTACACTTGGGTCATCATCGCACGACTAAGCTTTAACCATTTGTATGTTCTACATAGATGTCTGTTGTTGCTTTTCTTGCATTATAGCAATTAAAATAGGACAATCTTCAATAACATGATCAAATTTTTTGCAATACCTGCAATTCTATCACGCAGGGTTCGGGCAGTCATGCCCATAGTGTCCAGCGTCTCCATAGTTATAGAAAATTAATTGTCCTCTTCCACGACCTACGCTTCCACCTCTCCCTCCTCCCCTTCCTCTTGCTGGAGATCGTCTACGCCTAGAGGGATATTTTGGTGAAGATGGGTCAACCTACACCCTATAGAAGTTGGAACTGTCCATCATTAGCTCGAATGTGCGACAGTGGTGCTCATCGTGGCCAACCGAAGAGCAAAACCTGCACCATTTCTGCTTCAATTCTGGCACATAGCTTCCTAATCAAGGGAAATGTTTTGTGTTATGCCTTCCAGCTACCTTATAGTCAACGCACCATAGTTGGGGAGTACCACTCAGTCCTGCAGCATCCCTGGGGCGCAATGGATTTGGCGCTCCCGCTTGCACATAATATTGAAACAAGGTACACTAATATTTTGTGTGGTTGGAACGCTTGCACCATATACACCATACATCTGCGCTAACTTCCTTTCCTCTGTCTCTGTGCAGGTTTTTTATCTCCAAGTTCATTGCTTCCAATTGATTTTGGATTTGCAGTGTTCCAAATTAGTCATCAGCTCTGGGCGCAGCTTCCAATTTCATAGCAACTTTAAGGGCTTTGTCCTGAGAGTCAATATTTTGCTGGTTCATAGGCCCACGCAGATGTGGTAAGAGCATTGAAATAAACCATTCCTTATGCTTCTTATTGTCATAGATAAATCCTCCCTCGCTCATAGTGTGCTTCAGTCGTTGATCAGCCTCCCAAATAGATTCATTTGGCTCTTTTTTGATATCTTTCAATTCTGTCACACACTACGAGTAGGACTTTTTCTTTCTGAACTGCTGCTTCAAAGCATCCTTGATCTCATCAACGGTAGGATTAGCATGCTGAGCCAGATATCCCATAAACCAGTCCAGCGCACGACCTTCAAATGCCATAGCTAGTTGCGCTCTCTTAACAACATCAGTTTTAACATTTTGCGCAGTCCATAGTGCATTGGCAACAAACCAAAACCTATCCATGTCCTCATCTCCCACACACTTTAAGGTGGGTAGCTTCATATGCGCATCCATATCTCCTTCTCTTGGCGGTGGTGGTGGGGTAGGAGATGTCTTACCCCTGTGTGAGTTCGACTGTGGAGTAGCAGGAGGGCTACCTCCGACACACGTAGCCTCACCACTGCCTATATCAATGTCAGGCGAGTTTCTCAGAGGGTTGTATATATATTTGTCTCCTCTCTGATTAACCTGGTAATACTTCTCGCTGCGCGTAGTGATTTCTAGCTTGTTTGGGGTCATTCACTCAGTGTGACAACACAAAACACCCTTTTCACACAATAGTATCTTAATAAGCAAAGGAAAAGAGCGTATTAATTTACCTCTCAATCCTTTGAAGAACCTTCTTTCAACATCATAATATGACACAAATTTATCTATTGCAAACCCTGTTACAAACCCACCCAAAATGTTGTCAACCCAATGATCTACAGTGCGGGTGATGGAGTTATCAGTCTGCTCTAATTGTTGGATCAAATCAGGTGTCCACTGAGTAACCTTATCATCCTTCCAGCAGGTTTGGAACTCAGCTAAAGGCTTGATAACCACTCTTGTAATTCTTATGAAAATGTCACAAATAAAATCTCGTGAACCTTTATGAAAATATATTTTTGTTTCCAATCTTCAGTAGACAGCTTCTTACTTTTTTTTTCCTTAAGGGAAAATTCTTGAATTTTCTTCTCAAACCAATCTTCTAACTCAGGTTTTGATGGCTGCCACATCACCGAATATCTCTCAAAATGATCCTGGTCTCAGCAACGGAACCATTTATTGGCTTGAGGGGTCCTGACCCAGGTTCAGAGTTAAGCTTAACCAACAAAACCCTCTTACTACTGGCCATTTCGGTAGTGACCTACTTGTGCAGGTAAAACTCTCACCCGAAGAAGTATCGGGGGGTGTTGAAACTAGGTTTCCACAACCTGAGAGAGATTTGAATGATGTGGGTGTCTTCAGATCTATAATACTAGCAGAAAACCCTTCGCAACATCAACCCTAACCAAAAAACCTAACTAGGTCAATTTACGTAGGCTATCCTGCACACGCATAGATAAGGGCTTCGCAATCCCTTCAACAGTCTTAATAGGTCTTACAATAATAGATTTATGCATTCAATGTTTATATAAGACAAAAAATCAGGTACGCAACCAATCCAAGCACAGACAATATACTTGATGCAATAAGTGGAAATAATACACAAAAACATATCATAGAGCGAAACATTGATGCATTTGATACTCAAAATTATCCCAAAACACTTCTTTATTCATTCACAGTTTGTAATCCCCTTACAATACTTCAGTTCCACCCACACACACAATCAGTGGGGTCCGCACACAGCAGGACTAAGGTCTCCATGCACACAACCAGCAGGAGCCTTCTATACTCAGACATAAAACACAGACTTATCTCAGAGATATATCATTCATCAAACTTCATCAAAACTTACTTAGAATTGTCCTATCTGACTCAATCTAGATTTCTATTTATATATTTAGCCTTCGCTCATCTAAGGTCTGCAAACTGTGGTTTGCGACCCCTAGTTCTACCGTTTTTCCCATTACAACTCATTAAGGGGCTTTGACCTGCCCCAAAGCCCCTTGACCTGTGCATTTCTTAGCGCGCACAACTCAAAACTACAAAAATAATATATTTTTACCAAAATTGCGGTCCTAAGGGACCCCACTCCAACAATATCCTTTACATTGTTGAGATTTTCATTTAGCATGTATTGCCTTTCATTATGCATTTTCCATTCATTTAAGCTCAGTTCTCTGCATACCCTTTCTGGTTTATACATAGATGAGAGGTGAAGCGCTTCCCTTATTTGACTGACTTACTTACCTTTTCCATAGTGCTGAAATATCAAACCAATGGCTATGTTGTGTGTTGTTTCAGTGGTCACTCCAAGGAGAAACCTCTTATAGACCCTAGTATCGAAACCTTCATCCATGATATATTTTACATGAGTTTACTTTATTGGAAAGGAAAATATGATTTGATATTGGTGTGGAACTCTAATCAGATCATAAGCCCCATATCCATATCCTAAAGTTTTATTTCAGTCTGAGATATAAGGAAAATAATATATTATCAAAAGGTGTGTTGAATATAAATGCATTGAAAGGAGGTGAATATCAACCATTCAAAGGGCTATGTGGGACTATTTATAATGCATTGAAAAGAGCACCTAATATGTTGTTGTGTTGGAAGGATGTGATGGTTCCCATGTCAAAAGGAGATTTGAGAAAATTTTAAATAATGTGTTAAATGAATACTCAAACAGTGCAACCAAGCAATGATAAACTGCGTGCAAATAATAATATTATGCATGGAAAACGTATATGAAAAAACATTTCATAAATGGCATTGAAGGGTGATACATTGCATCTTAAAATTAATATAATACATCCCAAGGTGATAAGGCAATTGTCGCAATCCATAATACAACTACAACAATGAATATGGAAATACAATACAATAAATTGTCACGTCGAGAATATAGGGCCACGACGAACATAATAAAAAAAACCACATTAAGAATTTTGATGCTCCAAATAAAGACAATGAAAAAGTTAATGAGTGTAGAAGACTTAGGGAATTTAACTCATTTGAAGTACCTCCATATCCAGAGGGAGGTCCATAAATCAAAGTTATCTTTGAAATCGATGCCAATGGTATCTAGAATAATCAAAGCAAAAAATAAGAACATTGAAAAACTAAGGAGACAATCATGGCAATATAAGATCAAGTCAAGCAAATCTACAAAATGGTACAAGAAGTAGAAGAATGTAAAGATGAAATTTATATGGAGCATAATCCAAGGCCAAGTCATGTGAATATAATTAATTGATTAGCCTCAATGCCACAAGAAAATAAACACTTAATGGTTGTGAACTTCTATTGAACTCTCAACACTTATTATTATTGATTAATAATATTATTATTTATTTTATTATAGTGGGTATTGTTCATCTTTCATCCTAATTATTGTTTATATGTTTGTAGGATTAGCATGGAAAGACATTTTTTGGTCATCTAATAAAAATGACACTTATAGGCATGATCCAAATCGATTCCAATCAAGGATATTCAACTCAGCACTAAGGTGACCCTAGGGAGAAATGACGACATCAACAAAGTTATTACAGACCATATCTTCCTTACAAGATAGCCACATAAAAATATCATTCATTGTCGCTTATTTTTTTTTAGATATATTAATTTGTCATAAACTACAAATATTAAAGTCATGAAAATGTCGAAAGAACATCGAAGGTCTTAGATAAGATGAGGAGTCATGAGAAATATGAAGAGCCGTGAGAAATATGAAAATTCATGGGGAAGCCAAAAAGTCACCACCATTTCTATAAATGCATCCTCATGCCTCATTCAAGAGGACTTTTAACACTTAAGCTAGCCTAGTAATTAGATTGTTATTTTATGCTTGAGGAGTTGAAAACACTCTCTCTTGGTAGCTAGTAGGTGGAGGGATTGTGAGGCTAGTGTTATGTTTTGGAGATGACATGAATTACTCTCATCCCATTATTGGGTTTTGATGAGCTTGTGGTACATGTATCTGAATGGATAACAATATTAATGAGAATCTTTTCAATTCATGTGTTGATTCCCATGTGCCATTCCTTTGTTGGTTATATTAGCTATCTGATATTCCAATTATGTATCCATGTGCATTCACATATTGGTGACATGTTTACGAACTAATTTGTTTCATGCAGCTTGTGTATTGGATTTGAATCTCTTCTCTTCATTCAATGTTAATTTTAATGATTGATTGTGAACTAATTTGTTGTTAGTTTCTACCACTTTCATGTTGTGTATGTCTTAGTTCAATTATATGGTTATTTATTAAGGAATGCTCTTGATAATTATGCATGATTATAATTGGATCATTATATTTTTTATCATCCATCTCAATGCATTCAGAGTGGAAAAAGTGGAGGAATCATTTCACGGGACCGTTTTTACCAGCGGGACCTAGTTTGGAAAAATGGGGTCTTAAACCTTCTGATAGTGTTTTGAGGCATCAAACGATGTTTTTTGGGGATAAAATTTTGTCGCTTCATGGTGGAAAACTTACATGCTATTATAAACACAGAGATATTTCCAATGATGCAAGAAGCACATCAATCAGAGACTGTATGCAAAAGTTGTGCCCCTCAGAAGTTGACCTTCTTATTTTCACCACCATGGTTTGAGAGGATGACGTGCCAGCCCCCATTATTCATGGAAAATGGGATAGCCACATGATTTTTATGTAAAATAATATAGAAGATTCTATATTGTAAATCTAGTTAAGTTTTGATGTAGTCAAACTTAAACACTAGTATGCTATTGGGTTGTGTTATAACTAGGCCACTAGGAGGAAGAGGTATTCCATTCTTTTGAGAGAATTTTGTTACATATTTGAGAAAAGATAGCCAAGAGGGATAGTAGGTAGAGCACACACAGAGTATTTTTGCATTGTAGCATACCATGGGCCACAAGCCTTACTTCTTTGTACATGTAGCCTTATTTCCAGACAGAGAAAGAGAGCGAAGTAGGCTCACCTTGCAACTGGGTTTTCTCCTGAAAGGGTTTCCCTGGAGCATATCCTATGTCTTATGTGTGTGAGATAGTTTATTTTTCATTCTCTATTTTTCTGCATAATTTCCATTCACGTGCATGAACTAATTACAATTAAATTTATAGATCTTGAAGTTTAAATAGAACTGTAATAGTGTAAGAATTTCAAAATTTTAATATAATATTATCAGATATGTTGTGACGAACTATCCAGTGAAATATTCATGGAAATTTATGGATCAATGCATTTGTTGTGTCTGTATATCATGTTCTGAAAGATATCAATGGAGAGTTGATATCACCCTCCTTTTAGCATATTACATGTGGTATGACACTTATCTTTTTGCATTCGATATCCAAGAGAAAAACACACACATGGTGGTTGTTGGGCCTGCAAACCAGATGGGACTCCTATCCCAAAAAGTGTAGGGTATAATTAGTACTTTACACAGAGGATATCCCCTAGTGTTGGCGAAATATCAACACCGTCAACACGTACACATTATGATCACAAGTCTAAGTGCAATATATGAGGTGTCGATGTATCTGTGAAGTATTTGTGCAGTGTTTGGTTGATGGTCCAAACCCTTGCAATCCTATTTTTTATATATAGTGTGGTCTTAGGAACATTCTGATCACGCGTCTGTGTGAGCTCTAGGGCGGTAATGTGTCTGTAAATTCATTGCGTAGTGTTCAGTCGATGGTTCAAGCCCTTGAAACTTTGTCTTATGATATATAATGCGGTTGTTAGTATGAATCTTAATCGCAATTGTATGAAAAAGGCTCACTTTAGCTGTGCATAAAAAACAACCCTAACAACCAATATGGCTACCAATATCATTAGATCTGCAATTAGTTGACCAAGATAAATGTTGCAAAATTCTAGATCTATGCATTAAAAGACATTAAGCAGTAAATAAAAATAAGAGTTGCTCCATGCATCCAATAGAAAAGACAAGAATATGTTTAAAGAATTTTGTATTAATGGCACCTGGGAGGAGAACATAGAAGGATGTTACCAGTCCTCCTCAATGGGATGGGTTCTTGTAAGTCCTCAGCACTTCAGATCTAAAATCCCTCTCTCTTGATGGTGTAGAAAACCCAAACAAAGAATGGAACTCAATGGGAGCTCATAAGAAAAATGGTAGAAAAATATGGCAATGATGGTGGATCAAAGTCAGACCAAAAGTATAGATCCAGAGTGATCTTTAGGCAACAAAAGGTAGTGAATGAATGGAAAAACCCTTCTATTTATAAAAAAATATTGAGTTAGTCTAGATATTGGTGCATAATTAAAATATTATTAACCAATTCTAGATCCAACTTTTATGGAATATTTTATTATATTTGTTGGAGGGAAAAAGAATTTGACTTTGGTCAAATCCCTTTATTTGTAAATAATAAATAAATAAATGATTTATTTATTATTTTAAGGACGTGGTTGAGTAATAATCAAATAAATAATGATTTATTTGATTATTTATAAATGATTTAGTCAAATTTAACAAGGAATATTATTTAAATAAGGTTATAATTATTCCTAGAAAATAATAAGATAAATAATGATTTATCTAATTAATTTTCTTGTGTTAGGTTAAATATGACCAGGAATATTAATTAAACTGTTGTTTAACTAATTATTCCTTGAGGAAAATCAAACAAATGTGGATTTATTTAATATTTCCTCATGGGGTTTCCTGTTTAGACCATAAACAACTTAATAAATGTGGTTTACTAAGTTATTTTTCATAGTGAAAGCAATTTTACTTAGGGTAAAATTCGTCTTACATGGTGAACTTAGGTCCATCTAATAGTAACGGGTTAGATGACCAAAACATGGTGTAACAATGGTCTCGATCACAAGCTCATATGAGCTATGTTAGGTTGACATTGTGGTTTTAACCTAGAAGAATTTAACTTTTGTATATGTGTGTGTGAGAGTTATAATAGTTAAACATCTCGTCGATTAGGTCAATTGGTTGTATGGCTTGGTTTGTTCATTGAGCGTCGTGGGTTTGATTCTAGTCAGACTCAATTAATTTTTTATATTGGGTTATTGGCATGTTGGTATTAACCAATATGAAGAACAATTAGACATTTTGTAGTGCTCATAATATGTATTATGTGCTCGGATTGTGTTGTTTTTTCGAATGATTAATATTTTATATAGCTTTATATGATTTTATATGGTAATTTGGTTTTTTTTGGGGGGGGGGGGGGGTGGGGGGGTTGGCTCATTTCAAAGCCAAATTTGATTGTAGAAGAAGCATGATGATCGGGATTCAATTGTCAACATTTTGAAGGCATGAAAAGCCTTGATGATATACTTTTTATGTCAAGAATCAATGTTATTTGTTTTTGTGATTTATGAGCAGGTTACAATAAGTGTTGTGCATATGGCCAGAACAGGTTCAGGGAATAATTTTATGTTACCAAAATGATGATCAGGTTGTTAAAAAGTATGAAAAAAGACATGAAATTTTGATGACAACATTATTACAGAAAAAACGTGATTGAGAGCACGTGGATCCAATTTGAAATATTGTGAAAAGTAGTCCACACAAAGTTGAGGAAGAAGGTGATTTCCTCTGTTGTAAAATGTAACTAGGTCGGTCTTCATGTTGACTATGTAATTATGAAAAGAAGGAGACGAAGATAATAAAATGTGTTTTGTTGTACTTGCTTCATGGGTTTCATGAGCAATATTTTATTATGTAGATAGACGTCTGATTGATGTCTATTAGGTTCTTGTCTTCTAGGTATAAATAGGATTAAGTGTCAAAATCATGAAGGATCCAGTTCAGATGGATATGCTCCTAGACCCTATAAATAAGCTCTCAACAGCCCTCCAGAATTTTTGGAAGACAAGCTCCAAATATAGCGAAAACAACCTACAACAATGTTGGAATATATGTGAAGTAATGCCTCATAAAATGCCAGAGAAAATAATCTACAAGTCATCCTAAATTACAAGCTATAAATTCGGCCTAAATATCAGATGATTGGTCAGCCTAATAGCTGGATCAGTCACCTATATATATTACTGTCCTGTGGCTCATTTGGAGGAGCAAGGAATGCAGATTCATCTAAAATAAAAGGTCCAGGCTTGCGAAAGGTACAGAGGGTGCAGATTGCAGAAGTCACTGAAGGGTACAGATTGCGGAAGTGACTGAAGGGTACAGATTACGGAAGTGACTGAAGGGTACAGATTGTGGAAATGACTGAAGGTACAGTTTGCGGATAGGTACAATAAGGTACAGGATTGGTGCAGCAGGTTGTGGAAGGTGCAGGAAGGTTACAGTAAGAACATATTTGAGTTTAAAGTCTCTGAGGAAAGAATTTGTCAAAGTCAAGACAATGATCTAAAGGTGGTAGAAAGTGAGGAAGGTAAATCATAGCTAACTACATTTCAAGGAATTCAGTTACAAGTGAAAATAATTATGTCTCTACATTTGACTGAGAACTTTGATAATTGACTTGATGAAAGATTAACTAAGCTAAAGAAGAAAATACATAAATAATCTCTCAAGTAATTATCATGAAGAGAATTGTATTAACCTACAACCCTACAAATTCTCAACATGGTATCAGAGCTAAGGTAACAGTTAAGGAAGGGCATCTAAGAGACACTTACGGATCAAATTTCAAAAACATCTAAGCAAGTCAAAGGAGGATTCTTTGAAAATTCGAGAAGCAATCATAATCTAAATAACACAGTCAATAGTTCGGATCATCTGGGGCTTATTTCAAGAGTATTTTGACGACCTCATTTCAGTAGTCTAACTACCATACTTCTCGGCATACTTGGTGCAGTTCAGAGTGATCCTTCAGATCTGAAATAGCACAAGACATAGACAACCAAAAGAAGGCATTATCATCATTACAACAAGGATCTAATCCTTACCTTTGAATAAGATCATCCAAATAGAAAGCACTAACACATCTTTTCTCCACCTCCATCAAAGAAATCAAGTTGAAGACTTTATCTTCACTTATCAAGTAAGTATATTTCACTCTATAATCAAATTTGGTTAAATGACTTTGTTTTTGCAGGGAGATCTATAAGCTGGTTGGGTTACCAAGAATCCTTGCATGAGGAGGATAGTCACAGTCCTCAAAGAAAGTAAAGTCATGAAAAGCCTATGAAGGATTAGAGACATCAAGAGAATATAAGATAAGATGAAAGAACTATTCTATGCAATAAATAAGATGGAAAAAGACAAATCAAGGGAAAAAATGTTGAAGGATAAAAGACACAAACATTTTCAAAGGGAAAAGGAAAGTTTAGGAAAAGTGGAAGACTTATAGACATTACAAGAAAGATAGTCCTAAAGGGATAATCTTAATAGGAGAAAGAAAGGAAGCTCATATCACCAAAAAGGATGGAGGAAGCTGAAGAAAATAAGTTCAAGGAAAATCACGCAAACTTATAAATCAGGAATTGATTTCTGTTGGTTATATGATAGGAAGCAATGTAGCATCCTGATCGAAGCATGGCAGGAGCTCCTGGTGAATTAGCTCCAAAAAAACCTCTTTGACAAACTTTACTAATAGAAAGTATTCATCAAGAGAAAGGGTCATCATAGAAACATACTTCTGGGATGTGATGACATATTGATAAAACAAGCCAAGGGAATGAAGCTCTTCATTCTTAAAAATTGCTACAAGATGACTCAAGGGAAAAAAGTATGAGGTATGTATATATTTATATGCTGACATTGGATGTTGTGATGTCATGGTATATCATTGCAGGTAATGAACTTTTGTATTTAAAAGGATGATCTATGGAGGAGTATCTCTCAGTGCATGGACAGATGAAATCAACATAATATGTCCTCATGGAATATGAGGTGGTTGTATATGAACAAGAAACCAGAAAGGTTATAATTTCCTGGGAATAAATAATGTGCGGAGAGGAAGAGATCATGACATGCAACCATGTCAAAAGGCTGCTATCATCCGAAAGACAAGAAGATGTGACTAGGAGATCTCCTGAGAGGATATGTAGAATCTGAAAAAAGTCTCATAAATAAGAAGACTCTTGACAAAACATATCATTAGGAGATGTGTCAATCTGTATGAAGGATGTCGATACCTATAGGAAGATGTCATGGTGAAAGATAATCACTAAGGTAACTTTTGTTCTAAAAAGTTCATATGTCTATGTTTATCTGGATGAGTTTGTGCAGGGCTGCCAATCATGAGAAAGGATGTATTATCCTTGGAGATGATTCGAAGGAAAGCAGCATGGCATAAAAATGGACCAGATAAGGAATTCTAGAAAATCACTTTCTAATAGCTGACATAACTCAGGATGAAAGTGATAGATGATTTGTGCCCTATGAAGCTAAAAGTTGGAGGTTCCTCAATATCGAAATCCATGACATCAAGGAAAGGAATTATTCATGAGAAATTGGGTGTCTCACCATTGCTGTTGGAGGTCCTTGGTTAAGAGGGAGCCTGATGATAAGTTTCTTTCTTGGAAGAAACTTGGTAATTCCTAAGAATGAGCTTAGGTACATTCCTTATTTAGGAATGAGTACATTCCCTTGTGGAATAGGTCCTCCTTGGTTGAGAGGGAGAGATAGACACGTCATTCTGGTCTTGGGAAGATAGAATGGAGGATTGGGTAATCATCTGGCATTTGATACTCTTTGAGAAAGTGTTATGGCATTCAAGATAAGAGTAGTCAGGGACCGATATTCTTTGAGGGATAACTACTCAAGAGAAGAATAGTCCAAGAAGGTCATACTTTGGGAACACCCGAGTGGAGTATGTACCTTGGAGAGACAATGACGAAGGTATCTATAAGTCATGTGTCTCACCAGCATTGAAGCTCATTGTCTCATTGAAGAGATGGGGTTGTTATTCAAGGCCTTGCACTAGGACAATGCTGGGTTATATGATGTTATACAGATGCGATTACCAATCCGATTTTTCTTATGAGGTTCTTTAGATTAAAAGTGATCATGTAACTATATGAATACCTCCCTAGCTAAGAGGGAGTGTTGTAAAATGTAACTAGGTTGGTCTTCATGTTGACTATGTAATTATGAAAAGAAGGAGACAAGGATAATAAAATGTATTTTGTTGTACTTGCTTCATGGGTTTCATGAGCAAGATTTTATTATGTAGATAGACTTCTTCTTGATGTCTATTAGGTTCTTGTCTTCTAGGTATAAATAGGATTAAGTGTCAAAATCATGAAGGATCCAGTTCAGATGGATATGCTCCTAGACCCTGTAAAGAAGCTCTCAACAACCCTCCGGAATTGTTGGAATACAAGCTCCAAATATAGTGAAAACAACCTACAACAATGTTGGAATATATGTGAAGTAATGCCTCATAAAATGTAGGAGAAAATATTCTACAAGTTGGCCTAGATTACAAGCTATAAAGTCGGCCTAAATATCAGATGATTGGTCGGCCTAATATATATATTACTGTCCTGCAGCTCATTTGGAGGAGCAAGGAATGCAGATTCATCTGAAATAAAAGGTGCAGGATTGCGGAAGGTACAGAGGGTGCAAATTGCGGAAGTCACTGAAGAGTACTGATTGCGGAAGTCACTGAAGGGTACAGATTGCGGAAGTGAATGAAGGTACAGTTTGCAGATAGGTACAATAAGGTACAGGATTGGTGCAGCAGATTGCGGAAGGTGTAGGAAGGTTACAATAAGAACATCTCTGAGTTTAAATTATCTGAGGAAAGAATTTTTCAAATTCAAGACAGTGATCTAAAGGTGGTAGAAAGTGAGAAAGGTAAATCAAAGATTTACCTTCCTAACTACATTTCAAGGAATTCAGTTGCAAGTGAAAATATTTTTTTCTCTACATTTGACTGAGTACTTTGATAATTGACTTGATGAAAGATTAACTAAGCTAAAGAAGAAAATACATAAATAATCTCTCAAGTAATTATCATGAAGATAATTGTATTAACCTACAGCCCTACAAACTGTCAACATCCTCCACTAAGTTTGGTGCATAAATTAGGTTGAATCCTACAAGAAGTCGAAGTTTGTACATTTATGAGGTTGGTGCCTCAATCAGGTTATATCATATTTCTAGGTGTTTGCAAATTTTCAAGGTTGGTGCCTCAATCGAGTTGTAGCTTATTGCAATTAGTTGCTTAAACATATTGGAGGTGGGTACCTCAAGTAGGTCAGTGCTTACAAATCTATGTAAATTAATTGAAGAAGAAGAAGAGAAATAAATTTTGGTTTTCTCCCATAAGGGTTTCCATGTAAAAGCTTGTGTCCTCTTGTGTTGATGTGATGATGACTTCTTGATGCATGGTTTCATTTATTGTTATGATTCAAATTATTATGGTACAATTTTTCATGATTATTTATTGATGAAATGTTTTGAAATGATAAGTTTTCCATTACACTGATTCGATCCCTCCCCCCCCCCCCCCCCTCAATGTGATATTTAGTCTAACAGTAATCAAGATTAATACAATGACATAGAGATGTGATTTTCTTATTGAGAACAAGCACGTGCTTCAAATGACATTGTGGGATGAAACCCAAATATATGTCAACCAAAATACCATGGGTCCTTATGGCACTAAATTCTTTGACATACTACTAAGAAATTATCAAAATGAAATTTCTACCTAAACATCTAAAAATATATATATGTTGACACTACAATCAAAACCCTCAAAAATTTTACCTACACATGAATTTTGGAGCCTACTGAGGATCTAAGGATTTGTCGTTCCATATGTTAGGAATCTGTAATTTTAGCAGATTGGTGAGACTAAAACTGCAGAAACAACATCGTTTCAACCAACTTTTGGATTCTAGGATCTAGCCCTCCTGAATCTGGAGAGGGATCTCTCCAATAAGTGCAAAGATGGATTTGTCTTTAAAGTTTTGGGGTAATGATACTAGGCTAGTTATGAAGGCCAAGGGTTTTGTTTGTTTTTGGATAGTTTAGCATGATTATTATTTTAAGGAGAAAGTTCTAAGTGCAAAAAAGTTTCAAGGGTGAGAAGTTGCAAGTGGATAGAACAGCTATGGCTAAAAAGATAGATATAACGCTGGTTTTTAGTCCATTGGGCTATGGAGTCATAACAGGGCTTTAATTGAGCAACAACATCAAGAGTGATCCAAGGGGCAAGTCATCTATATCAAAAGATTATTGAGATTAAAATGATGGAATGGAAATAGTAAAGTGTTGGAGGGGTGGAAACTAATAATAATTTCACAAAGTATTTATAGTCAGTCCAAACAAGAAAATCCTTTTAAGTAACTGTTTAAAACCAACCAAGTGCAGGGCTAACCATTGAACTCTTGGGCAAGTTTGTATTAAAGTAGCTTAATTGAAAAACAGTCCAGTAATCCACATAATTACCTTCAGAAAGTATGAAAAACATATAAGAGAAGACAGAGTATAAACTTAAGATCAGATAAAGTACTTTTAAACCTAGTCTGCTTTCAATTAACACCAAGGGAAACTTTCAGAATCTACCTTTGGAGAATAGAAGCTAGAAACAGGGCAAACCATCACTTTTCTAGTCTAACTTTAATAAGCAAATAATGAAAATAACTTTCAAGAACAATGTTTAAGGCAAACAATAGGACGAGGGAACTCCAGCATTCCTAACTGCTTAATTGTATTAAATCATTCTTAAATAAACAATTTGGAGGAAAACATTCAGATAAAGCTTATCAGTCCGAGAAGGTTACTGATATACAGTAGGTCCTAACTCTATAAATGTTGTTCTTTATCAGAGAAAAGTGGAAACTATGACATACATCGAAGGAAAAATAATAACAAAGAAAGGGGCACTTCACCAGCAATATAGACCAGGATCCCAAGAAACAACTTTTTATTGATGTCAAACCAGTTACAGTCTTCAAGTCCAATGTTTCAGTTCAGAAATCATCTTCACTATTCAGCCTAACTAATCTATCACAAGCAGAGCTCCAAGGGCCAGTGAACACTATTTACAATCAGAAGTTTAAGCTCAAATGTATCTCAAAGTTCTGCAACCAACAGTT
Source organism: Pinus albicaulis (assembly GCA_034641835.2). Taxonomy (NCBI): domain Eukaryota; kingdom Viridiplantae; phylum Streptophyta; class Pinopsida; order Pinales; family Pinaceae; genus Pinus; species Pinus albicaulis. The sequence goes on along the minus strand of CM076573.1, from coordinate 518,963,932 downwards.
TCTCATCTTCTACAGAGGTATTTATAGAAGAATGAGGAGGTGAGATCTAATAAAAGATCTCTTAGGACAATTAATACAGATTCAAGACTTCTCGACCTTTGAGGGGCTCGATGGAGAAGTTTACAAACATTCTGTCTGCATTAACTGTTTTACATTTATGAATTAAGCTCGGTGGGAGCTTTTATTGACTTTAAGGCTTTGTGTCATGTTTGGAGTAACTCTGCATATATTTTTAGCATTTAAGTTCCTTGCAGAAGTAACTCTCTGGCTGCGCTGAGGCTAATATCTTCATTTGATCAGTAACTTCAGCCTCTGTTTTGAATACTTTGAGGCACAGGTGGCACTTATGTTAGTTGAGGAATCAATTCACCTCAAATGTAGCGGTGGAGGCCTTTTTGTCCTTTAAACACTTATGATTTTCTTTAATTGTGTTTTAACTCTGGGAATTAGGCTTTTGATAATCATTCTTAGCCGTAATTCCCAAATCTGTCTTCAATCTTCAATTTTGTTGTGCTCTGTCGTCAACACTGATACTCTTTAAATCATAATTTGCTTAACACAGTGTCTTGTCGATGTGCAGGGCCACGCTGGGCTCGTATGGTATCACTGCCTCATGAAGAAATGACGAGACATGGAGTAGAGCCCGTGAATGGTTCCCTTTAATAAATTGAAGGCACAAGAATCGTCATCCCAGGCCTTTGGCCTTTAAATAATGGAAAACCCATCAAATACCTGCAAAACATGGAAAATATTATATAATCCTACGTAATCGGGGAAAAACTGCTTCAGAGGGGTGGGATGAGAGCAGAGACGTTGGATGGCATCATCCAATGGTGGAAATTAGCCGAGAGGAGGTTTAAAAGCAATGGAAGGAAGAATTGAACAGAACCATTGATCGCGCGATGATCGACGGTGGAGATCGGTTTTGAAAGCCCTTTGGCGAAAGGTGGAAGACGATGGTATGAAGTGAAATTAAATCCGGGCCGTTCGATCTGGACACGTGGATGGTCCAGATTCAATCGGAGGATCGCAATCGGCGAGACAAACAAAAGTATGCGATTGAAACTTTACGATGCGATTGAGCGACGACCGTTGATCTGAGGATCAGATAAACGACAGGGTATGAATCGGAGGGATGGGCGATCGAGGGAATAAATATAACGCAACGATTGAAAAATGCGATACGATTGAAAACTCCGATGCGATGGAGCGCTGGCCGTTTGATCTAAGGATCAGATCAACGGTGGAGATTGTTTCAACTATGCTCCGGCAGAAACCCTTTAATACTTGTGAAAACCCAAAGTTTTTTTATAAAATGCAAAGGTCTATGGTATGGGAGGGATGTATATATGAAGGGGATAGGCGCCCGTCTGCGGGGCCGAAGGTTTATATGAAGGATAATATGCCCGGGGTTTTATATATGAAAAAAGGGCCAATCGCAATCGGAAGGTCGGGCATGGGCTTTTCAATCAACCCATTCGATTTGTGCGATGCGATTGGCGCCTCGGGACTTAAACTCTTAGTCCCGGGCATAGGTTATATGGAACATAAAACAGAGGGAGCGGGGTTTATACATATATGACCCAATCGCATCGGAAGTTTGATGCGGGTCTTTTTAAACAACCCATTATGAAATTCTCTGATGCGATTGCGCGATCGGTCTTTCAATCTAACCATTTTTATATTAAACATGTGATTTTGGTTTTTTAAATCAAACTTTGGATAGATGGGTTTTTTATATTTACAAAGGAAAAAACGGATCGGAGATGGATTTTTCAATGGTTTAGCGCCCAATTGCGGGCCCACGGGTTACATGGAATAACAACATGATTGGAGGTTATGACCAAAGGGCTAATCGCATCGGAACCTTTTGAAACATGGCAAAAGACTTGTGTGCTTTGGATTTTTGCGATGCGATTAGCGCCGAAAGGTTTTAGCGCTTGGTCTTAGCACTATGGGCATACAGTGGGGTAGTGGTTGAGACTTGGCCCAATGGGGCTTAAACCCTTAATAAAAAATGGGTTTTTACATAGATTTTCAATGGTTTTCAAAGGGTTTTGGGGGTTTCACTATAGTTAAACAAGGATTTTTAAACTATGCAAGGTGGATTATATGAAGGGGAAATGAGGAAAAATGGAAATCAGAGGAAAATGATGGGAAAAAGAGAGTAAAAATGAAGGTTAGTTTTGAGTGAGAGAAGGGGGAAAATGATGGTTTCTCAGCAGTCTTTTCTCATGAAATCAACAGAATTTCTGAGTATAAAATGAAAATAGTAAATGAAGATTTTGAGACAGAGGCATGAGGCCTTCAAGAGTCTTCAAGAGCCAACAATTTTTAGCAATGAAATTTGTTCCTTGAAGGCTCAAAAAGTCTTAGCCACCTTTTGCTATAAAAAATATTATAGGTGGCTAACAGTGGCTCCACTTGGGGATGATGCCTTCTTGAAGGCATCAAGAACTTCAGACTTGCATTCTCTGGGAGGCTGACCTGTACCACATCCATTGTATTCTCTGGGAGGCTGACCTGTGCCTGATCCATTGGGCTGCTTTCCTTTGCTTAAATGATCTTCTTTTGAAAACATATTAGCAGCCATAAAAACAATGGTTCTTTCATCAATACAAACTCTCTACCTACCCAATCCTACTAATCTAACATTTTTTCTTCATTAGAGTGCACTTGGATTGGCAAAATCTTTCACAACATTTTATTCTTTTGAAAGCAGGAAATCTAATATATTTCTACTCCTTATTTCTCCCTGAACTCAGATTAAACAATTGAGTTTAGATGATTCTCTACCTAATATACCATCTGTTGGGATTAAACTGTCCAACAGATTTTTATTCTCTAATTTCTAAAACATAAATTTAAAAACAGTCAAGTCAAGATTAAGTTGTTTGACTTGCTGTGATCTATGGCATAAAAACAAGTTGCACATAGACATTTATTTTGCAGAAAAAAAAAAATGGAAGGCTTAAGATCTGAAACTTTCTTATCATGGCCTTCTCTTTTTACAGCTCTGTTTTGACTCTTATGTGAGTTGTTTCTTCCTTGCTCTCTGGTTCAGCTTTTGAGCTAATTAGAACCAGATTAAAAACTTTTTGACTCAATATAATAGAACATATTTGAGTCATTTTCTCTTTGGAAACTTAGATTCAAATTTGATCATGTTTGAACCTCAATTTCTATCCTAAATTATCTACTGATAAGCCAAGATTAAACAATTTGGCAAATCAAATTCACTACCCTATCAGCAAAAAATTTAAAAATAATTAGTCAAGATTAGGATGTTTGACTAACTAGAAGTGTGTTTTTAGGAGTGGAATTTGAGCTTGCACACTTTCAGAATTTATTTCTCTTTTTTGGTATGGGGATATACCTTTCTTGTTTTGACAATCTGCCCTCTTTTCTTTCTTTTCTATTGTTTTTGTATTTTTTGTTTTTTATTTTTCTTCAAAGCATAAAACAATAACTAACTAAATGCTCAAAGGTTGAGCTTTATCGACATTCCTATATAACCTATTCTAAACATGGAGTATTTACATATTCATATGATACAAAAGTGCCAATGCAGCCAGCTGAGTAATGTCAAGAAGAAGAAGAAACTATGGTTGCTTGTCAGAGGTATCCATAGAACATATTGAAGACTAACCTTCAATATTAAGGCTATCACAGAAGGTGACAGCTTTTCATGTCTCTGGCTCTTGTAAAGGGTCACTGTTTGATAATTTGAGCCAGTTGGGACTTCCACACACTCTTACATAGGATCAACAAAGAAAAGATGAAGATTCTCTTCTTTTTGGCCCTCCATGTCTGGTAGGTTATCTACTTCTAAGGCTTCAGCTTTGAGGAGTATATCTTCAAAAAGTTGTTTGGAAGCATCATCATCCTTAACCTGCACAATAGCAAACAGTGAAATATCTTCTTTCTCTAAATTTATGTTTGCTTCTGATATAAATCCAGGTTCTTTGAATGGCAGATTGATATAAATGATAGGAGAAGTGTCTTCTTGAAAAGATGGTATATCCACAATAGGATAGTCTTGTATTTGTTTTTCTCCTTAAAAATTTTGCCTGTATCTTTTATTGTTTGGGACAGCAGGTCTGAATTTTTCTTGAATTGTATATTGTATGCTCTCCCAAGGTCTTAAACATGTACTAGCCACAAGGGCTAAACCATTAGCAAAACTGTTTTGGTCTTTAGGAACAAGTATAAGTTGAGATTTTTTAAAAGTTTTCAGTAAATATATGGTATCATCCTTATATTCTTTGATTCTGGGATGTTCAACCATGCATTCATTTTTCACTTGCCTAATTACCAATTCTGCGTTTCCATGAACTGTTATCTTCTGGGCTCCTGATTTTTTCAATAAATGTAGCCCCAAGAGTAGTGCCTCGTACTCTACTATGTCAGTTGTGCATTGAAAGTTAAGTTTATATGAATAGGCCTCAGAATAATTGTTCTGTGTAGCCATATTCCTGCACCTACATTAGTTTTAGTACATAATCCATCGAAATTCATGATCCAAAGAGGACTAGTTTCAGTTTTACCATTGATTTCCTTACTATCTCTTTGTCTTGAGTGCCATATGACTGTTCTATGGAATAGGAACCATGTTCATGACTGTCTAGTTGAGATGATGGATCGGAGGGTAGCTGCTTGCTTAGTATTTTATCGGTTTTTTCTTCTGCTAAAGGAGAGATTTTCCTTTCAGCATAAACAGAAAAAGAGCTACCATGTTTCTTATGACCAACAAAAGAACTTTCTTCATCTTTATAACAAAGTTCTCTATGTGAATGAGAAAGAGTATTTGTTTTGCAATAAATATCAGAGACTGAATGTTTATTAATAGTCTGATCCATCCCTTCTTCTGTCAACTGGGTGGATATTCCTATGTCCCCTTGAACAAAAGTACAGCAGGTCTCTGTCTCTTGTGAAGACTGATTTTGAGGTTGGATGTCTTCTTGAGCCTCAGCTATAAGGGATGATGAATCTATGTTTGATTTTTCAGGGATATCTTGAGGAATGTTCAGTATTTCTTGGTTCATTCCTTCCTCAACTGATTCATCTATTTTTTTAAAACTTGTCAACAAGATATTAAACTCGTGAATGCCAATTAAAAGATCTTCAGGATGTATTTCTTCCAAATCTTCATCATTGTCTATAATGTGTTGGGTGATGTTTTGTGATGGATCATAGTGTATTTCACCCCATAATAATGATGTAGTGTTTTATTTATAGTTCTCATAAAACACATATTCAAGGTCCTTTAAAGAAAACAAACTACTAGATCTCAAGCATTCATACCAATCCCTAGCTTTTCCTTCTAATGTTAACATGAAATTTTTCATTAGGCAGTCTTCATGCCATTCAACTTTCAACCTCCATACATGTATGTGAAATTTGATAAGATTTAACAAATGGTCATCAAAATTTTCACCTTGAAAAACAGGCAGGTTGTCATCCCAATTCACCTAGGGCATCTTATGTGGAAACCCAGGGATATGATCTCTACTCATTGGGGCATATCTTCGTTATATTCTTGGAATCATGTTTGTAAATCAAGAAAGAGGTCACTGTGTCTAGTCAATCAGTTCAGGGTCTTCTACCAGTGGAGACATTTGGTCTTCTGGGAGTTTCAGAGTGTGGAGTCGCTAGGTGGAGGATTTTTAGCTCCTAAGGAGGTAAAATGTTTTAATGGTTCCACCACCATGTGTTTCTTGTAGAGCTAAAAGGTTTTTAGGAACTGAATTAGCTCTTCAAGGGTGATTTGAAAACATTTGATAATTTTATCTTAGGAGACTTCCTAAGGATACTTTCAAGGTTGTCAACTATTTCGGGTGCATCAGGGTCAGGATAGGCTCTAGTGTGAATCTTTCTAGGAGCCACTATGCTGTGTTTTTCAGACCCAAATAAAAAAGAAAAGTTCAACCATATATGACAATCTTTAACAGGTTAACTAATCTGTTTACAAATTTAATCCTACAGTCCTCTGACTGAGTTTGAATGATATTACAATAATAAGGGTTCTTCCCAGTGGAGTCTTAAGGTCTGTTCAGGATTGTGGAGTGGCCAAGTGGAAGTTTTTAGCTCGTAAGGAGGTAAAAGGTTTTATGGTCCACCACCATGTTTATCTGATTCCAATCTGAAATATTTTTGGGTTTTTCTGAGTTTCTGTGGTTGTATGGAAAACTAAAGAGTCTATAAAAGCTGGCCAAGCAACTATGAACTCAAAAATTCCCCAGCGGAGTCGCCAGAAATGTTAGGAATATGTAATTTTAGCAGATTGGTGAGACTAAAACTGCAGAAACAACATCGTTTCAACCAACTTTGGGATTCTAGGATCTAGCCCTCCTGAATCCGGAGAGGGATCTCTCCAATAAGTGCAAAGATGGATTTGTCTTTAAAGTTTTGGGGTAATGATATTAGGCTAGTTATGAAGGCCAAGGGTTTTGTTTGTTTTTGGATGGTTGAGCATGATTATTATTTTGAGGAGAAATTTCTAAGTGCAAAAAAGTTTCAAGGGTGAGAAGTTGCAAGTGGATAGAACAGCTATGGCTAAAAAGATAGATATAACGTTGGTTTTTAGTCCATTGGGCTATGGAGTCATAACAAGGCTTTAATTGAGCAACAACATCAAGAGTGATCCAAGGGGCAAGTCATCTATATCACAAGATTATTGAGATTAAAATGATGGAATGGAAATAGTAAAGCATCGAGGGGTGGAACCGATAATAATTTCACAAAGGATTTATAGTCGGGCCCAATTGAGAAAAGCCTTAAGTAACTCTTCTGGATCTTGTTTCGGTGGCTAATCATTGACCTCAAAAGTTTGTATTAAAGTAGCTTAATTGACAAACAAATTCGTTAATCCACATAATTACCTTCAGCATGAAAAACATATAAGAGAAGACAAAGTATAAACTTAAGATCGTATAAAGTACTTTTAACCTAGTCTCGCTTCGCCATCACTGTGGAAACTTCTTCTTAATCCGACTTTTGGAGAATAGAAGCTAGAAATGGTGGCAAAACCATCACTTTTCTAGTCTAACTTTAATAAGAAAATAAGGAAAATAACTTTCAAGAACAATGTTTAAAGCAAACAGTAGGACGAGGGAATGCCAACATTCCTAACTGCTTAAACTATATTGAATCATTCTTAAATAAACAAATTGGAGGAAAACATTGAGATAAATCTTATCAGTTGGAGAAGGGTACTAGTAAATAGTAAATCCTACCTCTATAAATGTTGTTCTTTATCAGAGAATAGTGAACAATATGACATACATAGAAGGAAAAACAATAACAAAGAAAGAGGTACTTCACCAGGGATATAGACCAGGATCCCAAGAAACAGCTTGTTATTGATGTCAAACCAGTTACAGTACTTGGGTCCAATGTTTCAGTTCAGCAATCATCTTCACTATCTAGCCTAACAAATCTAACACAAACAGATCTGCAAGGGCCAGTGAACATTATTTACAGATAGAAGTCTCAAGCTTAATTATATTTCAAAGTTCTACAAACAACCCCTTTCTCATCTTCTACAGAAGTATTTATAGAAGAATGAGGAGGTGAGACCTCATAAAAGATCTCTCAAGACAATTAATATAGATTCAAGACCTCTCAGCCTTTTGAGTGGCTCAATGGAGAAGTTTACAAACATTCTGCCTGTATTAACTGTTTTTCATTTATGAATTAAGCTCAGTGGGAGCTTTTATTTACTTTAAGGCTCTGTGTCATGTTTGGAGTAACTCTGCAGATATTTTTAGCATTTAAGTTCCTTGCAGAAGTAACCCTCTGGCTGCGCTGAGGCGAATATCTTCATTTGAACAATAACTTCGGCCTTTGTTTTGAAAGCTTTGAGGCACAGGTGGCACTTATGGTAGCTGAGGAATCGATTTGCCTCAATTGAGGTGGTAGAGGCCTTTCTATTAGTTAAACACTTATGATTTTCTTTTGACTGTGTTTTAATTTGGAGGATTGGGATTTTGATAATCCATATTAGCCGTAATCCCCGCAAATCGGTCTTCAATCTTCAGTTTTGCTGTGCTCTGTCGTCAACACTGATACTCTTTAAATCGTAATTTTCTTAACACAGTGTCTTGTCGATGTGCAGGGCCATGCTAGGCTCGTATGGCATCACTGCCTCATGAAGCAATGACGAGACATGGAGTAGAGCCCATGAATGGTTCCCTTTGATAAATTGAAGGCACATGAATCGTCATCCCAGGCCTTCGGCCTTTAAATAATGGAAAACCCATCAAATACCTGCAAAACATGGAAAATATTATAAAATCCCGCATAATTGGGGAAAAAATGCTTCAGAGGCATGGGATGAGAGCAGAGCCATTGGATGGCATCATCCAACGGTGGAAATTAGCCGAGAAGAGTTTTAAAAGCAGCGGAAGGAAGAATTGAACAGAACCGTTGATCGCACGATGATCGACAATGGAGATCGGTTTTGAAAACCCTTTGGCGAAAGGTGGAGGGCGATGGTATGAAGCGAAATTAAATCCGGGCCATCCAATATGGACACGTGGACGGTCCAGATTCAATCGGAGGATCGCAATCAGCGGGACAAACAAAAGTATGCGATTGTAACTTTGAGATGCGATTGAATGATGACCGTTGATTTGAGGATCAGATCAACGGCGGGGAATGAATCGAAGGGATGGGCGATCGAGGGAAGAAATATAACGTAGCGATTGAAAAATGCGATGCGATTGAAAACTTCGATGCGACGGAGCGCTGGCCGTTTGATCTGAGGATCAGATCAACGGTGGAGATTGTTTCAACTATGCTCCAGCGGAAACCCTTTAATACTTGTGAAAACCCAAAGTTTTTTTATAAAATGCAAAGGTCTACGGTATGGGCGGGATGTATATATGAAGGGGATAGGCACCCGTCTGCGGGGCCGAAGGTTTATATGAAGGGTAATATGCCCAGGGTTTTATATATGAAAAAAGGGCCAATCACAATCGGAAGGTCGGGCATGGGCTTTTCAATAAACCCATTCGATTTGTGCGATGCGATTGGCGCCTCGGGACTTAAACTCTTAGTCCCGGGCGTAGGTTATATGGAACATAAAATAGAGGGAGCGGGGTTTATACATATATGACCCAATCGCATCAGAAGTTTGATGCAGGTCTTTTTAAACAACCCATTATGAAATTATCCTATGCAATTGCGCGACCGGTCTTTCAATCTAACCATTTTTATATTAAACACGTGATTTTGGTTTTTTAAATCAAACTTTGGATAGATGGGTTTTTTATATTTACAAAGAAAAAAATGGATCGGAGATGGATTTTTCAATGGTTTAGCGCCCGATTGCGAGCCCACGGGTTACATGGAATAACAACATGATCAGAGGTTATGACCAGAGGGCTAATCGCATCGGAACCTTTTGAAACATGGCAAAAGACTTGCGTGCTTTGGATTTTTGCGATGCGATTAGCGCCGAAAGGTTTTAGCGCTTGGTCTTAGCACTATGGGCATACAGTGGGGAAGTGGTTGAGACTTGGCCCGATGGGGCTTAAACCCTTAATAAAAAATGGGTTTTTACATAGATTTTCAATGGTTTTCAAAGGGTTTTGGGGGTTTCGCTATAGTTAAACAAGGAGTTTTAAACTATGCAAGGTGGATTATATGAAGGGGAAATGAGGAAAAATGGAAATCAGAGGAAAATGATGGGAAAAAGAGAGTAAAAATGAAGGTTAGTTTTGAGTGAGAGAAGGGGGGAAATGACCGTTTCTCAGTAGTCTTTTCTCATGAAATCAGCAGAATTTCTGAGTATAAAATGAAAATAGTAAATGAAGATTTTGAGACAGAGGCATGAGGCCTTCAAGAGTCTTCAAGAGCCAACAATTTTTAGCAATGAAATTTGTTCCTTGAAGGCTCAAAAAGTCTTAGCCACCTTTTTCTATAACAAATATCATAGGTGGCTAACACCATAGTCCCTTCATGATCGATTAATGTTATGCTAATTTTTTAAGTCTTCTTCTTGGTTTCTAAGTGTCGAAGTCACTTGCTCACACATGCTCAGTTTTTAATGAGTTCATCAACACATTCCTTTACGCAATATTGGACAAGCATAGCGAAATCCATTGAGATAGTTCCTATGCAATGTTCAACCTATGTCAATAGTCAGTGTGCACTTTCAATTGACAATATCTCGCTTTTGGTTGCAATTGTACTCAGTATTTCGGTGATTTTTTCCAACTCTCGCTTTGACTCACCTTTGCTTTTGCAAGTGTCACTTTCATAAGTATGACTGCCACTTTTCTTGTTTTCACTCACTACTACATTTGGGTGGAAATTATGACGATGGAATCTAACGGAATGGATAAAATCAAAAAAAAAAAAAATCGAAAGTTAAATGTATTTTTTGATTTTTTTTTTTCTAAAATATTAACACCCATCAAATATGCGATAAGATTTCTTTAATGGTCGAATATTAAATGGATTGTCCTAGCCCATAAATTATCCGGCGATTTCCTATAATCCCTATTGTCGTCGAATAACTGATAAGAGTTATTTTACCATCAGATATCCGACGTTATATCTAATATGAAAATGTGTTGTTCAATTTCTGAAAAATGAAAAATAATTGTTGCATAACGTTCAATTCCACCATTAATGGATTTTTTCGCTGACAACGTCTAATATAGGACCATTTTATGTTGAGCAGTTTAACTAATTAAAATAATGTAACATTAATGCTATAATTAAATATAATAATTTATTAATATATATTAATGTTAATATAAAATTATATGATTATAATACAAATTATATATATATATATATATATTGATTGTTTTGAAAGGTTGTAGCCTTATATTGAGGTTAATTTTTGAACAAAATCACCACTAAAAGTTTGGTGACAAAAAATGTTACATAACATTCCTCAAAGAGACCAAGGATATGTGCAGGGATCGGCATCGAGGGCTTCTAGTGAGGATCAAATATATTATTTCCCTCGTAGAAATTGCAAGGGATTGAGGCCAAGAATTATTTTAATAAAATCAGCTAAAAACCATTGTAGAGACTATGGACATGCTGAAGGCGGACATGAACATCATCGATTTGTAAGTTATTTATTATTTGTCTTTTTATTGTAGATTGATTTTGTAAAGGTTTACATGTATATTGTATTTTAGGTTGAATTTCTTTGTATTGTAAATTTTATTATCTTTCTATTGTAAACGTATTTTATAATATTCTTTTGGGAGGTGTTTGAACTATGTTTTCATCTTGATGGGGACTAGAAATATTATTTGATTATTTTCATTAGGGTCGATAGTTAGGGGTTAATTACTTTATGGGCTTAGGGATAAGGGGTTATTAATTTTTAAGGGTTTAGGGGTTAGGGGTTAATGGATTAGGAGTTAGGGGTTTAAGGGCTTATGGGAATGGGGTTAAGGTGTTAGGAGGTTAATGTATGTTCAGGGGGTTAATTTGGACTTAGAGGATTTAGAGGTTAATCATGTGTTTTTATGGAGAATTATTAATAAGTTTTTAAATTATATTATGCAAAAAATTGAAATTATAATGATGAATGCAAAATAAGATCATTATGCTTTTTATTATGGTCATGACTATATATCTCAGAAAGTGTCTCACTTCCTACATATCAAGAAAAGTAACATATTTCTTATATTTTTTTGACATATTCTTAAATATCTTGATAAATTACACAAGCATCATCATTGATTTGTTGTCTTTGTTTCTTGGTCTCACCTAATTAGTTGTATTTCTCTTTATCTTTGTTGTATTTGTTTTCCTTGTATATTATATTTGTAAATTGTTGTTATAGCGACACTTCAATAATTCATATATATACTAATATTACTTTATTGATTGTAATTGTATAGTATCGTCCCCATAGGGCATTGCTCGATGAGGAAGAGGTGGTTGTAGTACAAGTGCATGTTCAAGAACATGTGGCAATTAATATTGAGGATCAAGTTAATGATCCTATGGAAGAAGATAATTATGTTGATAACATGGTTGAAGAATATTGGACAAATATTTTTATCCATGAGACATTTAATAACGTTGGAATGGATGATGATGACAACTAATATGATGATTGTGCTCTTGATTTACCTGTACTTGAGATGGAAACTAAACCTCTTCATGAAGGCTAACAAACATATCTTCTCTCTGTTGTGTTGTTTCTGGTCAACTTAAAGGTGGGGAATGGTTTTTCAAACACGTGTGACACAAATCCTAAGGTATGTAATATATTTTGTGACATTTAGTAATATATACATGATAAAGAAATTATTTTTTCCGTTGTTTTTAATGTTAGTACGTTCATCTGCATCATTTCATTAATTTGTAACATTTATATGCAATATTTACCATTAATATTGTTTAGTACATTAACCAATACTATTTTTTTTTAATGTTGTAGATTATTAGGTGAATTTTTGTTACCATCGTCAAATGTTTTACCTCGTACTTATCGAGATTTACATGTTTTTATGAAAGATAACAGGATGGAGTATCAAGTTATTCATGCATGCCCTAATGATGATATTCCCTATTATAAATAACACGCATAAGAAAAATGTAAAAAATGTGATGAGAGGAGATATCAAACTGATAAAGTAACAAAAAAGTTTTCTCGCAAGGTTCTTCATTATATTCCCATAATTCCACGTCTGTGACAATTGTTCATGAGAAAAGGCATAGCAAAATTATGGATTTCCATGCACAAATAATAGAAGTGAAGATGGTGTTCTTCAAATGCCTACAAATGGATCTGCATTTAGGAATATAGAGGTAAAGTGGCCAAATTTTAAAAGAGAACCTCATAATCTTAGGCTTTCATTAGTAGCTTATGGTGTCAATCCATTTGGAGAGGCCAAATCTACTTACTCGATGTGGCTCGTTTTTGTTATCAACAATAACATTCCTCTGTGGAAGTCAATAAAGAGGGAGCACATAATGTTGACAATGATTGTTCCAGGTATTAATTTGCTTAGAATGATTTTGTTTAGCTCAATAACATCTCATTTGTCTTGTTTGTTTCATAATTATGTCCTATATTTATTTATTTTTAATTTAATCATATATGTTCAATTATGCCTTATAATTATGTCTTATAAATTTTTTAATTTACTCATATATGAAGTAATTATGTATTGTATGTTCAATAAATTAGGTAAGTAGCAGGTCAAAGATTTGAATGTATGTACCGATCCTCTTATTGATGAGTTAGTGGAGTTATGGAATGGTGTCACTATGTATGATCTCTCTATACCAGTAGTTTCACAAAGGGAATATGAATTGCATGCAATGCTTGTACAGACAATTCAAGATGCCCCAAGGCTAACACATTTATGTGGTATGTTATAACGTTACCATACACTTTAATGGTGCTTAATTTTATGAAGTTCACTTCAAGTATGTTTTTTAAATAGTTCAACATTCATTGTACATACTTAAAATAATTGATATAAAAATTATTCATTTTTTTACAGGTCTACAAACAAAGGGTAAATTTTCTTGTCTAGTTTGTGGCCCTAAGAAGAAATCTCATCATTCAAGAAGCTTAGGAAAGGAGGTGTTTGATGATTATAGGCACTTCCTTTCTAAGAACCATAGGTATCGAAATACTGAAAAGCATATTTTCAATGGAAATTAAGAGACTGGATTAAGACCACATAGAATGACACCTTGTGCATGGAAGTTGCAATATAATAGATCTCTCAAGGTATGGATCGAATTGTCTATGTATCAATATACATGATGTGTTTGGACTATTTTATATTTTTATGGAATTTTCTTCACTATACCAATTGACATGTTATATTTTTGTTATAATATCTTTAACTATGATTCACGTTGTAAGTCGTGAAGGCATTGATAATAGGGAACTTCCACGAGGAATGAAAATTTATCCCGAAAAATTCAATAGACTCCCCTACTATGAGCACCTATAAATTGTTCATTTATTTGATATAATGCACATTGGGAAGAATGTAACAGAGACCTTATGGCGAATCTTAGTTGGAAGGAGAGATAAAGAAAAAAATTTCAAGATTTTTAATGACATTAAGGAGGCCAACCACGCATTGCAAAGTGTGATTCATTCAAATAGCAATGGAGACGACCAAAATATAAGCACCCTTCCATGGTTATTGACAGAGTATCAAAGCAAGCATGTTAAATAGGTTATTAAAAAATTTAAATTTCCAACTGGATTTTCTTCAAACATAAAGAATATCTTAACAAAGAAAGGTGAATTAGGTGAGTAAAAAACTCATGATTGGCATACATTCATTAAGGTACATTTTTTGGTGTATATATATTGTATACTTTGGTGAAACATATTGTTAATTGGTGTTTTTTTTTCCTACTAATTTTGGGAAAAAATAATGATCAATCATTATTTTTGTTACAAAATGTTCTATCTTTATTCTCTCCCTAAAAATTTTGACAACAATGTCGAACAATTTATAAATGATCGTGTTAAATACATGAGGTAAGTGTAGATTTATGTGAAAAGTGTAATTTTTTTAATAAGTTGTTGTGTCGCATATTTTTTACTGCATGTGTTTTTCTTGTCATCATGTACTATATTATACTTTTTTTGTTGAAGCCTGTGATTTTATTGCTTCATTTGTAGATGGTTTTTATCTAAATAAATCGATAAAGAATATATAAATTATTAGAGAAAACGAATTCTTCGTCTAATGCATGAAATGCAAAAGTATCTACCTCTGACATTTTTCAATGCACAAGAACACTACCTCATACACCAAGTTGAATTGATTGAAAAGTGCGGACATGTATACACAATATCAATGTGGATGGTTGAGAGGCACTTGAAATCACTAAAGGCTTTGGTTAGACAAAGAGCACGTCCTGAGGGTTTTATGGTAGAGGGATATATGGTATATCAAACCATGGTTTATATTCGTCAATGTAGTGATGAAATAGGAAATAGTATTAATGTATTGGACCGCATTTGGGATGTCAAATCCGTGGATGATTTTGAAGGGGAGCACCTATTAAGGAAAGGTAGAATGAGCAAAGTGAGATGTAAGTAGATAGTGGAGATTTATAGAACATTTGACTTTTTTTTATGTATATCGTACTTGTTTAATTTTTAGTATTTCTACATAATCCATTATTATGAAGGTATAACATGGTAACTAATTATATATATGTGAATTGTTTTATTTTAATACAATCGGTCGAGAGTGAGATTCAATACATTTATACATTGCGAAAAAACAAGATTGGATGAAGGTATGGATTGAACAATGCAAACAAACTAATAGTGGTGGGTTATCATGGTATGGTGTGTCTACATTATTCAAAGAATCACAACGTAGTGGAGATGCCAATCTTCCATAGAGGGAAATTGATTTAGCGTATGGTTTAAAATATTATCAGGCAAGCATATTCACCCATACTACTTAGTTTTTTTACAATTATATTGATGCATATGGCATGCTTTTTTCTTAATTTTCAAATTTTGCAAGTATACATATGCATGCCTATCAATTGAAAATACATTTTTTATATGTTTTATGTATTTCAGTTGAAACACCATAACAAAATGTGGTGCAATGGACGCAAATTTCGCATCAAAAGGTTGTATAAAAAGATGAAAACTTCTGATAGTGGGATAATTGCAGTATTTCAAGTTATCAATGTTTCCTCTAGAGATGAAATACATCCAGAACTCTCTGAGAATCGATACTATGGGTATCTACATGATATACTTGAGTGTGACTTTGAATCCTTCCAAATATTTTTGTTCGAAGCCAAATGGTTTAGGCTACGAATCCATGAGTGTGACCCTGATAAAATTGTTATTGAGAATGATAGCGGATCTACCATGTTTGTACAAGTAAACTTGAGCCAGGATAAGAGCTATATGTTCTTCAAAGTGAATGTGAATAGTTATTTTATGTAGACATTCCAATTAAATCGAGTTGTTCATATGTTGTTAGATATGGTCCTAGAGGAAGGCCCGTAAAGTATAATGTAGCGGAAGAAGATGAAAGTGAAGAAGAAGATAATGTAGAGGAGAAGGGGGTTCATGCAGTGTCAGAAAAAGATGTCGAATAAGTTTAAGGAATATATGTTGATCAAGACAATGTTAATTTGGATGAACTATATGATATTTACATTGTGTCAGATGAATAAATTGAAGAAGTTGAACCAAATGTGGAAGAGCATGTTCTAGATGATGATATAAACGATGATGATGATGATGATGATATGGTAAATCCTTTGTACATGAATTCTGAACTGGATGATACAGATGATGAGATGGATGAGGAAGAAGATTAATGATATCAAAATGTTGAAAAATACGAGATATGTATTTATATCTTTTCAGTTGGTTTGTTCTCTTTCGTTCACATTAAATTTTTAGTTTCCTACTTTTTATGTTTGAATGTTGTGTTTCTTTCAAATATATTATAGTAGATAGACAATAATTTCCAGAATTTTGTTAATAGGAAGGGCCATATGAGCTTCTATATTCACTTGGTTGGCCTTGTTAAGTAGATAATATATTATTCTTGAAACGAAGAGAAGCTCATTTATGTTTATACCATAATTTCCAATTTTGAATTTAAAGGTTCGTTAAGTAGACGTACTAGACAAGTTGGGAGATGTGTGAACCAAGAGACAAGGAGGTTGGACAAATATGTGAAGTAAGGTTGACCCATTGTTTCCCAAGAATTTAGTTCCTAATAGGGTGTCTCATAACGATTTTTAGAAAATTGACTAAATTAATGTTTAGGTGTTAAAATCCAGTTTATAATTGATTGATTATGCAGCATGGACGTACTAACAAATGATAATACTTTATTTTCGCTAATGAGCTAATGATTTGCGAATTATTTTCACAGCTGGGAAAATTCCCACATCCTAGATGCACCCACACGAAGGTGGAGAGCCCGGGCGCCACTGGGGGTGTCGCGAGCTGGGCACGCCAGGACGTCCACCCGATAGAGGCGCCCGTGCAACGAGTTGGTGGGTCAACCCAGCTTGGAAATTTGTGCCCGCATAAAATAAGTAAGTTTGGCCATGAATACCCATGAATATAGTTCCCACCAAGGGGTCTCATAATTATTTTTAGAAAATTGACTAAAGTAATGTTTGGGTGTTAAAAATCGGTTTATAATTGATTGATTATGCAGCATGGTACTAAAAAATCATAATATTTTGTTGTAATTGATGATATAATGATTTTTGTTCACTAATTTGCATAGCAATACAAAGGCTCACGCTTTGGGCCCACCTACACGATGGCGGGGCACCCAGGTTCCCATGGGGCATTACCGCATGCTAGCTGACACGCGAGGCCGCCCATGCGACGAGTTGGTGGGTCAGCCTGACTTAGCAAGGGGAACCCATGCGACAATTTGGTGGGTCATCCCGACTTGGAAAGGGGAACCCGCAAAAAAAAATTTAATGTTGGCCCATGCCTACCCATGAACATAATTCCCACGAGGGGGTCTCATAATAATTATTAGAAAATTGACTAAATTAAAGTCTGGGTGTTAAAGTCAATTAATAATTGACTGATCATGTAACATGGAAATAAAAAATGATGATATTTTTTTTCATTGATGATCTAATGATTTGTGTTCACCGATTTTCACAGCAGGGCAAATGCCCGTGCCCTGGGCACGCCCGCACGAAGGTGGGGTACCGAGTGCCCATGGGGGTGTCGCGTGCTAGGAACGCCAGGACACCCGGTAGGGGCGCCCATGCGATGAGTTGTTCAGTTAGCTCGACTTGGAAAGGGGAACCCGCACAAAAGAAGTAATGTCGGCCCATGACTACCCATGAACCTAGTTCCAAAAATGGGGTCTTATAATCATTTTTATAAAAATGACTAAATTAATATTTGGATGTTAAAAGTAGGTTTATAATTGATTGATTATGTAGAATGGAAATAAAAAATGATGATATTGTGGTGTGGCATTGATGAGCTAATAATTTTCATAGTGGGGCAAACACCTGCGTCTTAGGCTCGTCTGCATGACAAAAGCAGGGCGCCCGGGTGCCCATGGGGGCATTACGTGTTGGGCACACCAGGGCGCCCCGTGCCCATGGGGTCATTGCATTTTTGGCACGCCAAGGTGCCCGCCCGAGAGGAGCGACGATGCGACGAGTTGGTGGGTCAGCTCAATTTGGAAAGGAACACCCACACAAAAGAAGTAATGACTGCCCATGAGCAGAGTTTTTTTTTTTTGGTAAGTTGTGCTAATCTATTAACTTTGAGAACATAAAAATACATATGCTACAGGCAGGGTAGGTAAGTTGCGCTTAACCAATCCCTGCCTTTGTAATGTTGTTTCTGGGCTGCCGCGGGGGAGGAGGCTAGCCCAGAAAAAACTTGAAAACGAGCATTACATTGTGCGTAGTAGCGTTGATGCATCTAAGAGCTAGTAAGTAGAAACTAACAGAAAAGCCCTGCGGGAACATATGATAAAAAATAGAGTAAAACTGAACAACTGCACAGACATTATTCATCATCATCATCACTGCAATGGGTATTCTCCTTGTTGATGGGACAGGTTAGAGCCTGCGCAACAGCCGCTTCCACAGCAACTTCCACTTTGGAAACAGTTCGATTGGGGAGATTTACAGGAGCGCATAGGATGGGGGAGTCTGAGTCTACACCATCAGGAACCTTCGTCAAAATGTTTTCAGAGTCCATAATCCATATATACGTATCCTCATCAACCTGCGCAGGACTTTTCAAGGGAGCTGGCGTGCAGTGCGAAGAGGGTGCTCTAGGAGAGGACGTGAACCTCCTCGCACCTCGACGTCCCCTTTGCGTTGATTTCCTAGAGGATTTTGCTCACTACTCGGGAGTGGATTGATGGCTAGCAAGGGTGGAGGACGAGGAGCCTTCAATCCATTCAAGGCAATGATCCTCGCCGCGATGGTAACGGCCCAGGAGGGCCCCTCTATGACCACTACGAATAGTGCATTGGCGCATTCTGGGGGCCATTACGCACCTAGGAGAGGAGGCGGGAGTTACACTGGGGCTGGAGAGGCTACAAAGGCTAGGGGGAAGGTGCGCAGGATGCAGAGCAACAAGAAGAGGGAGTCTGCGCAACTCCACTTTGGGACTGAGACTTCACAACTAATTGGAATCAGTGAGAGTCCAGATCAGGAGGAGGAGAGCTAAATGCAACAGAGAAAAGATGAGGGAGAAAAGGGGTAGAGGTCTGGAGGATAAATAGTTGTGAGGATGAATATTGTAAGTGTGGCAATGAATGATCTTCACATGGTACTGCGTGTGGAGCTCAAGCAGATGAGCAGGCACAGAGGGGTAGGTGTGGTTGTAATGCTGATTATACATCATGGACATTAATGGCAGTATGGGTGAGGTGATGATCAGGGTCAGGTGACACAATGCATGTCCGATCTGCGTTATCTTTGGTTCTGTGAGGAGCGTGTGAGGGGTTAACGGTAATTGGATCCACTGTAGGTGGGGAATTCCATTGGAGATTTCCGCAGTCTGCATGAGGTGATATTTGATGTTCACTCGGGTCAGGCATGTCACCCACATCTGGGGGGAGCTGGTCTCTCTGAATGAGGGTGAGACAGTTATGTCTAAGTGCCTCATCTTCATTTTTCTCAAGGGTGGAATGATGCAAAACACAGTTGTTTTCCACCCCTTTGTTAGCAAGTAGGTCCACAACAACATTGGCTTTCATGCGCACATGACTGAAAGTGATGGCCCGGTGATTGTGAAGTAGTAGTTCCCGCATCTTGAGCTTGTGGGAAAGTCTTCAGTTGTTGAAAAATTTTGAGGATGTCGTGCCTTGAAGGATACGGGTGGCTGCCATAGTTATTATTTTCGAGTCTCCTTCCAGTTCCAGGGGGAAATAATCGAATTCAATGGAAATTTTAATACCTTGTATCATTCCTTCTAGCTCAACAGAGTTGTAGTTGTCCCATCCGATGTTCCCATAGTAGATTTAGAGAGGATCTCCACTAGTGTTCCTGATGACACTGCTGAAACCTGTTGTTCCTGGGTTACCTTTAGATGCCCCATCAAAATTGCATTTGAAGAAGCCCATGAGGGGAGGCGTCCAAGTTTCTGGCGCAGGAGATCTGCCCCCACTTCTAGGAGTGATTTCCATGGGAGTATTGAGACTCATTTTCCAGTTGTTCCAAATGTGACATTCAGTTTCCACGATGGGTAAGTCCTCCTTACTCCAGGCATTTAAAGCCAGAGTTTCAGTGAGGTTGTTGTGAATCCTGTCCCAAAGCTAATCAGGTGTAGAAGCCTTATCCTTGAATATGAAATTGTTTCGCTCCTTCCAGATATTCCAAATGAGGATGCCTATAGTGATTTTCCATAGTATATTCAGCAGGTTACTGGTACAAGGATTGTCCTGCCAATTGTTGATGGTTTGAATGATGTTTCCTCTAGCACAGTTGGACCGACATTATAAGATAGAAATTATGTCCCATAGAGATTTGGCATGAGGACATTGGTCCAGTAGGTGGTCGATGGTTTCCGAGTTGACCTGACAGAGAGGACATCTGAAGGGCCCTGCAAACCTGCGTTTCAAGAGATTCTCCCATGTGAGGATGCGTCGTTTACTGAGCAGCCACAGGAAGGTGGCTATTTTTGGCCATAAATTGGCCTTCCAGATCTTTTTCCAAATGTTGTCAGCTGGTCCTGGATCCTGCTGATAGAGGATGTTGTAGGCTTCCTTGGTTGAGTAAGTACCGATGGGCATGTGCCCCCAGCGAAAGATATCAGGCCCTGTTTTGATCTGGATTTTTCTTTTCATGTGGAGCTCCTCCCATATCTCAGTATGGCTTTCATTGTTCCAATTAACTTGCCATCTGCTTGTGCGGATCCATTTCATGTAGCCTTGTGAGGTTTCTTCCGTCCAGAAGTCTTGAGCCTTTTGTCATTGCCTACTTTGGAGCGCAACAGTCCAAAGAGGTCTACAGAAGATGGAGGAGAGGCTTGGAATCTGTTGCCAGGAATCCTCCCAAAATCTAGCTTGATTGCCATCTCGCAGCTCCCAGAAGCTGTGATTTTGGATAATACCTTTTTGATGACTAGCTACTTTCCAGATTTGGGAACCTGGCAGATCTAGGTTGTATCTAATGAGATCTTCCTTTGGCCAATATTGCACATACTTGGCCGCCCATAGGTTCGCCCAGGGGGTATTGGAATTGGAGACCCATTTCCACCAAATGTTGGCTCCCATTATGGTGTTGTTGTGTTTAGGATCCCAAAGACCCAAACCCCCCTGATTTTTTGGGGTGCAAACATCCTTCCAATTGACTACGGCCCATTTGTTCTTATCTTTTGTACCTCCCCAGAGGAATCTCTGTTGCAGGTTGTGCATTTCGAGAAGAGGTAGATGGGGAGTGATTGCAAGACGGACTTGATGAGGACCAGATAGTTGGCAATGTTTAGGGTGCGGTGAGTCCAGTTGGAGAGTCGGGTTTCCATTTTGTCAAGCAGAGCTCTCCAGGAGGAGTGATTAATGGCAGAGTCAGTTAACAGAGCTCCCAGGTATTTGGAGGGACGAGTGGAAATGGGGAAGCCTAGGATGCGAGAAATATTGCGTTGGGTTTGAGGGGGGGTGTGGAAGAAAAAAATCTGATATTTTTCTTGTTTGATCTCTATACCAGAGGCTTCAGAGAAGGAATCGAGAATGAATTTGACGGTGCGGGCCTCCTGGACTGAGGGGTAGCCCATGATCAAGTTGTCATCCACAAATTGTTGATGAGAGGATGGAGGAAGGTTATGGAGAGGTAAACCAAGTAGTGCTCCCGTTTGGATAGAGTTTTTGATCAAGTGGCCCAAGCCTTCAGCCATGATGATGAAGATGAATGGAGAAAGAGGATCCCCTTGTATTATTCCTCTAGAGGGTTTGAAGGTGGCAGAGGGGATGCCATTGACCAGGATGGAGTGAAAGGGAGAGGTGATGAGGCTCATAATCCATCTTATCCAAGTATGACTGAAGCCAAAATTTGCGAGGATATTTTCGATGTAGTCCCAGCTTAGTTTATCAAAGGCTTTGGAAAGGTCAATTTTGAGAAGCATGCCTGGTTTTTTGGTGGTTTTGAGGGAGTGAATGACTTCTTGAGTTAAGATGATGCCATTCAAGATCTGTCTTCCTTCCACGTGCCCAGTTTGTTCTTGGGAGATGATGAGGGGTAGGAGCTTCTTCAGCCTATTAGCTAAGACTTTGGAGATGATTTTATAAATGACATTATAGAGAGCTATAGGTCTGTACTTACTAGGAGAGGTAGCGTTGTCTTCTTTAGGAACCAGGGTGATGAAGATGCCATTTAGCACCGGTAGCAGCCAGTGAGTGGACCTAGATTCCTCCACAACTTCCCAGATTTTGTTTTGGATGATGTCCCAGAAGAAGTGGAAGAAGTTGGTGGTGAATCCGTCAGGCCCTGGAGCTTTCCCTGCTTTCAGTTGGAAGACTGCATGTTCCACGTCTGCTAAGGTGGTCGCAGCGAGCAGCATCCTGTTGTGATCTCATGTTATCAGCTTGGGGATGTCTTGGGTAATTTCCCCTATGGCTTCCTACCTCTAGTGATTGGGTTCCTGGAGGATATCCTTGAAGTAATTACTGTTGAGATTTTGTGGCAAGGTAAAGTGCTGGTTTTGTGGCAAATCAGGACATTTGAAGAAGGACTATTGGAAGAGACAACAAACATCCAAAGGATACTCTTCGACAGGAAAGAAAGAAGCAAACACAACAGATACAAGTTCGGCATCCATTTCAGGTATGAGTGATGAAGTGTTATCAGTTAGTTTGTCTAATCATGATCAACATTGGCTGTTAGATTCTGGTGCGTCAAATCACATGTACATTCATAGAGAGTGGTTTAAAACTTATAAATCAATCAATGATGGAGTTGTTTACATGGGAAATGATGTTTCATGTAATATTGTGGGAATTGGAAGCATCCAGATTAAAATGTTTGATGGGACAAATAAAATTCTAACTAATGTAAGACACGTACCTGAACTAAGAAAAAACCTCATTTCATTAGGAGTAATAGACACTAATAGATATAAAACCTTTATTCAAGGTGGAGTAATGAAAGTTTATAAAGGAATTTTACTAGTAATGAAAGCAAAGAAGGTTGGAAATATTTTTCAGTTAGAAGGAAGAACAGAGTCAGATCATGCTTCTACAGTATCTGAAATCGACGGTAATTCTTTTCGTCTATGGCATCAACGATTGGGCCATATGAGCGAAAGAGGATTAAACATTTTATCTGATCATAAGTTACTTCCTAGTTTAAAATCTTCTAAGTTAGATTTCTGCAAACATTGTCTATTTGGGAAACAAAGCAAGCAGAAGTTTAAAACTGGAAAACATACTAGTAAGGGAATCCTTGATTATATCCATTCTGATGTTTGGGGTCCATCTCCTACAACCTCATATGGAGGATCGTCATATTTTGTTTCTTTTATTGATGGTTTCTCTAGAAAAGTGTGGGTCTACATGTTAAAGAAGAAGTCTGATGTATTCACAGTTTTCAAATAGTTTAGAGTATTAGTTGAAAACATCACTGGAAGAACCATTAAATGTTTAGGAACTGACAATGGTGGTGAGTTTACTTCAAAGGAATTTGATAATTATTGCAAGGACGCTGGGATCGAAAGACATAAAACCACTGTATATACTCAGCAAAACGGAGTTGTTGAACGCATGAATAGGACTCTCTTAGAGAGAGCAAGAAGTATGCTTAGTAATGCCAATTTGCAGAAGGAATTGTGGACAGAAGCGGTTTCTACAGCTTGTTACTTGGTAAATCGACCACAATCAACTGCGATAGGATGCAAAATTCCTCAAGAGGTATGGAAAGGTTATCCATGTGATTATTCTAAACTGAAAGTTTTTGGTTGTGATGCATATGCTCTAGTTATGAAACATCAGCGTTATAAATTAGATCCTAAATCAAAAAGATATATCTTTGTTGGATATGGTGATGGGACTAAGGGATACAGGTTGTGGGAACCTACTACTCACAAGATCATCATTAAAAAAGATGTTAAATTTAATGAATCTTCACTTGAAAATCTAGATGTAGATGATAAATTGAAACAGGATAATGTACCTAAGCTTCACCAGATTCAGTTTGAAACTAGTTCAAATACTGATGATAGTCTAAATGAACAAGTTTCAGATTCAGATCATGAAAAAGTTTCAGATGCAGATCATGAACATGTTTCAGATGTTGATCATGAAGAAGTTCCTACAGATAATAATCAGCAAATTGTGGAAGTACCAGAAACATCTTTAAGGAGGTCTACGAGAATCAGACGTCTTCCTAAAATGTATGATGATTATGTTACTTCAGTTGCTTTAACTGCTAACGATGATGAACCTTTGTGCTATCAGGAAGCTATAGAAGGTTCTAACAGTGGTAAGTGGAAAGAGGCTATGAAGGACGAGATGAAGGCATTAGACAAGAATGCCACATGGGATCTGGTAGAACTTCCTAAAGACAGGAAAATTGTGGGATGTAAGTGGGTCTACAAATTGAAAAGGGTTGTTGATGTTACAGAGGACAGGTACAAAGCGAGGCTGGTCGCGAAAGGTTTTTCTCAAAAATCCAGCATTGACTTTCATGAGATATTTTCACCAGTTGTAAAAATTGTTTCAATTCGGATTGTGTTAGCATTAGTTGCTTTACTTGATTTAGAATGACAGCAACTAGATGTTAAAACTGCATTTTTACATGGAGATTTAGATGAGGAGATTTATATGGAACAACCTGAAGGGTTTTTTCAAAATCGCAACAAGAAATTTGTCTGCAGGCTCAATAAATCATTGTATGGTCTGAAGCAGTCGCCTCGACAATGGTACAAGAAATTTGATTCTTTCATGATGAGTCAAAATTATATAAGAAGTGAATATGATCATTGTGTTTACTTTAAGAAATTAAGTAATGGCATGTTCATTATCTTAGTGTTGTATGTTGACGATATGCTTTTAGCAAGCAAAAGCATAATAGAGATCAATAGGTTAAAGGCTCAGATGGCTAGGACGTTTGATATGAAAGATCTAGGAGCAGCAAGACAGATTTTGGGCATGGAGATTTTCAGAGATAGGAGCAATGGTAAGCTGTGGCTATCACAAAAGAAGTATATTGAGAAAATACTCTTGAGGTTTGGTGTGAACAATGTGAAGCCTGTTTCAGTTCCTTTAGTTTCCCATTTTAAGCTTTCTTCAAGTTTATGTCCTAACAAATGAAGAAAAGGAATATATGTCTCGAATTCCATATGCCAATGTAGTAGGTTGTTTGATGTATGCGATGGTTTGTACTCGACCAGATATTTCACATGTAGTTGGGGTTGTTAGTAGGTATATGGAAAATCTAGGAAAAGAACACTGGTCAGCAGTGAAATGGGTGCTTCGGTATCTGAGAGGCATAAGTGCTTACTATATCACTTATAACAGAAGTAGTGAATTTGTCTGTGGATATGTTGATTCCAATTTTGCAAGTGATTTGGATAAGAGAAGGTCAACTTCAGGATATGTCTTTACTCTTGCAAGTGGAGCTATAAGCTGGATGTCAAAGCTACAAAACATTGTTGCTTTATCCACTACAGAAGCAGAATACATAGCTGCTTCACATGCTTACAAAGAAGCAATTTGGTTGAAAGGTTTGTTTGGTGAGTTTAGTAGGTTACAGGACAACATCAAGTTATTTTGTGATAGTCAAAGTGCAATTCATTTGGCTAAAAATCCGGCCTATCACAGTAAATCAAATCACATACCTATCAAGTACCATTTTGTAAGACAGGTTATCACTGAAAGGGGAGTCTCTCTTGAAAAGGTGCATACAAAGGAAAACTGTGCAGACATGTTCACGAAACCAGTTTTGTTAGAGAAGCTACAATGGTGTCTGGCTTCTCTTGGCTTGCAGAAAAGATAAAAATAATAATGGAACAGGGTATCAGGCTAATTGTTGTCAAGGTGGAGATTGTTGAGATTTTCTTTTAATTAAATTTGGAGAAAATCTCATGAAGGTGACAACAATAGGATTTGTTGCTAAATTGACTCCATCTATTTCTGATGTGGAGTTAATGCATCCTATATTTGTTTTGAGTGAATTTATGATTCTGTTTCTACTCCCAGCTATAAAATGTAAGCCCGCAGAGGCAAATGTGCATGATGAGGGATATGAGGTGAGTGGAAGAGATGAGCAGATGAGAAACTCTGCTATCGTATTTCTCCAGTTTATGAATGAGATTGTCGATGCCCTGTTAGGTGGACGTAGCCCAGATTGGTTGGGTGAACCACGTTAAAATTTTATGTGTCTTCATGATTGTTTAATGCTGTGTGTATTTTATGATTATTTAGTTTCCGTTGTGTTTAATTACTCCAACAATTACGCAGCTCCTCCGTAATGGCTTCTTGCGTTTCCAGCCTTTCCCCTTTTTGGTTCTTGATAACAGTGATTCTGTTGTGCATTCGGTGTTGTATGGTGGAGCGATGGAAGAATTTGGTGTTTATTTCTCCCTCTTTGAGCCAGTTGATTCTGGATTTTTGTCTCCAAAGGGATTCTTCTTGGTTCCTTCTTTCCTCCAGCTGAGTTGTCAGGCATTGCTCCTGGTGAATTATCTCATCTATGCATCCATGTTGGATGATGTTCTGTTGCAGAGTCTTCATTTTGTCCTCCAGGCTCTTCTTCTCTGTGAATATGCTGCCAAAGGTTGTTTTGTTCCAGACTTTCAGATGAATTTTGAGAATTTTCAGTTTTTTTTGGAACTGGAGCATTTTAGTGCCTTGAGGGGGTTCTATGGAAGATCACTAGTTGGACACTAATTCCTTGAACCCTGGGTGCCTGAACCAACAATGTTCAAAGCGGAAAGGTTTGGGAGCATGTTTACCTGGTTGGAGCCATTGGAGTTGTATCAGCCAATGATAAGATCCCGCTACAAGGATGATGGTAGTGTCCATATTTCCTCCTAGGTGGATGAGATCATCGGTGATGAGGAATCTATCCAACCAAGAGGCTATCTGTTGGGTGCCTCCTCTTTTGTCGTTCCATGTGAAGATTCCATTGGAGGTCTGAAGATCAATGAGGTTGTTACTTTGGATGAATTCTTTGAATCCATTACTGTCGGATTCCAGATGCAACCTTCCACCTTTTCCTGGAAGTTGGTTATCATGTTGAAATCTCCTCCCAGTATCCAGAGGGAATGAGATCGTTGTAGATTGATTTCCTCTAGATTACTCAGGAGCATCATTTTTTGTTGTGCATTTTGAGGTGTGTAGACATTGGTGAGCAGTCCATGGATGTCCGTACCAATCAGGTGAAAATTGCCCTGAATGAAGTTTCTGTTGGCATGAAGATTCTCTAATGTGATGATGTGAGGGTTCTAGATGATGGTGAGTCCTCCAGACACCCCGTTTGCATCAACCGCTATAGTATTGCTACCTTTCCATATCTTTTTGGAGATGGCTTCCAGAGTTGAGCTGGTACATTTGGTTTCTTGCATGTAGAAGATTGCAAGATGTTCTTTCAAGATCATTTTTTTTAAGATCTTGTGCTTTGTGGGGCTATTGAGCCCTCTGATATTCCATGATATGAGCTGCATGGGATATATTTGGAGGTAAGGGCATAGAATCTCGTTAGCTTGGGGAAACATCCAGAATCCACCATTTCTTTCCCCACTTCTATAGTTCATTGCATAGACGTTTTCCTTCCTCTTTTTCGCGACTCTTTCGCAAAGTACTAGGTGTTGATTAGCATTCCTCCCTGTATGCCCAGGGAGGGGAGTTGTTGTGCCCTGGCTAGTATTTCATCCATTTTTTGGATTTGCTGCTCTGGGATTGAAGTGTAATCTTTGTTGGTACAGGCTTCTTCTAACCCTACAAGATCCAGTCCTTCCAGATCGTTTTCATTATCAGTTCTTTGCCCTTTATCTGACCATTGTCCTCTTTAGTATTGGCATTGGGGGATTTTAAGAAGGTTTCCAATGGAAGCTTGTGTTACTGAGCCATAAAGGATTGGACCTACGCTGTGGAGGTGCTTCCTGCCTCATTGACTGGTACTGTTTCATTTTCTCTTAGTTGATTAAGGGTTGCGAAGCTGTTGCTGGTTGTAGGTCATTTTTTGTTCTGCTGCAGGATAGCTCTCTTGTTGTGTCTTTTTTGACATGCTACCTTCGTGAATCCTTCTGGTTCCTGTTCGTTGGTGTCCTTTTCAGCGATTGCTTTCCTGTTTAGGGGGAAATCTCTAAAGAGATTCCCATGTTGATGGCATTTCCTACATCTAAAAGGAATATGTTCATAATCAACAGTTTGAGTCCATTCAAATTCTTCATGCAAAATACTTACCTCGCCTGGAAGCAGTTCGGCTAGATTCATGTAGACACAGATGCGAGCGTAGGTTGCATACCGGTTGATTTTGGTTTCTTCTGCAATCTTGACGAACTCCCCTAGGGCATTGCCTATGTCTCAGAGGGTGAGTTCTTCCCAGTAGTCTTGGGGGAGAGAGTAGAGCCGGATCCAAACCGGTGCCCAAGTTAGATCCTGTTTATCTAGGTTGAAGCGTTCAGTCCATGGTCTAAGATATAGGCCTGCAATGTTGAAGAAG
Organism: Pinus albicaulis; assembly: GCA_034641835.2. Classification (NCBI taxonomy): domain Eukaryota; kingdom Viridiplantae; phylum Streptophyta; class Pinopsida; order Pinales; family Pinaceae; genus Pinus; species Pinus albicaulis. The sequence continues at coordinate 518,935,318 of CM076573.1, read as the reverse complement.
TACGGCCCTCCATCCATGATCTGATCCTTGTCTTCAGAGCAGGTGAAGAGAATGTTGAAGAAGCCTTTTGCGCATAGTTGCAGTTCAATGTGTCCTTTGGGTTTCCATTTTGAGGCTATCCATCCTCTCAATGCTTTTTCCGTGGGCTAGAAGCCCATGAACTTGCCTATCAATACATGATCTTTCATGAATTGAATTCTTCCATTGATGCGATGTGCAGGGATTTCAATCATTATTTTCTTAGTTTCCTTTGGGATGCAAGTGGCGGCTTTCCTGTTTGCATCTGCTGCAGCTTGAGTATTATTCTTCTATGCTGTGGGTGTCGCCCCTGTATTTTCTTGAGACAGGCCAGAGTTGTGCTGATTGGCGTTTTCAGCCCCTACCGCTGTCCCTATTGGAGATTGGCCTATAGGGGGGGAGCAGCAACCCCCCCCCATTAGAGTCGGTCATTGGAAAGCTTGTAACTGTCTGGGTAGCAGTTTGCAGTAGATCTGACTGGGTGAGAAGGACTGTCGAGGGCAGCTGTCGCCAGAACCAGTAAACCCCGGGTCATGGAGGTCGGCTTGGTGCAGAGCTCCACTAGGGTTTTTTTTTCTAATATTAAAGTCTGCCCATGACTAGAGTTCCCACAAGGGGGCCTCATAATTATTTTTAGAAAATTGACTAAATTAATGTTTGGGTGTTAAAATTTATTTTATAATTGATTGATCATGTAGCATGGAAATAAAAAATGTTGATATTTTGTTATTACTGATGAGCTAATGATTTGTGTTCACTGATTTGCATAGCAGGGCAAACACCGGAACCTTAGGTGCACCCACACGAAGGCGAAGCGCCCGGGATCCCTTAGGGGTGTCGCATGTTTGGGACACGCCATGGCACCCATTGCCCATGGGGGCGTCACATGCTGGGCACACTAGGTTGTCTTCTCGGCAAGGTCACTTGTGCAACAAATTGATGGGTCAGACCAACTTGGAAAAGGGTGCCCACACAATGGGGTATCATAATGATTTTTAGAAAATTACTAAATTAATGTTTCAATGTTAAAATTCAGTTTATAATTGATTAGTCATGCAACATGGATATAACAAATGATAATATTTTGTTGTTATTAATCAGCTAATGATTTGTGTTCATTGATTAACATAGAAGGGAGAATACCTGCAGCCTAGGCGTGCCCACATGAAGGCGAGGTGCCCGGGCACCCATGGGGGCATTGCGTGTTGGGCATGCCAGGCACTCGACACCCATGGAGGTGCCACATGCTTGGCACGCTAGGGTAGTCGCCTAGCAGGGGCACTCGTGTGACGACTTGGTGGGTCGACCCGACTTGGCAAGGGGCGCCCGCATAAAATAAGTGATTTCATCCCATGACTTACCATGAACAAAGTTCCCACAAGGGGGTTTCATAATTAATTTTAGAATATTAACTAAATTAATGTTTTGGTGTTAAAAACGGCTTATAATTGATTGATCATGCTACATGAAAATAAAAAAATGATAATATTTTATTTTCATTGATGAGATAATCATGTGTGTTCACTGATTTTCATAACAGGGCGAATGCCCACACCCTAGGTGTGCTCACACGAAGGCGGGGTGTCCAGGTGCCAATGGGGACATCGCGTGTTGGACACGCCAGGGAGCCCACCCGATAAGGGCGCCTGGTGTGACAAGTTGGTGGGTCAAACTGACTCGGAAAGGGGCGCCCACAAAAAATAAGTAATGTTGGCCCATGACTACCCATGAACATAGTTCCCACAAGGGGGTATCATAATGATTTTTCGAAAATTGACTAAATTAATGTTTGGGTGTTAAAAGTCGGTTTATAATTGAGTGATCATGTAGCTTGGAAATAAAAAATGATGATATTTTGTTGCATTGATGAGATAATGATTTGTGTTCACTAATTTGAAAAGTACGGAAAACACTTGCGCCTAGGGCGTTCCCGCATGAAGGCGGGGCGCCCAGGTGCCCATGGCAATGTCGCGTGTTGGGCACGCTAGGGCACCCGATGCCCATGGGGGCATTGCATGTTGGGCATGCCAAGGCGCCCGCCTTGAAAGGACATCGGTGCTATGAGTTGGTGGGTCGGCTCAACTTAGCAAGGGGTTCCTACACAAAATAAGTAATTTCGGCCCATGACTTCCCATGAATAGAATTCCCACAAGGGGGTCTCATAATGATTTTTAGAAAATTAAATAAATTAATGTTTCGGTGTTAAAATTTGGTTTATAATTGATTGATCATGGAATATGGAAATAACAAATGTTAATATTGTATTGTCATTGATGAGCTAATGATTTTTGTTCACTGATTTTCACAGTAGGGTGAACGCCCATGCCTTGGGCGCACCCTCACGAAGGCGGGGCACCCATTGGGGTGTTGAGTGCAGGTAATGCTTGGGCGCCTACCCAGCATGGGCATCCATGCGACGAGTTGGTGGGTCGACCCGATTTGGCAAGGGGTGCCCATAAAAAAAGAGTAATGTTGGCCCATAACTACCCATGAATAGAGTTCCCACAAGTGGGTCTCATCATGATTTTTAGAAAATTTACTAAATTAATGTTTGGGTGTTAAAATTTGGTTTATAATTGATTGATGGGCCAATTGATTGATGGGCCCATGACTTCCCATGACTTGAGAATGGGTCCAACGATGAATTTTTTTTCAGTTTTTGCTTGTATACACTAAATTTTGACATGGTTGTGGTATATGCATGGATTGATGATATGGGAAGGTTTTGAGATTCAAATATGACTCATAGAAAGAATTTGAAAATCCAACGACAAAATTATAACATATATAAAGGTCAAGGAGATGAAATTATTTATTACTATTTACTAGTTGGGGGATTATAATGTACTTCATAGTCCAGAGGTTGAGAAAACTCATTACCCTTCCATTTGAGAAAAATTATTACCCTTCATCATCATCGTCATCATGAACTGCATTATCATCATCACCATCATTTTTTTCATCTTCATCAACATCATCATCGTCGTCATCGTCACCTTTTTCATCCACATCCTCTTTAACATCATCATCATCGTCATCATCTTCGGCATCGTCATCATCATCATCAACATCAACAACAAGAACATCATCAACATCATTTATATGAAAAGGAATGATGCCTCAATGAATCACACATAATTTATTATATGTCTCTCTTATGCTCCTACTTCTAATCTTTCAGGATATGAGTTGTGCCATGAATGTAAAAATGATGGCTAGCTAGGAACCAATTATCATTGGTTTCAAGATTATTGTTACTTTTTATGGGCTACCCTTAAGTACCAATCCACCACTTATAATTTAGCAATTAGTTGAAATTATGATTTAAATAATTGACCCCACGCAGAGTGACCTATGAAAGGGGCCAACGTTGAATTTTTTTTAGTTTATGCCCTTATGCATTGAAATTTGACACGGTTATAGTAGATACATGCATTGACGTTATGGGAAGGTTTGATGACTCATATATGAATATGGGAGGGTTCGGAAAAGTGTATAAGTTAGTAATATGTTTTGAATTGTTACTATTTTCTAAAATGAGTTTTCACCAAGCGGATAAAATGAAAAATATGTTTTGAGTTATTACTATTTTCTTGTTATATTTTAAATAATTAGTCCAAACATGTTACATTCCATTCATCACTTTGTTAATTATTTTTGAAGCTTCTCTTCAAACACAAATATCCTATTACTTATTTCTACTTCTTTTGGTTTCATGCCCACTTGCACATTTTTTTTGACTCAATAGGTTCCTTGAGGTCTATCCTTTACCCTTATAGCTTTTATCCTCTCTTGGTTCTTTTAGTCATTGGGTAAACCTAGCAAACTTGTATTCCTCATACATTTTTATAGATTGATTTCCATGGTCTTAATTCCCACCCAAACACACATGCACTTTATGATTTGGAACTCTCACTCCCAACTCTCTTATGTCACATCACCTTTTATACCTCCTATACACTTCACCCTATGTCAACAATTCTATCCTTGGATTTCAAATGATCTTTAAAATTTACCCTATCCATTTCTCCACCTAAGATTTAATTTTCAACATTTGCCCTATTTATTTCCCCACCCAAGATTTAATTATTATATGTATATGAAGGTATCATGATTTTCTATTTCTTCATGCTTTTGTGCAATGATGACTTGCCAAATGAGGACAAATGTAGTGTCTTTACTATCATTTAGTTATAGTTAAATGCATTAATTAAGATATACATTGAAAATTTGGGAGTTCCACCCTAACTTCAAACTTGATACTAAAATTTCCTTATCCAAATATGATGGACAAATGCATAAACACGTTTTAGATTATTGGATTTGTATCTTAATACTTGCTTTATAGACATACATAAATATAATTGATTGACATTTGTTTCTTGCTAGCAACTACTTAAATTATGTTTCCACCTTTCTCTCTCTATGTATTTCATTTTACCTCGACCCTCTCTCCCCCCCTCCAACTCCATCTTTTTCTCCCCCTCCCTCTCTAATTCTCTCTCCTCCTTGCTCTCTCTCTCTCTCTCTCCAACCTCTCTCTCTCTCTCTCCACCCTCAAACTCTGTCACTATCTCGCTCCCTCTCTCCTTCTCTCCCCCCTTCTCTCTATCTCTCTTTCTTTGTCTCTCTATATGACCCCAAACATACATACTCTTTTATCTCCATCTCTCCCTTGTCACTCCCTCTCTCGCTTTCTCCACTTTTATCTTATATGTATTTCTTCTTCCCTCCTTGTCTCCCCATACAACTGCGTCCCTCTCCTCTCTATCCCTCCCTCTCTCCTCCTCTCTCTCTCATCCTTCCTCTCTCTCCCTTTCTCTCCTACCTCCCTCTCTCTTCCCCATCTCTCTCTCTCTCTCTCTCTGCCCTCCAACCCTATCACTATCTCCCACCCCGACTCTCTGACCCTTATCTCCCTCTCTCACTCCTCTCCTTCTCTCTCTCTCAATTCCTTTTCTCCTCTCTCCTTCACTCTATCTCTATCTCTCCCTTGCCACTCCCTCTATATCTCCACATCTAGGTCTTTGTTATTCCCTCCATACATATCTAGATTTTAGTGTATCATGATATATTAATATATATTATAATATGGCAAAGTTAATATCAGATTAAAATTAATATTGTATAAACAAATTAATTCACCATTAAAAACGAAAAAAGAAATTAAAAAAATTAAAAACAAAATAAATAAAAAACAATTTGAAAAAAAAAAAAACAAAATAAAACACAGTGAAACCCAACACATAATAGTCATATATAACATAAAAATTAAAACAATAGCCAAATCCATGTTAACGTGTCGTGTGAGCCCTTGCCCTAGCCTAAGCCTGACTCTGGCCACCTCCGAGCTGCAAGAGGAAATCCTTTGCCATTGCCCTAGCCCGAGCCCGCCTCCTCCCACCTCCGAGTTGCAACAAGAAAGCCTCTGACATCGCGAAAGATCCCTCACCCACCTCCTCCCACCTCCGAGTTTCAAGAGGAAGTTGATCCTCCGCCATCGCCCCTCACGCCTCAACCCACCTCAGAGCTGCAAGAGGAAGAATCACCGCCCACCTCTCAGCTGCAAGAGGAAGAGCCTCTGCCATCGTCATAGGACCTGAGGGAAAGCCAACTCGAGGTCCTGAGGAAGAGCAGATCGGCAAGAGGACAAAGACCCTGCATTTATTGTCGAAATGTCTTCTATAAGTGTCAGCTTATTGGTGTTGTATAGGCTTGAAATTTTGTGTACATATATATGCTCAGAACAGATTATTGCAAGAAAATTGACACTTATTGGTGTTGTATAGGCTTGAAATTTTGTGTACATATATATATGCTCAGAACAGATTATTGCAAGAAAAATATTTTCTATCGCCTATAGCATATTTTTGTAAGCTAAACCCTAGGTCTCTTGAATATGAGATTCTTGAGGGCTAAATTAGGGCTTTATTTTCATCGTAGCAATTCTTCAACCATATGACATGAATATTTGTAAGGGCATTGTTTGAGAATGAAGATCATTGTGATTGTCTGATAATAACAACACGAGATGACCTTTAATCCTAATCTTTTCAGCGTAAATCCAGAGTGGGTGAATCACTTGAGCCAGCACTTCTCTCTCAATTAAAACAACACATAGGCGTTCCGCATCCGTACGGCTACTCCAACCCCATGATATTATGGCGAGCCTTATTTCCTCTGCCATAGGCCCATAAATGCGCCCAGGCAGGAAATGCCCACCGTCAGATTAAAGTCGTAGATCATCCTGCGGCGGGGATTTCCTGCCTGGGCGCATTTATGGGCCTATGGCAGAAGAAATAAGCCTCGCCTGAGATTATTATGTTTTATCATTATTTCGTGTGTTTTTTTTTATATTCTACCCATTATTTTGGATAGACTTCCCTATCCTAGGTATGTATTGTACCTCTGTCATTTGAAACCCTTGCAAAATTTTGTAGGGGGTTGTACTATGACTAGCATGTCCTGCTTACTTGAACAGTGGATTGTACATAGGAATCACTTGGCGATTTCTATTTTAGATTTGTAGAATTGTGTAACATTTGGCTAGGAAACACATCATACTTTCAAAGATGGTTGATAGTTACATTGTACACTATTACTAGTGGTAGTATTGCATTGACCTAAGGATTTCTTTGTAGTGAAAAGGAGATTTAAGCCTTGATAGAGGATTACATGAAGGAAACATCTTGATCTAACAATATTATTCTTTTTAATTGTGGTATGATGCCAAATTTGGTTTTGCATTGGATTATATTTTGACATACTTTAGTTCGTGTAAATATGATAATTTTGGTTAGCACAGATTCTAAGAATTGGTTCTTGACTTTTAACTTGCTCGCTACTTATTTGTTTGTCATGAGAGGCTTGTTTTTGTTTATAATGAAAATTTGCGTGGTGTTTAGAAATTGTTAGTTATAGTCTGTTTCGAAAGCCATTGAAATAAAGTTCCAGCTAATGAAAAATTGTGTGGAGTTTAAAAATTGTTAATTACAATGTGTTTTGAGAACCACTGAAATAAATAGGCTTCATGAGGGATAGATTAGGCCTCTTCTAGGTTAACATGTCCTTTTGGTATATTCTAGACCAATCTTTTTACATAAAATATATTTCCTTTCTTTGATACATGAGCCCTTCAAGGGACTTTACATCATGACCTTGACTTTGATTCTTCTTCACAATCCTAGAGCACTCAATGGGTGCTTTGACCTAGGAAAATTAACCAATGGGAAAGAAACCCATTTCATAATAAAATAATATTCTTTTTACAAATAAATATTTTATTTTCTTTCTTTTGACAAGTACAATAATTACATCTAGTCATTACATCATTATAATTATGAAGACGGACACTAGTTACTTCTTCAACAAAGTTTACTTCAAACCCTAACAATGTTCTTTTTCCATAACCTTGAAAAAATCCTCAAAATTGTAATTCAACCAAATTATAAAACAAATCATAGTGACGACAATGTTCTTTAATAGAGCACGTGATGAGGTTAAAGGGAGTTGTATGCGAAGTGGACTTGTCTTCGATCAATGCTATGTCAATGTAACCTACTTTTTTGGATGAATTATTTTCAGTATTTCCTATATGAATATTAGTTGTGCTAGCTTCTAAGGCTTTAAATAATTTTATTTCCCTTTCCGATAAGTAATTTTTGACGATTCATAAAGAGAAATATTAGCTATAGTCCTCTTCATGTCTTTGAACAAGTCGTATTCTAGAGTTTCAATCTAAACATTTTTGCTTGAGGTAGAAGTTACATGTTATGAGATGGTTATAATAATTGATGTGTTACACTTCATCTTATGCTTTGTTGGGTTGCACATAAACAACAGGTTAATTTTACAAAGCCCAATTTTTTGTAAAAGGAACATTTAATTCTAGCAAAACAAAATTTCATTTCAACAAAACAAAATTCAGTAATGCTTGAATTTCTATACCAAACAATCCAGACAAAGACTTCCCAAGACCAAGCCAACCACCAAATAATATTCCTTGAACAAAAACAAGCTCTCCAACGAGTCAACAAGGTTGACCTTACCAAAAATGTAACTTCTCCAAATTTCGGCTTCATCAATCAGGTCTGCAACTTCAGCTTCCAAAAACTCAAACCTGCAGTAACCCAAGAATCATATAAACTCGCATGAGTGGGCCAATAATAGTAGGAGATCAAGCTTCTTTCTTTTGTTGAGATTCTTATTTTCTTCCCTAGGGTGATTTCTTGTCTTTTAGCCTCCTCGCACTAATTTTCTATCGCAGATCAAATACCAAGATGTGGGTAACTAGAGGAGGTTGAAGTCCTCTTATTTAAAGTCTTCACAAGGGCCAGAGTGGGTCTCTCTAGGATGACTTTATCATGAATGGCCAACTTGGTCATGGGGTCTTTCTAGAATTTTCTAAACATAAAAATAATATTTTATTTCTTGATACAAGAGCCCAATCAGGTCTATTACATCATGACATAAACTTTGACTGAAGACAAAATTCCTTGAGCACTCAATGGGTGCTTAGACCTAGGAACCAAAAACTTTGAGCATGAAACCCATGCTTTAGTAAATAAATTTTCTTTTACAATAATTTTCTTTAGTACATAAGAGATGCATCATGTCATGAGCCAAATACAATTATGAAGACCAATACTATTTACAACTTTCAATAGGAACTTCACGTGTTACAAACCTTCAATGTCTTCTAGGGCTCCTCGACTAAACTCGTCTCTCCTTCTTTTGTACTTCAAATTTCTTCTTATCTGTAGACTTGCTCTTAAATGAATTGTCTGTGTGATGTCTCTCAAAGGAGGTCGAATTTCTACTTTATATATCCTTACAGGGGCTCTTTAAGCCCAGTGTGAGGCCAACTTTAGCTAGCTAACTCACATGTTCTTGGGAGCACTATAACATTTTTCCAAAATACAAAATGATTTTCTTTCTTTGATACAAGTGCCTAAATGGGTATTTATATAATGACAATGACCTTTTGACTCAAGACAATCCTATAGGCATGCAATGGATGTTTAACATATTAACCAAAGACTCGAGCATGAAACCCATGCTTTATTAAAATTTCTTTTTAGAATTTTATTTCTGCTTTTGATCAATATATAATAATTACATCATGACATGAGAAAAATGAAAATTATGAAGATTGAAACTAGTTACATTTCTCAACAGACGCGAGCATGTTGATTCAACTAAGCCATAGGAGCAACACCAATTATGTTTCCATTTTGAGTTTCTCGCTCAGTTTGGGACAAAGTTTCATTTGATACACGATAACAGCAAGAGAACTATGGTTCATGATATATGTTTCATGATGAGATTGTCTAGTCCACCAAGTGCAGTGAAACAAGATCTCCAAGGGCAAGGAAATAAGATCTCTTCAAGATGATGGCTCTTCTAGCCTTTCATGCTCACCCAACCAACCTGCAACACCTCCTACAATTTTGGACCTGAGGAAACCCTAGAAACCATTGGATATTCGCACATGTGAACATTAGAATACAAGTTACAAACTTTTGAAACCTTGATGTGTCTCTCAGTGAGTCGAAGATCCATCTTTATATAGCCTTTACAAGAAGAGTCATTAGCCCTATCTAGGACAACGTTTCCTTGGCTAGTTGACTTGGCCTTGGGAGCCTTGTAGACATTTCTAATTTCAAAATATTTTTTATTTCCTTGATACAAATTCCCGAAAGGGTATTTTACAATATGAAAAGGACTATTGACTCATGACAAACCCTGGGAGCATTCAATGGATGCTTGACCTAATGACAAAGTGACTTGAGCATGAAACCCATGCTTTACAAAATTTATTTTCTTTCTTATTTTGATAGATACATAAGAATTACATCATGACATGAGTCAAATGAAAATTATGAAGACCGAAACTATTTACATTTTTCAACATATTGAAGTATGTGGGTAATTTTTTGTAATGGAAGATTAAATGCTATCAAATTATGTTGAGTTATCAAGTTATCAAGTGAGTTCATTGGTTAGGATGAATAGGTTCTCAAGTTTTTAAATATTGCTTGAATATTTTAAACACAAAGAACTTCCTTATGAATCACTTGTACTAATATAATGTTCTTGTGGTTTCGTCAAGACGTCTCACAACATCCCTTGTGATAAGCGCAAACAGCTTCTCTCATTTGATGGAGTGTTATAAGACGTTCAACCAAACAGATATTTGTCAGATCTATCTTCGTCGAGTGACGTAAGTTCGAGAGAATAAAAGAAATTGACCAAACATCTGCTATGTTGTCTAGCAGGAAAAGATCAACTAGAGGTGAAAATATTAAAAGAAAATTTCGTAGACACATGGAAATTTTTCTCACTAAAAGGGGGTCATGTTCTTCTGATAATGAGAGCATAGATGACATTGGGGTGCCCTTGAGATACAAACATCTAGTGAAACGATGGGCACCCAAGGATCTCCCTGAAATAAACACTGAATTTTCTGTCAATGAAAGAATGTACCGCATTGCCCCATCATCATTACATGGTTTGGGACTATTTTCCATGGATGGCATAAAGGTATTTTATGGAGGATTAACTGAATTGATGGAGTATTTTGGACCCTATTACAACTACAATGATTGGGTATGGCTAGTCCAATATACCAAATGTGAAGATATGGAGTGGCCGAAAATTATATACAACTAAAAGACAATGATGAAAATAAAGGCGCAACTATGTATATTGATAGAAGGCCAAAAGCAGCAGGCAATATTGCAGGGTTTATAAATAGTACACAGATCGTCACCACATATAAGCAACCCAATTCAACATATTGATTGAAGGTTGGACCAAGGACATGTCTTTCCCATTAGGGGATGGAAACACCTAATAGGGTTGTCTATTAGCCACTCCTACCTAGGGAAGTAACACCATTAGGAGATTAAAGCCCCAAATTTGTAAGGGAAATGTTATAAGAAATGTCAATTTTCACATTGCTTTCAATCTTTGTCCACTTAGATGCAAAAATGATTATATGTACCTAATGGCGAAGTTGCAGCACTGGATATTGTGTGATTGACAGGTGGTTTCAGAATGGGCTAGGCAACTTAACTATGGCCCAAGTCCACCAAAGAAGCATATTGACACCCACGGGTGATGCATTGAGAGCCATGGGACTCCAAACAATTGTAGAGCATCATTTGTATCCATGGGCACCTTCAACACCCACAAAGCTCTTGCACTCTGCCCTATATCATTTATGGGATGATGCTCCTAGAACAACATGCTCCCAGTCATCTTAGCAATACTAAAGGGTCAAACAGTTGATCTAAGGCCCAGATGAGATTTTTCTCATACCTTGAGACATGGGAGTGATAGCACCATCTTCAATTCCCTCAACGTTGGAGTAGAATCAAACATTTGTGCCACCAGGAGACTCATGAGACCCATTTTTGTGCCCTAAACCCAAAATTAGGGTCCATATGATGATTATGACAAAGATCTGGGGCCAAACTCTAGATAGTGATTTTAGAGGGCTTCTACACTTATTTTGGCACCATTTTCCCTCAACGCTAGCCCTAGAAGGGCCTACGCTTGCATGAAGTCAACACTTTACTCTATTTCACCTCACACGTGTGGAGGATTTTTATGTTTTCACATTAGCTACAAGATTGGCTTGTACCTATGCTTGGATGACCTCAACACTTTACTCTATTTCGGCTCACATGTGTGGAGGATCTTTATGTTTTCACGTTAGCTACTAGGTCAGCTTGTGACCTAACTTGTTTTAGCAAATTATTTTATAATTCATAGAGGGGCTCACAGCCATAAAGGTAACTCAACCTCCTCATATAAATAGAGGAGACCTCGTTGTAACTTCTCATCATGACAACACTCTTGGATGATTTTGGCCTACTCGTGCATTTTCAGCCTCCTGAACTTGCAGAGATATTTGGATCTTTGATGCATTTTGATATTTGGAGCTAAATCATTGCACTTTAGAGCTATTCTTTGGATGAATGGAATGGATTCTTTGCATGTTATCTTGTAAGTGGACTTAAATTTTGAATATCTATCTCTTGCATGTCTAATGCATGAAATTTTGATGATTCTTGCAATTGCACTTATGCCCTAATTTGTTGAATATCCATTGAATGTTAAATATATATGATCTATTGCATACATTACTCATACATAACATGTAAATGAATATCCTTAGTGGTGAACTCTTGGTAGCTCTCCCATGAAAAATCATGCTTCCATTGGATATGTAAATGTTGGAATTTTGGTAGCTAGGGCATCACAATTTCAACCTCCTTAGGAGCTATTTGGCTAATTTGTAACTTCATACTCCCAAGGGATAAGGGACTGGACCAACTGGTTAGTGATCATTTACCTTTCTTATCCATTTTCTCTCTCCTTTGAATTTCGGCCCCTCTAAGGTTATGGTAGTGAACTAGGGCTTAGTGCAAGTTCCTAGGTAAGAGGAGTTTTAGGAATTGGAGAGACTAAACATCAAGGGGATAGTATTTGCCACAAAATTTATTCTTTTGGTGGGCATCCACTTCAATCTTATCCACAAAATTTCTTGCCCTAGTTGTTTCCCTAAGAGGGAAACCCTAGCTTTGTCTTCCTTCAAATTGGGGGTTCTTCTTGAAGGTTTCATGAGCCTTGACCTTGCTAATTTACATTGTTGGAAACTTCTTCTCTTAGCATTGACCTTTGGATACTCCAACACTCAAAAAAATTCTAAAATCATAGGTCTCGTGCTTGTAGCCCTAGATCTCTGCATAGAAAGTGAATTGACTCTTATTGGAGCCTTGAGCCTTTGTTGTGTGTAAGTCTAGCCAATTTACCTAACACTTTATACCTAGAATATCATAAATAGGTGACTTTTATCACATCCGTGAAGAGCAGGGGGTTTTGGTTGTGGTGACAGTGGGCCACTACCCCATTGTTGTCTCTTGGCCTATTTTATGCCTTGTAGGGGTTCCCTATCCAAGGCCTGCTAGATTTTGCAACAACATGTCCTATTTACCAACACTTAAAAATCATGAAGCATTGTTCTGGGATTTTCAATTCGTTACGAGATGTTGATAGTGCATTCAAGATTTATATTCAGTTCTTCTCTGGGATAGATTGAATTGGTGGACAACCCCGCTTGGTGATTACATCTATTTCGTTCACTCATCTTCCACTGGTAATTTGTGTTGAGAAATCTAGGGGCATCTAGAATAGTTTATTTCTCTTACTTTGATAACTGCTTGTGATATATATTACTTCACTTTATTAACTTTTTCTTTCTCTTGATTATAATTACTTTTCTTATCATCAAACAACTACCAAAACCATAAAGAACAATGAGACAAAACGACACAAGATAAAGGTGATCAGTAAGGGCCAAAACCTCTCATGTTGAGAGGAAAACCCACAAGAACTCTTATCTTCTTATAGAACTTCAATTGATGAATTTCAAGACCTATGACCCTTGTCAAATGACCCCTCCAAGACCAAGTCACAAATCTTCTTGAAGACCTTACTATTTACAAAGTCAGCCCAAGTCTCTTTCTTTCAAATCTGCCTTCACATCATAAGCTCAGACCTACACCTTGACTATAATATCTTGACCCCTTCTAACCTGCAACTTTCAGTCTCTTTTGCAAAAATCCTAGGATAGCATGTGTGAGAAGAAATGGAGAAATGTGTCTTCTTTTCCCTTTTCTTGGCCTCCTCCATTTTCCTTGTGAACTCTGTCCTCAAAACAGTTCTTATTGGCACCAATAAATGACTTCTTGATGGTATTACAACTCGGCTTCCCTACAATAGATAAAAGCCCTAATATTTTTGCACGTGTGAGGTGTAGGAGCCCCAAAAACAATTCCAAGCTTTCAGTCTTTCTTCTTCTTCTCTTCGCTATCTAAGAGGTTTTTCTTCCTTCCTTTATTGCACTTTTTTCTTTCTCTTGGATGCTTGGTCAATGCTCCTTTGAATGAGGTCGAATGCTCTATATATAGGCTTCTTGTCACATCTAGTAGGTCGAATTGTCACTATCCCTAAGACAACTTGTCACTTGATAAGGCCGACTTGTTTCTTGCACATGGACAAGGTCTTGGAGTGTCTTGTGACTCTATTTGACTCTAATAAATTTTATTTACAATATGTAACATGCCCAAAAGGGTCTTCCATACATGATAATGACTCAATTGACTTGTAGACTCAATGACAAGCCCTAGAAGCACTCAATGGGTGCTTGACCTATAAAAAGAAATTTCCATTGAGCATGAAACCCATGCCTCAAGAATGAAAATAATAAATTTATTTTTCTATTTACATAAAATCATGATTACATATGTCATTATGAAGACCGGACCAGGTGTAATATTTCAACACTCCCTCTTAACTAGGGAGGTATTCATAATCCATGCAAGGTACTTGGAAATACTCAAACTGAAGAACTATCATAAGAAGAGTTGGATTGGTAAGCCATCTCATAAGATACTTCCTTAGCTTATGCCAGAGCATCTCTTCATACCAACTAGCATTGTCACATAGAAAGGCCTTGACTCACAGCTCTATCTCTCCACAAGATCAGAGCACAATGTTGGTGAGACTAATGACTGATAGACACCATCAGCATTGTCTCTCAACGCACATACCCCACCTGGGTGTTCACAGGGTATGTCTTTTAGGACAATTCCTAACTTGGAATAACACATTCTCAAGGAATTTCATTTTCACTACTCTTATCTTGGATGTTCTGCCACATCCTCAAAGAGTATCAGAATCAATCTCAGATGCTTACCCAATCCTCCATTATTTCTTCACAATATGAAGACAAGAATGATGTGTCTATCTCTCCCTCTCAACTATGGAAGATATACCCATTCCTATAAAAGAAATATATCCAAGTTCCCTCTTATCCAGGGGCTTGTCCAAGCTCCCTCTTAACTAGGGACTTATTTCCAACAACTCTTTTCTCTTTAGTGAAGATCATGGTAATTTCAGTTGCTCTTAGGGCTCGTCCATTCGATGTCATGAATTTCATCTTCATCATTTTGGAGCCTTCATCTTCTAGGTGTTTTTTCGTAGGGCATCGGTCATTCATCACTTTCCTTCAACAAACCCCGGGGTTGATCCATCAGCCATGTCATCCTTTGAGAAGTGACCTTCTAGTCGACATCTAGCATTTCTTAATTCAGCTACCTCTTCAAGTCATGTTACTTTCAGGATCTTCCATCCATTCTTATGAGTACTAGTTGTAGGTGACATCTAAAACTCTCTTTTGATAGCCTTGTATCAACCCAACCAGATGTTGTTCAAAAATCAAAATGAACATCAAATCAAAGTTACCTTTTAGGATGGCCTTTCATCATGACATTTGCTTGCTTGCAACATCAACATCTTGCACATTCATAAACACATCTCCAATGTTAAATTTTACATAGGCCTAAATTGTTCTTTGCTTTGATAGTTGCATCATGATAAGTTCACCCCATATCATTATATCATTATTAAAATCTACATCATTAACCATCAGCATATGCAAATATGTTGAAAGAACAATAACATCATCATCTATGCAATGCAACATAAAGAAACAAATGGAAGAAAAGCATGTACACATATAAACACAAGGATTGGTTCGAGACTAGGGCAGAACCCACTATGGGGAAAACCCTTGCAAATCATTTTTCTTAAATCGTCATCAAATGATCCAACAAACAAGAGTACAATGATCCATTGATCCATATCTTCATAATGCAGTAAAACAACTAGCACATTCATAATGAAACCTTAAACATATCTCTGCTGGAGAAACTTGATTCTGAGAACTGTAAAGCATTGTAACTGCCTGAAGCATACTGATGAACACAATTGTCACTGAGCGGAAACTTCAAAGAACTGAAGATACATCTTTGAGGACCCGATCTGTAGCAGAAATATACTAAACATATCTACAACATTAAGAAACTTGAATCCAATATATCACTGAAGTCAAGTGATATCAACTGCCAGATCCTAGATTTGAATACAGGATGTTATCAAAGACTGATTGCAAACATATGTGACTGAGTGGATGACATCTGGAAGCACTGCACAAGCAACTGAAGATGACCCAACTTAGATATGCTCATAAAAACCCTTGGTCGTGACCTCAACACGTTGTGCCCGTAGCTAAAGCTCTCTTGGCTACTACCTAGACACATTATGCATGCAACTCTGCTCCAAATCAGCGCGATCTAACCCTGGAACCCTAGCTGTGACCTTGTCACACTCTGCCCGCGGCTATGGAAGCTTGGTCGCTACCTTGCTACACTGTGCCCGCGGCTCTGGCCCGATTTCACCGGTTATGTGCATGCGGCTGTGGCCCAGAAGCCCTAATTCAGTGCGAGCCTCTCACCTGTGATTCCAAACCTTATGCGAGTTTCTTTCGTCGAACCTGTGTGAACCAAAACAAAAAAGACGATCCAAGGCAAAGAGTGCAAGAAGAAAATATCATGAGTGAATGTGTGAGAATGAGTTTGAGATCGCTTCTATTTATAGCTTTTGTGAGGGGCCACTTGGGGCTTTGACTAAATCCACATGTGATGAGAACAATGTTACCGATGAAATAGGTAACCGCAATGTTACCTACTTTTTTTTGGTAGCATAAAAAGCACCCGATTTTGAAAAGTGGTGATGCAGAATCACCCTTTTTTTTTGTGCACATTTTTGACACTCTAATATTTTTATTTATGAAATATGAATATTTGTTTTAAAATGTTAGTGATTTTCATGCTAATTTTGAAATGTATTGATGCAGCATCAACTTTTTTTTTAGAGCGGTGATTTTCATGCTAATTTTGAAATGTATTGATGCAGCATCAACCTTTTTTTTTTTAGAGTGGTGATTTTCATGTTGGTAATAAAACACAAAACTTATATATATATATATAAACAATAAAAAAACCAATAAAAATGTAAAAAACAAAACAAAATTAGCTCGTAAAAATTAAACAAAAATAAATAAATAAAACAAAACAAAAATATTCAAAAATTATATCAAAAGAAATGACAAAATTTGAAAAAAAAAAACACATAATTTAAAGAAAAAAATAAAAATATAAAATAAAATAAAATAAAATTGACCAAAAAAATTAAAAAAAAAAAACATCAAAAACATTTTTTTTCTAACTTGTAAAAAAACACCATATAATATAATATAATAAAATAATAATAATAATAATAATAATAATAATAAATTAAAATTACAAAATTAAAATTTAGATATTTAAAAAATAAATTAAAAAATTAAAAATTAAAATTAAAATAAAAAAACTATCATTAAAACACCAAAAAAAAGAAAGAAAAAAACCACGTGCAAATAATTAAAAAACAAATATACATAAATTTAGTGTTTTTTTTTTTTTTTAAATGAAACAATTTATAGATTTTAAAAATGAAAAACTAAATAAACTAAAAGATTAAAAAAAAAAACAATTAAATTAAATTAAAATTTAATAAATACATTTTAAATTTAAAAAAATAATTAATCTATAATATTAAAAAAAAAAACAAACAAACAAACAAACAAAACAAAATAAAATAAAAAAATTAAACAAATTAAATTAAAAAATAAATTAAAAATTAAAAAAAAAATTAAAATTAAAATATTAAAAATATATATATATATATATATATATATATATATATATATATATATAACAAAACAAACAAACAAAAAGCAAATTAAAACAAATTAAATTTAAAAAATAAAAAATAAAATTGAACGGTGATGGGTGGCGCCACTCAGCTTCCCGCCCAGGTGGCGGCGGAGGCCGGCCGCTGGGTGAGAAGCCGAGTGGCGCCGCCCATCACCATTCTTTTCTCTTTTTTTTTCAATAATTTTTATTAAATTTTGCTATTTTTTTTTAATTTAATTGATTTTTTTTTTTTAAACCATAATTTTTCTTTATTATTAAGTTTTATGTTTAGTTTTTTAATTTAATTTTATAAAATTTAATAAATTTTGTATTTTTTTTAAATTTATTTGAATTCAGTATTGTTTTTTAAATGTTTTATTTTTTTATTATTATTTTTTTTTGTTAATTACATAAAATTTTTATTTTATTTTTTTTCAATTAAAATTGTGTATTTAAAGTTAGATGTTTTTTTTAATTAAACATAATTTTTTCTAATTAATTTGTTTTTTATTTTATTTTTTTATTTAATATTTTTATTTTTTTTTTATTTTTTCAATTTTCCATTTTTAAATGATTTTTAAAGTTTTTTAACTTTTTATTTTAACAATGTTTTTATTTTTTTTCATTTATATTTAAAATTTATTTTTTATTTCAAAATTTATTTGTTTATTCATTTATTTATTAAAATTTAATATTTTTGTTTTTAAATTTAATTTGTTATTTTAATATTAACATTCTTTTTTAAATTTAATAAAATCTGATATATATACATATTTTAATTTAACTTCATATATATATTTTATTTTTTATAATTTAAATTTAATTTATTTTTTATAATTTATTTGTTTTTTTAATATATATTGTTTTAAATTTAATGTTTTTGTTGTATTTTATTTTTCATTTTTTATTTTTAATTAATTTTTCATTTTTTTACTTTTAATTTAAATAATTTTTTTTTTTTAATTTATTAAAATTTAATATATTTCCTTATATTTAATTTTTTGTTTTAAAATTAATTTTCTTTTTTAATTTAATAAACTTTTTCTTTTTCTTTTTTAAATTTAATTTCTATATTTTATTTTTTATAATTTCCTTCTTTTTTAACTTTTTTAATTTAATTTAATGTTTTTATTTTTATTTTTTAATTTCTATATTTTTTTAAATTTTAATCTTTAAATTTTTTTTTTTTCTTTAAATTCTAGGTTTTTTTTAATGTTTGAATTAAAAATTTTATTTTTCGATGAACCACACTCGCTGGTTCGAAACGCGTCGATCTAATCTATTTTGATGTGATTTTCACCGAAAGATTTTAGTCACAATTTTTTTTTTTTTAATCTTCATATATTTTTAGATTTTAAGCTTTTAAATTTTTTAATTTTTTGAACTTATTTTTTTTGTAATTAAAATCTTTTTTTTTTTTTAATGTTTGAATTTTTAAAATTAAAAAATGTTACTTCTATTTTTTAAAATGTCAAAAGTATAACACAATTTTTTTTTTGTTATTCCAGCATCAATTGGTTTTGTTTTGAGGGTGTTTTTTTAATCCTTTTTTCAAGAAACAATTTTGTTTTTACCATAATTTTATAAAATGTTGAAATTTGACATTAAAAAAAAAAACGAAGTGCGTTCTGGGATACACAATTTTTGTTTTTGGGGTGTTTTTTCATATTTTTTGAATCTTTTTGGGCTAGAGTTCCCATTTTGAGGTCAGGTTACCTATTTCATCGGTAACATTGTTTGAAGCCAACCCATTCCATTTTATTAATAAATAAAATAATTCATAATTTAACTTCCGTCTAACCGATTGGGGTGATCTATAGCTCGATTTTTGTCCTCTCAAAAAGAGGAATCTAATGCAATTATAATCTCGACCATCTGAGTTTTCCAAAGTGGAATTTGACTGCAGTTTCATAATTTTAACATCCAAGGCAATCAATGTCAAGGGTCTCCTTTCTTTACAGACTTTATCAGAGTCTTCATACCTTCTCTATGGAGATATCCTAGCGAATTATTTTAGTCATCAGATGTTAATTATTTATATTATCTTATGTGACATAGTAGCATCTTTCACGAAGTCTTCTTCCTTTCTTCACATATTGTTCCTAAGAACTTCCATACATAGTTCCTTCATCTTGTCAATTACCTAATATTCCATATGAGGACATATTATGTTAATTTCATCTTGTAAATATGTGCACTAGTTCAATACATATGCCTTCATGCATCTTACCAAAGGAAGAGATCCTTCTTCTTCGATCATGCTCATAAGATAGAGCATTCACCCATGCTATCTGCAACTATATGATGACATGACTTAATTTATCAAACATATACATACCTATTTTCTTCTTTTGGTCATCTACACTTCCTTTGGCAACTTCCTTTCCTTCCTTTAAACTTCTTCAAACATCATCCTTCTAAACAATGGATCCCACACAAGTGGAATGATCACTGAGACACTTGCTTCTTCCAAGTAGAGATGAACCTTCTAATGAAGATTCCAATGGAGGATCTTGATTATCCTCATCCTGCAAATGCTCCTTTCTAATGATGATGATGTATGATGAATTCTTTCTATCTTCATTAATGTTAGATGACTTTCTTCATATTTACTACTTATGCTTTCAATGAGGTTACCAAGAGCTACTTCCTTTCTATGATGACTTCTACATGCATGTAGACCTCTACTTCAGCTATCCTTTCAAGCTTCTTTAATGATGTCATGATCTCTTGTTTCAATCATATGCTTCTAAGATGATGTCATCTCCTAATATGATACATCCTATCATACTTACAATGCTTTCTATCTAACAATGATCCTTTAACCATGGTAGAGGTCTTTTCACCTCCTTTTCCTTGCTATGTACCTAATAGACCTTACTAGTGAAGATCTATCCCTTCCTTCATGGATTTATTCTCATCGGGTTCTTTTACTTCTTCGGTGATATGGGCTTCAATTATTTCTTTCCTTTTCTTGTTGTCCTTCTTGAGTTTTGGACAATATCTCTTGAAATTCCCATGTTCCTAACAGCCATAACATTGGATCTTTGATACATCAATATTCTTATTTTTCTGAGGACTAAACTTCCCAAACTTTCCTTTTCTCCTAGCCATGGCAGCAAATGCTTGAACTTGTTTGCTTGGTTCTACATCGCTTTTTGCCTTCAACCTGGTTTCTTCAATCTTACACAATGACCAGAGTTGATTGAATGGGGTGACTTCCTTCTTTCCATAGATGCTTGATACAAAGTTGCCCCATTTATCAGGTACTGCATTGAGCACCATGGCAGTCATCTCTTTGTCAGACATTATTCCCTCCAACTCTTGCAATTGGTCTCGAATTGGTGACACCCTCATAAGATATGAGGCTATCCCTTCTTCCTTTGATAACTTCATCTTATAACTCAATTCTCAAATATACTACTTCTCTTGCAATGCTTAAGAACAATTCAACCAGCTTATCATAGATGTATTTTGACTTATCTAGTTTTGTTACATAAGGGATGAGAGAATCCTTGATTGATTCTATAAGGTTTCTTTGAGCCCTTATCTCCCCCTTCATATACTTCGTTAGAGCTTGAGCTTCTTCTTTTAGTGGTTCAACAATTGAACCCTTAACATGTCCAATGACTTCATTTTCTATGAGGATCAAATCTATCCTCTTCTTCAATGCAAGGAAATTTGATGACCCAACCAATTTATTGCTCTCCTTACAGAATGAAGTCATTTTAATAGTAGATTCAATCATAGATATAAGGATACTTACTTGTCTAGTGAAATGCTTCTTGATGATGAAATATTCAACTTGACGCCTTCCTTGATTTTGATGATTGATGATTCTGATAGCTTCCTTGAAGATGACAATGCTTCTTAGAGATGTCCTTCTTGAAATATTCTTGTAATGTGATCCTTTCTTCAAAGAGAGGGAGATCACCTTGATTTTTTTTTATGATGATGGAAATGCTTCTTCTTTGTTGTAGAGACTTCAAGATGCTTCAATGTGTAGTCCTTTCTTTGAGTGCAAGTGGGGTCCTTGAGATCTTCTTCTCCTTGAGATGATGATTGTAAAATGTGTGAGCTTCCCAAAACGTTTCAAGTGTGGAACCCTTCTTTAGATGAGCTAGGGCTTTGAGGTCTTCTATGATATTCCTTAGATTGCTTGACCCTTATGAATCCCTTCTTAATGGTTCGATGTCCTCTTTCTGACCTTTCTTGATACTGCTTTTGATGGTTCTTCTTCAAGTTGCCTTACCTTGCCTTGTCACCTTAGCTCTGATACCATGTTGGGAAATTTAGGGGCAGCTAGATTAGGTGATTTCTCTTACTTTGATGGCTGCTTGTGATATATATTACTTAACTTGATTAACTTCTCCTTTCTCTTGATTATAATTAGTGTTCTTATCATCAAACAACTACCAAAACCATAAAGAACAATGAGACAAAAGGACACAAGATATAGGCAATCAGCCAAGGCCAAAACCTCTCTTGTTGAGAGGAAAACCCACAAGAACTCTTCTCTTCTTATAAAACTTCAATTGACAAATTCCAAGACCTATGACCCTTTTCAAATGACCCCTCCAATGCCAAATCACATTTCTTCTTGAAGACCTTACTCTTTACAAAGTCAACCCAAGTCTCTTTCCTTCAAATATGCCTTCACATCATAAGCTTGGACCTTCACCTTGACTGTAATACCTCGGCCCCTTCTGACCTGCAACTTTCGATCTCTTCTGCAAAAACCCTAGGATAGCATGTGTGAGAAAAAATGAAGAAATATGTCTTTTTCCCTTCGCTTGGCCTCCTTTTTCATTGTGAACTCGGTCCTCAAAACAATTCTTATTGGCACCAATAAATGACTCCTTGATGGTACTGCAACTCGGCTTCTTTGCAACAAATAAAAGCCCTAATATTTTCGCACGTGGGAGGTGTAGAAGGCCCAAAAACAATTCCAAGATTTCGGTCTTCCTTCTTCTCTTCACTATCTAAGAGGCTTCTCTTCCTTCCTTTTTCACACTTTTTGCTTGACCTTGGATGTTTAATCGATGCTCCTTTGAATGAGGCCAAATGCTCTATATATAGGCTTCTTGTGACATCTAGTAGGCCGACTTGTCACTGTCTCTAGGTCAACTTGTCACTTGATAAGGCCGACTTGTTGCTTGCACATGGACAAGGTCTTGGAGGATCTTTTGACTCTATTTGACTCAAATAAATTTTCTTTACAATATATAACATGCCCAAAAGGGTCTTCCATACATGACAATAACTCAATTGACTTATAGACTCAATGACAAGCCCTAGAACCACTCAATGGGTGCTTGACCTATTAAAAAAAAAAATTCCCTTGAGCATGAAACCCAAGCCTCGAGAATGGCAATAATAAATTTATTTTTTTCTTTACATAAAAAATCATGATTACATATGTCATTATGAAGACCGGACCTAGTTACATATTTCAACAATTGGCACTGTCAAAGGATCTCTGCTTTGTTTACCCTTTGGAAGATCTGTTGTGGGTCAAATTTTGATAATGAGGATCAGTTCTCTCTCTGGTTTTTATACCATGTGGAGGGATAAGGTATGTATGCAGCGGTTGGCCAAAGGTGTTTTAGTTATTAAAGATGCCATCTTTCTAGATGCAGTAGCATATTCTGATTTTATTTCCACTTTAGTAGTGCTGAGGAAGAGGATATAAGTTCATTGTATATACACTTCCGCTTCTTGTTTTAATGTTCTAAATATTTTCCATATATATAAGACACGTTTCAATTCAATGGATAATAATATTATGAAAAACATTCACCATAAATTATGCATAACTATTTTAAGATACAGGGCCAGGCTTTATGGTGTTAGATGGGAACCAGCGTATCAATTTAGTTGATTTGTGCATTCTCAAATTCAAGACCACATGCTAAAGAGCATGTTGTAGCAAAAAAGCAGGTACGCCATTTTTTATTGATTTGATAAGATTATAATAGCAGCGCACCAACTAACACAGAAACCAATGGAACAGTAAGATTATCATCCAATTCAGTACTGATGGGCAAAGACTCCACAACAGTTGCCACCATGGATATAAGGAGAGATGACAAAATCATTCTTGTGCTGACTTCATAATAACCAAAAGATGCAAAATAAAACATATACCTGCAGGAAAAGCACAAAACTAATTTGAGCAAGTTATGAATCAAAAATAACATAGCAAGGAACACTACACAAGAAGATTTCTGAATAACTCACTTCTTATAACAATACATACCCTACAGAAAAGGCAAATCCCGTGATTAGCATTGTAAAGCTACCAGCAAAGGATTTGTTTTTGTTGTAAGGAAGTTTTACAGTTCCCAATCTTCTTCCTACTATATCTGCAAAGCCTGTGAGAAGAAAGATTAAATACCATGAGAGATAACTGCTCCAGCCCCAATTCTCAAGCATGTGAAAAGGAGTTAAAATTACAAGTAAGATGATTTTTACCATCTCCAGCACATAAGTTGGAAATTGTGACAGGACCAATGGGGGAGATCCTCCAAAATATGACAGTAACAAATGTTATTGTACTTGCATAGTAAAGTGGTCCCTTCAAAAGTTCCCTGGGGCATGAACAATTTTAACCATTGAGAAAATAGTAAACATACCCATTTCTACCTATACAGTGGATACCCTGCTTTTTGTGCAACTTCATTCAACTAAAACTATATTTTGACTAGGAAAATCAAGTTTCAACCACTGTCTTTGGTCTGTATCATGCAGTACCATATATCGCAAACTCAGTACATTGCAAGGATTTCATAGTTGTATAAATCTAACCTGGCATTTCCATGTCTGCTCATGGATTTGACCATAGCCTCATTTTTCAATATTCCCAGTCCTAATCCAACCATTCGGAATATATTCAGTCCAGGTGCTAATGCTGCCAAATATGATGCCTGAGGACCAGTGCTGAAAAAAGAGTATTGGCTTTGAAATTTAAGTAAATGATCTGTAATATATAAATGTATTCTTCTTGATTTAGAAAAAATAGCAAGGACCACTAAAAGAAACAAAAGCTCTCTGTGAGGACTAGATAAATATAAGACTAATTGTGACTAAATTCAGCCTTCAAAGAAAAATGTCTCCACAATACTCTTGTAATGGAAATTAAGGTGATAATTGTTATTAAGAGAAGAAAATTGGCATACCTGAAAAGAGGCCAAAAGAGCATGAAAATGAGGCCAATGCTTATATGCACGAACTTGCGATTCAATTTCTACAAATACAAACCACAAATAAGGTAGTTGAAATATCACAAGGGTAGTAAGAGAATCCACACAAATATTGACAAAATCGAGTTCAATGTGAGTCTGAAAAGTCCTCACTTTTACTTCTCATGCATCTACTATTAATTTTCAAATCATCATAAGCAGATTCTGCACTCAAAGAATAATCCAAAAACCCTATGTAATTTTAACGCCGGAAAACTATCAAATAAGCAATCTTCAAACAAATCTACAAACACATACAGCAGAAAATAATAAAGCAAATACACAGATCTGTCTCAATCACATCCATCATCTATTGAATAAGGAAAGAAGAAATACACTGCAATTGTTCAAAACTAAAAACTCACTACCCAAACCAATGGTGCACCTTGCATCTCCTTCATATAATAGGAAGAAGAGGAAGATCCAATGTATTTGATCACATGCATGAAGTACTTGGTTTCACAGTGCCAAACCCTAACCCTAATCTAAATACCTAGATGGCCCTAGATACATGGATAAGTGTGCCAAGAATGAAGCGCCCCCACTGGAGAAGACCAAGCCAAAGCATGCAATAACTCAACCTTTGAATTGGAGATAAACTGCTGCATGCAGCCTTGAGAACTGTACCCCTCCTAGAATATAAACTCCCATCCAATGCACCCTATGCAGACTGGGGATCTATGCCCTGTCTAAGAATAGACCATGCATGTAGTCTAAAACTAAAGTGAACTAAGCACTCACAAAAGCAAGACTAGAATTTCTCAATCTGAAATAGAATGTAAACTGGAATTATTTGATGGTGGAAAAACTAGAAATATACTAATAGTGGTGCATGCACGTTCTCTCTACCCTCCTACAAAATTGCACCTCCTCCACACTGCAAACTAGTGCTATGCTATCTCTCTCTACCAAGACCACTGCACAGAAACTTAGATGATCTTTGCTGAAGTGTGTCACTACTGTATGGATTTGCATTACTACTACTATTGTACAGACCTGCAATAAGTGTGCTACTGTTGGAGAATAGTGTGCTAAGAACAAGGTAAAATATCTAAGGTAAAAAAAATTAACACTCCGTCATAGCAAGGAAAGTTGTACTTGATGTCAATGTGCTTGGGGCGGTCATGGAATACCAGATTTTCAGAGTCTGATACAAGTACGATTGTCACAGTCGACCGTAGTAGGCTTTAACATCTCATTTGTCAGCTCTGCTATCAACTTCAAATATAGATGGCTTCACAACTAGCAGTGTTGGTTTCCATCTGCTCTGCACTCACTAAACTTCATGCCACTTATGTGTGCTTCCTACTGAACCAAGATATCACTCATGAACCCAAACTAAAGTAACAATTTGAAGTATTCTTCTCATCACCAACAACCCTAGCCCAGTCAGATTCAACACACCCATGCAACACCAACTCACTATCTCCTACATACCTTGGACCATAATGCAGTGTGCCCTTCAAATATCGAAGCACGTCTTGCAACAATCTAGAGAATCTATCTCTGCTCAACCATATACCGATTCAAAGTGTTCAGTACAAAACATATATCAGGTTTGATATTGATCATATACATCAAAGACCCAATCTATTTTCTATACACTAAAGGATTCACCAAACCTGAATCCAAGTCAACATGCAACTTCTTCTAAATTATGTACTTTCCCTACCCAAAGGAGACCTTACTTGTGCCCTACCAAACCTCTGATTCCAAGAAATAGTGCATCAACCCAATATCCCTCATCTCAATTCATGTGCCAACACTATCTTGCACTCTACTATGAGCTTCTCAAAACCCCCTATAAGTATCAGGTCATCTACATATAGAACCTGTTGCCGCATAATCTAGCAGACCTTGGAGAGGGGTACCCTACAAAGCTATCATTAAAGTAAGTGACAACAATGGGGTGATGGCCCACTATCACCACAGCCAAAAACCCCTTCTCTTTATGGATTTTCACCAATGAAAGGAGTCTTGATATGCATTTAGGTCACCTAATAAGTATTCTAAGCTTAAAGGTGCAAGGTGACAAAGAGGCCACCAAGGGAAAAAGACAATTTAGGCACAAGGCTCCAAGAAGAGGCAATTCACTTTCCTTGAAAGAGGCCAAATTAGGGCAACACAAGACCTAGGGTTTGATTGATAGGTTGAGAGTTGGGATAGCCAAAGGTCAAGGTGTAGAGAAAGGGTTTCTCACAATGTATTTCAGCAAGGTTAATGCACATGAAAACCCTCAATAAGCCCCCAAGTTGAAGCTAAACCAAAACTAGGGTTTTACCCTAAGGCAAACCACTGGGGCTGTAATGTCCCCAATTAAATTAATTTTACTAAGATGAATTTCTATTTTTGCAATTGGGTGTTGGGAAATATTTTGGCATGTAAACTTAGGAAAAGTGGGTGGAGGGAGTCCCCACTTAATTTTCGGAGAGATGGAAGCCACCAACATTAAAGAAAAGGAAAGATTAAATTGGTAGTGGAATGTGGGGGCCACCCAAAAAGGGGAATTCGAACCCCTTAAGGAAAATCGAATTGCTAAGGGAAGGAGGTTGAAATATTGGATGGAGGGACCCACATGAGAAGGCAAGAACAAATTATAAATAGAAGGAGCATAGAAGCTATTGGGGCTTTTTTGTTCACCCATCTATTTTCTTTGTTGCTAAAGCTGTTTAGCTGGGTCACAAGCGCTGCTTAGGACAGAGTTCTCCAAGGGGAGAATTCACCCTTCTTTCGGTGGACTTCGAATGCCACCCTAGGAAGGCAAGCTATTGCTACTTTGGTGAGAGGTTTATGGAGTATTGCAGCACATTTCAGCAAATTCCTTCAGCCAATTCATACTCCAGGGAGGACGCAGTAGAGGAATCGTACCACTCATCTTAGTTAGCTTCCGGGGGTATTTTGCCGGGAGAAAATCAGTGGAGTTGCTTGAGGGAGAGCTCAGCCTTTGAGGAAAGTCTTGGAGCGAGAAGTGACTGTTATTGAGGGGAACAAATTTATCTTCCTAAGGCCTGCATAGGGGGATCACTGGACAACGTTTTTGTGGAGTTGGGTTCAGCTATCTTGTGTCGGGATTTGATGTAAAACCTCTCCCCTACATCTGGGAAAATTTCCTAGACCATTCCTATTGCAGATTGAGGAGAAATAAGGAGATTTTGCAGTAGATAGAGCTACTGGGGACGCAGTCTCGACTCTCTACTAAAGATGGAGTAGCACCAATTTTGGGTAATTTCGGGAGGTCGGAATTAGCCCGAAACATTTATGGGTTTTGACGGTCAAGGGTTAAGGAGTTGGCTCCTAATTTTTTAGAATTTTTGGAGAAGTTTTGGTGCTCCAAACAGCAGAATTATTTGGCAGCTAGTGGGGAGGAGAGAGCTGAAATTTTGGGTCCCAGATGATCGGTAGAATTTGTCAAAACCCTTTCTGGGTTTTTATGGGTTTTTCGCAAGGATCTCAGCTCTAATTTTGCAGAAATTTTTAGGAGGGTCAAATCAGGGTCTCAACACAGCCAACAGTGCAGAATCACTGGGCCAATGCAGATTTCTGGAAGATAAACTCCCGCAGCAGTGGGGCATTGACATATCGATCACCTGAGGCTTGTAGCTTGCCTTGTGGCTTGCCTTGTGCAAGCCCAAATGCACTCCTATTTCACATTGTACTCCAGTAGTTATATATTTAATAAAATTGCCCATTTGGCGTGTTTGGAGCATTTTCCGTTTCATGGGTATTTGCTGAAAAATATTGCGTTGAATTTATTTGCACGTCTTTGGTTATCATTGTTAATTTCCATTAGGAACATTACAGGGGCAAGGAAAATTATTGATGACATTGGAATGAATGCCTACCAAAGGGGGATGATTTTGCGGCAACCACTCTTCCCTTAATATTTAGACTTTCCAAGAGCCAAAATACCCATTCCTGGCCAATTCGTACTAGGCCCTAGGTGGTCTCTTGGACTTAAGGAGGCCAAATTAAGTAAGAGAGAGAAAAGAGAAGTTTATGGATAAATTTTGATTTGATCACCAACAAAGGAAGGCCAATGCCTAGCCCTAGGGTTGATGGAGTCTATGGGTTCTTAAATTTGGCTAAAACTTGCAAAGGAGTAAGGATATTTTGATGCTCTAGCATCAAAACCCTAAATATTACTTTTGTGAGGGATTGAAAGTCACTTGAGAGAGATAATGTAAGGTCACCAAGGGGATTGCCATTCACATATCATACTATGAGTAATGCATGCAATAATATGACCTCGATCAACAAAATTAGGGCACAAAATTCAACCTCGATCACCAATTTATTCCATACATTAGACATGAAATCAGAAATTTACAATAAAAAAGAAATACAAGATGATATGCATGAACAATCCAATCATCAATCCAAGAAAAATTCTCCAAAAACAAGAAAATAGCTCCAAGACAATTTGCTCCATAGATCACATCTCTCCAATAGCAAAAGAGGTCGAAATTCTCAAGAAGAGAGGTCGAGTTCACAAGTGATAATGTTGAGAAAAGAAATGGTCCTATCCTCTATTTATATGAGGAGGAATAGTTTCTAATTAGCCTAAAATCCCCTAGGAAAACAAGTAAAATCATAATGATGCATTTGGTTACAAGCCAACTCACTAGCTTAGACATAAATCAACTAATTAACCCACACGTGTGTGCCATAAGGCCTAAAAAGGCTAACGCCATCCATTCGTTGAGCTCCATGTGGAATGCATTGAGGCTCTAAGGTGCCATGAGTGGTGTAGAAGCCTCTAAAATTCATGATGTGGGGTTTGGCCCTTAAATCTGTGTCAAAATCCCTTTATGGACCCCAAAATCCAGTTTGGAGCACCAAAGGTGATCTCTTGGGTCTCCAACTACTCGAAATGTCCATCTCTGCTCCAACGTAGAGGGCTTTCCAAGTGCTACTAGCCCTCCCATGTCTCGGAAGGTGAGACCATCCTCATCTAGGCTCTAGATATGCTGCCATCTCTCAGAGAATCCTAAGGCCGACCTAGGGGCATGTTGGTCCAGGTGCATCATTGTTAAAATTGGACAACTAGGTCCAAACTCCGGGTTGTGATGCTCAGATGACGATCCCAATATTTTTATTGGATTCCTCTTTCGGAGAGGTGTAAGATTGATCTAAAGATCATCTCGATCGGATGAGCAGAACATGTACTTTGAATTTATTCCACTTATGTGCTAGGCCAGCCTGGAATAAAATATAGACTTAAATATCTTAAAGGACGTGTCACACACCCCCAAAGATTCCTATATATTGGAGAGACTTAGAGTTCATTTGACACGCATTGGTGTGATGGAATTCTCTCTCTCTGGATAGCGTTGGAGCTGTGATATATATGGATTGTTCTTTGTTTGGGTTGTTCTGGGTTATGTGTGACATGCTTGGCTGAATGACCTATTGAAGACTTTGCTGGTAGAAGCATCCTGCTGATCGCCGTAACACCACCATTTATTATCTCTGTATTGGCTTGTCTTCTATCGTTCTATTAGTATGTTCTATCTTCTTCAGTATTGTGCCCTAATCTGAAATGGCATAGAACATAAGCTGAAATTAACATGGTATCAGAGCTAGGGGAAGACAACGCCCAGCTTATGTCAAGAATCTAGGGCAGCAAGATGAGGGTTGTTCAAAGGGCAAATAAGAGTGTCGTAAGCTACAGCAAGGCTGTGTGGTAGGCTGCAGGCCATACCACCACAGCAAGTGATAGCATGGCAGTCTGTGGGGCTGTTTGGTGCCCTAACCTTCAGCATGGAGGGAGATCCATTCTCTAAAAGTCAGCCGCAGTCTTTAGGGACAATTCCGGGCTGCAACTAAAAGGCAGTGTATGCACTTCTCAAGTGTTGTAGGTGACAGCGTGGATTTAGAGGTCTATCTCAGCCTGCGTGGAAGGGTAGTGTATGCTGCTGTAAGAGGGACGCAGACCCTACCTCATTTTTGGAGGACACCGCAGGCCCAATATCAAATCTCCTAAAGGAAAGCACTGAAACAAAAGCAGCTGTGGGTGGATTCCGATTTTCGAGGGGCGTAAGTTAGTAAAGCAGTTGGTTCTCCGTAGGCGGAAGTGTTTCGACGACTGGAAACAACGTCGTGATACTTAAAAGATGTTGACGTTGACTTAAAAGATGCCGACGTTTGGAAAGCATGAAACTTGACCGAAGGCCAGCGGAATGATTTTTGGCGGGTCTTGGCGGAGCTGAAGCAGCGAACACTACGCATCTCGCTTTCTGCACATAGACGTCGAAGATATCTTTGCTTGATATCTATGTCGAATTCTCACCTCTAATCTCCGTCAGACTTACACACAGATGGCACTTGCTTGTGCCCAAGAGATTTGTGTACTATCTACGGACTGAAATTTATGTATATTCGATTTTTTTGTTTGTTGGGAGGTTATTTTGAAAACGGATATTTTAGTGGCATGCCGACGTAAAACTTGGCCATACGCCAAAATTAACCTATTAACGATGGTGCAAACAAATCCTGTGGAACGTAGCTTTTTGTCAGCGTGAGCATGTTGATTTGATTGGGTTTTTGTTCAGGTCAAATGGAAAATTCGAGTTAGTAGTTTCTGCCATCGATTCTGGACACTGCAGAGATGAAGAATTTTGCGTTGGAGTGCTCATCTGAAAGGGAAACAACATTGTTGCATAGTATCAATGTAGAGTGTGGTTTATTCTTCAGAAATTCTTTGGTACATTTCACATTCCTAGAGTTTATGGTAATGAGGGTAGAACCCTGTTAACAATCCATTATGTTAGTTCAAATACTCACCTCGTTCTTGACGTCAAAGGGTGCATTGGAGACTTGTATTAACTAAGTCTGAAATCTGTGATCATATAAACATGCAAACAACAAAGTTTCAATAAGAAGTGAAGTGGGTTTGGAAGAATTGTCTGAGTGCATCCTAGCAGGCCCGGAATAGCCATCGGCAGAGCGCTGGATGGACTGCTTAAATTCTCTGGCTTCACAGGTCAGAGCAGATTTTGACCATGTTCTCACCCAAAACAAAGTTCATTCATGGAGGAAGAAAATGTTACGAAGTTCTTGACTGTGAATGAGAAAAGAGAGAAAGAAGAGGCTGGAGAGGAATGAGGAAGTCTCCGTGTGTGTCAGCTAAATGCAAAGATCTCCCGCCAAATTCCCGCATTCTTAAACAGAAGGAGAGAACAACATGTCAGAAATTACAAAGCTAATACTATGAAAGCTGATGGAATGATTGGTATCTGGATCAGTTATAATGCGAATTCTGAACTGCACCCCCTGGATGAAGAGGAGCATGAAGCGCGCAACATGGAGAATTCAGCATCTTAAACTGGCCCTAGAAATAGAATCTGATGAATCTAGCTTAGAAGCAGGGAAATTAAAAAAAAAAGGTGGGAGGCCTCCACCTGTAAATGCACTATTGTAATTACCACTTAGTTTTTTTCCATTATGCTGGAGTTATCTTATTGACCAGCAAGTAAGTATTGTAAAGATAACAAGACTGGAGGATTCAATGATGTGGTTACGAAGGATCGAAGTTGTTTTTTTTATGGTCCTTCTAATGTCTGTATGAAGGCTGAAGTTTGCCCAAATTGCAGGATGAGCTTCTGTTTTTTTTTTTTTCTATGCCTTGGAGCAGAGGGCTGAGACCGTGAAAATATGACAATAAGGTATGTTTTGATCTCCATGATAGGGTCACAAACCCTCATGTGGTTCTCTATGTGCACCTACTCTGTGCTTTTCTGATCCAAGTGACAGGCAGATTCATCGGGGAAGTCTGTCCTTGTATGGTGAATAAGTCAAAGTGATTTAAGGCCTAATGCATAGTAATGTTGAGGAGGATAAATCACTGTATTAAAGCCCCAGTTCAAATCCTGTGATCAGTGAGTAGCTTAATTATTATAAGGCAGACTTGCTGAGTTGATACAAAATCCACTGTAAGAAGACAGACAAAAGAAGAGTTTTTGCAGCCTTGGATAGTCACCTACCGTCAAGTATTTGAAACCATGGTCAGCAAAGCGTGTGGAGTTTTTTTTTTTAACAAATGATGATAAAATCATCACTGAAATCCATGATTTGACAGCATATGATACATGTCAAGATACATGACAACTATATGACAGTGTATGGCTATGATTCTTAGATGGCTTTGACAGTGGGAGAATAAGATTTAGGTCCCTGAGTACAAAACTCCTCTCCAAGTTGATGTCTAGGATGCCCTCATTTAAAAATAGATGTCTTCTCTCTCAAGAGAAGCTGGCATTAAGAGGGATAATACAACTGTATATGCTCCTGAGCTAATCTCATTGCTGAAAGAAAAGGAGACCCTCATGGCTCAAAGATATATGGCTTCAAGGGGGAAATTCCGGAAGAAAATCAAGAAGCCATATAAATACCAGAGGTATCAAACTACCATGAGTATAATATGAGCCTGAATTATTTGGGAAAGTTGTAAAGCATCAAGTCTAGAAGGATGTGATGCACGAAGAGTATGAGTCCATAATGAAAAATGATGTATGGATGTGGTTTCAAGATCGGAGGACAAAACAATTATGGCTCTACAAGATCAAGCATGGATCTAATGGAGGTGCTAAAAAGTTCAAGGCAAGATTCGTTGCCCGTGGCCTCTCTCAAAAAGAAGGCATAGACTATGATGACATATTTGCACCTATGGCCTGATATACCACCATTCGATCTATCATAGCCCTTGTTGTTACGCAAGGTTGGAGTCTTCATCAGATGAATGTGAAGACAGACTGCATTTCTGCATGGTGCGATAAAGGAAGAGATGTACGTAGAGAAACCGTTGGGGTTCAAAGCCCAAGATCGGGACACCCATGTCTGCAGGTTGAATAAAGCCCTCTATGGGCTGAAGCAAGCACCCAGGGCTTGGTACGAGAGGATAGATAGCTACCTGATGAAGCTGGGCTTCACTCGTAGTAATGTTGATCCAAACCTTTAATTCAAGGTTGATAGAGAGAAGCCTCTCATTCTGGTGCTGTATGTGGATGACCTCTTCCTGACAGGTGCTGACCCTCTCATTCATCAGTGCAAGAGGGAGCTCGCTGCTGAGTTCAAGATGAAGGACCTAGGACTGATGCACTACTTCCTAGGGCTGGAGTTTTAGCAGAGACCTAGCGATATTCTCCTTTCTCAAGGAAAATACATTGTGAAGCTTCTGGAAAGATTTGGTATGGTGGACTGCAAGTTCGTGTCGACACCAATGGATCTCAACTTTAAGAAGTTGAGTGGCAGCGTTGCTGGGCCCGTGTTAGCAAATCCTACCAAGTATCATCAACTCGTAGGGTCCCTGATGTTCTTAGTGAACACCCGTCCGGACGTATGTTGTGCAGTGAACACTTTGAGTCAACACATGGTTTATCATAACATTCACTGGGTTGGTGCCACGAAACTCTTGAGATATCTCTGAGGCACGATAGACCATGGGCTGAGATACACTGCCGGGAGTATGACACTCCATGGATATATTGATGCCGATTGGGCTGGCAGTGTGGTGGATCGCAAGAGCACATATGGATGCTACTTCACATGTAGATCTGCTTTAGGCAGGAAACTGAAGTCGGTAGCCTTGAGCACCGCTGACGCCGAATACATTGTAACATGCGTGGCCTGTTGTGAAGTCACTTGGCTGCGAAAGCTCTTTAGTGAGTAGTTCGAGCATGTGCTAGATGCCATCGTTATCCTTTGTGATAACTAGAGGAGGATTCGTTTGTCATAGAATCCCGTGTTCCACGAACGATCCAAGCATGTTGATACCACTATCCGGGATATGGTACAATGAGGCGCCGTAAGGCTCGATCATATAGAAACTGATGAGCAAGTCGCGGATATTCTCACTACGCCCTTGGGGAAGGTCATGTTCCTAACCTTCCGTGAGAATCTTGGTATCGTGGAATGACCCTATTCTGAGGGTCCTGTTGGACGATGAGCTCTGGGAGCTCTGGGAGCTCTGGGGACAGCTTCTCGGAGCTATGAGCAACCACAAGGCTAGGCTTGCCGAACCTTGTTGGTGTGCTTGGACCCCACCGTTGTGATTATTGAGTTGGTTCACCTCTCATTATCTATGCCCCGTATGCATCCTACCCATTGAGTTCAGGGCTCATGGGAAGTACCTCTCATTTGCCCAATGAGGTGGGAAAAGCTAGAGACTAGTAGCAAATACTGATGGACGCATCAGAGATTGTCGTACTCTCTATCTAGGATGGCACGGTCCAACCACTTGATCTGGGATCAAGTATAGTGAGGTTTCGGACCTCCGCCTGACTTCGGGTCAGATGAACCAACTTCGAGTTGGTTGGAGACTCTTTGTGAGTCTGATAGAGGTTTCGGACCTCTGGGCTGAATTTGTCAGCCGGGGGATGATGTCTTTGTGACTGACCCACTTCTGTTCTGAAATAAAGAGGCCAGCAAAGCAAGTTACGGCGGGATGATGCACGATGTTTGGATTGCACTAGTGGATGGAGTTCTCCCTAGTTGAGAGGGAGTGTTAAAATTGGACAACTAGGTCCAAACTCCGGGTTGTGCTGCTCAGATGATGATCCCAATATTTTTATTGGATTCCTCTTTCGGAGAGGTGTAAGATTGATCTAAAGATCATCTCGATCGGATAAGCAGAACATGTACTTTGAATTTATTCCACTTATGTGCTAGGTCGGCCTGGAATAAAATATAGACTTAAATGTCTTAAAGGACGTGTCACACACCCCTAAATATTCCTATATATTGGAGAGACTTAGAGTTCATTAGACACACATTGGTGTGATGGAATTCTCTCTCTCTGGATAGCGTTGGAGCTGTGATACATATGGATTGTTCTTTGTTTGGGTTGTTCTGGGTTATGTGTGACACGCTTGGCTGAATGACCTATTGAAGACTTAGCTGGTAGAAGCATCCTACTGATCGCCGTAACACCACCATTTATTATCTCTGTATTGGCTTGTCTTCTATCGATCTATTAGTATGTTCTATCTTCTTCAATATTGTGCCCTAATCTGAAATGGCATAGAACATAAGCTGAAATTAACAATCATCCTGAAGAATCATCAAATGTAGTGCAAAGTGGCAGTCTGCAGAACATCCTGGGTGCAGAACATGTCCAGGGGTAGATGTGATGTGTTGCTACTGCTCAGAGACCCAAGGCTCTCAACACATCACCTATGGATGCCAATATACTTCTCTAGGGCTTGGGTACCTGTGGGTAAGGTACTCAGGTCATGGGTTGTCGAAACCATCTTACAATCACAACATAAAATCTAGTGAAATCAACCATTCATTAGGGACAATAATCTTTTTTGCATCTGAGTGAACCAAGCTTTATAAAGGGTTATTTAATACTTCAAATAAGGCTTCCCTTTTAGGGTCAGGGCCTTGAAATCAGAATGGTTTTTACTCCCTAGGTAGGAGTGGCAAAGGACAACCCTATTAGGTGTTTCCATCCCCCAAGGGGAAGTAACATGTCCTCAGTCCACCCTTCAATTGATAGGTGTTAGTGAATAATGATGGTAACGGAGGGGAGAAGACTTCATGGCCAAGTGCCCTGGTCAAAGGGACTAGCATAATGGGGATCCACGTCTTGAGCGTATAGATGTGAGGAGGGAGCAACCATGGATGCATGAGTTACCAACTCGGCCTTTGTTTTTCCACCCCTCTTGTGTGCCTTTTACTTTTGCTTGAATTCTCTTTGCATTAATGCCCATAGCTCAAAGGGTTAGAGCTTGCTTTGAATGATGTAAAATAGTTGCAATACCCCTTAATGATGAGGCAGCTCATTGCCCATCAGGGTTGGGACATGCAAGGGTTCCTTTTATGATATGATGGAGCAACATGTGCTTAGGAACTGGGTGATGGCCATAATGAGTGAGGTAGAGTTCATGCTAGGCTTTTGCCCACGTGTTCATGTGTATGTCCCGACCATATTTTGAATTTTGATATTCGTTTATTTTATTTTGTGGCCATAATATGTTTTTTCCTTTTATTTTAGTTGTATCAACCTCCCATGGCAAAGTTCTAGGCCCCACCTAGGTATGCGGATGTAGGGGTGCCAAATCATAAAGAACCAATGGTCAATTGAACCCGAAGAATGGAGGCAAATAATGGGCTTGTAATGTAATATGGAAAGTGGTAAGTATGGAATAGGGATATATGGAACAAAGTTATTTCAATGAGTGCTTCCCAAGTAGTGTCCCCCCTATACCCATCGGGCCATTAGAGGAGGTCCCACTAGACTAGGATCAAAGATTAACCCCCCATTTAAGGTGAGGGGACAAGATCATGATCAAAACCCCTCTTTATTCTAGGTCACCCCATAATCCATATCAAAATCCCAGATACAAACAAGCATAAGCACCCGAGTTGCAAAATGAATAAAGGACCTTTTAATCGAAAGCCCACCTTCATCCTCGTGCTCTTTCCAGATGGGTGACAAAGTATATGATTGATAAAGGTGGCAGAGATAAAATGGCACATCGTCAGCTAGTGGTGGTTGTCAGGGGCTGCATGGTTGGCTGGTTAGATGTGAAGAATAGGATTATAATTTTCTCCTATAGGGTCACCCATTTTGGTGGGTAACAAGACCAAAACTAGTAAATCAAATCTATTAAGTAAATAATAAAGATTGGGTATTTGCAAAATATTTCGTGAATCTTAAACCTAATAGGCACTCATCAATTATGGTGTACCAAGCACATGTAACCTACTTCAACCTACACATATGGGTCTCTTGCCCTTGCACCTTGTTACCTGCTCATGTGCACATGGCAAGGAACGAAGACCCCATTACCCAATGGACGAGGCACTTATCAAATCTTTTGAAGATAAATAGTCCAATAGGGAAATTTTGCCCCTTTTTCTCTCTCATCTTCTACTTTCTTCTCTCAGATTTTGTACCCCCGTGAATGCTAGCATGATGAACTTATGTAACAGACTTAGGCAATTTGGGACCTAGTTACTAAGTGAGTCCAATCTAGAGTGTTTTTTTCACTTGACTAATTATTTTTGCTTTTCAGCGATAAATAACTAGTCGTGTTTTTCCACTCATATACCTCCAAAGCTGGAGTGCGGCTTAATAGTTGGACCTTGAATGTGTCCTAATGTCTAGGTTCAATGTATATTACCATACTAGATCATGTCCAAAGTCTTACGAAATTTTACTGTCTTTCTAGGATTTTTTAAATAATTAAAAATTCCTGCAAGACATGACTTTTAATTAATTTCCTAATGTAAATAAGTGGCACTATGAAATGTTGGTGGCATGTGGGTGCTCAAAATTCATGCTCAGAGCACCAACATTATCCTAGACACTTTGGGGATCAAAAAATGATTATTTACCCACTTTTACTCATAAAAGTGGAGAAAAAGACAAGAAAGTTGCAAAAATAAAAAGTGGGGGATATATTAAAGTCATAATCCAAGTCAAATGAGGACACCATAAATAAGTTGACTTGGAAATTCAGTACAAGTTTAAAAGATGACTTGAAGGCCAAATAAGCCCACAAGTCAAGGACCAATCAAGGCTGCCAAATAGGACATGTTCACTAGCAGTCAGGGGGTCGAATTGCTGAGTTGTTGGGGTCGACTTCAGTCAGTTGGAAGACCACGAGTTTGAGGTTGCTTTGTTTAAGGTTGTGGGGGAGTTAGCTCTTGTTTTCTCCCACCTATCTACACTGCCAAGCAAGGCATGTTGAGATTTTGGGTAGCCTCAGATGTGCTCTAGCTTCGAAACTTTGTGGAGGGGCTAGAACACATGATATCTCCAAGACCCAGAAATCGTTTGGAGAAATTCCACCCAGAACCTAAGTTATTCAAAATATTTATTATTTTAATGGAGACCCTAAGTCTAACTTAGGGAAATTAAATAATTAAAGTGAATTAATTTAGACATGTGGGCGAGTGACGTGGATCAAGTCTTTTCTAAACTTAGCCGTCGATTAGAGATTAGATCAATGACCGTTCAACGAGAAAAGTATTAAAGGAAGGCTTGGGGTCAGTTGGAGGACACACACA
Organism: Pinus albicaulis; assembly: GCA_034641835.2. Lineage (NCBI taxonomy): Eukaryota > Viridiplantae > Streptophyta > Pinopsida > Pinales > Pinaceae > Pinus > Pinus albicaulis. Next base: position 518,896,395 of record CM076573.1, on the reverse strand, counting down.
CACAGTGGCAGCACTTGAGCTAAGTCGAAATTCTGGGGCGCGTTTTGCTGAGAATTTTCGAGTGACCTTGCAGTGTAGTGAGGGGCAGATCGGCAATGGGATTTCAGATCTGAGGCCGAGAATACATTGGCAGAGAGGCAAATCCATACCAGAGCACCGCAGAGACCCAACAAGGGTGACGCAGGCCCAGTCAGAGCTGCGCAGAGGCAGCGTAGGCTCAGCCAGGGTGACGCAAACCCAGCCAGAGCTACGCAGAGGCTCATGCAGGGCAGGAGGGCTGACACAGAGCTAGAAAAGGCAGCGCTGGGGTTCTAGTGGGCTAGAAAGGGCTCGCTTTCAGCAAATCCAGAAGGTGTGAAGAAGCCACACTGAAGGATGACACAGTGACTGCGTAGACACCTGTGGGGTTCTTCATCCTCAGCTAAATCAACCATATTTTCTGTCTCCAAGAGATAGAGGTACATCTACCGAGATTTTCTCTGTTTAGGCAAACCATGTCTGGTGCCCTTGAATGTATTCAAAATTTTGCATGATAATAAAACCCTCAAAGAGTTGTTGCATCGGTTTTCCCGCATTGGGTTTTTCCGGGGACGTTTGTCTGAAAAATCTCGTGTCCTTTGTCATGTGTGCTTATTTCTTCAGTACCTGATCTGTATGTATGTGTAGATTTGCATGTGTGTTTACTTCATTGCTTTCTGAATATTTCTGAAAATAACTTGTAAATGTAAAAACACAAGTAGAAGTAAACCAGATTTCTGCAATAGAAATTTTTGTTAAGTAGTTTCAAGAATTTTCACATGGTATTAGAGCTATTGCAGATCAGGGGGAGCTGAAGCCATCAGCGAAGTGACGAAGATTCTTGCTGCAGGAAGGCAACTGAGACAACATAGATCCAGAAAGAGGCAGCGCAGCACCAGAGGGACAACGCAGACTCAGCAGGGGTGACGCAGAGCCTGTCTAGCTCACGCAGAGCTGACGAAGAGGCTGACGCAGGCCCAAGAGGGTGACGTTGTCCAAGAGGGGGTGACGTTGTGCCGGTTGTCGTGGCTAGAGGTGCAGTTTTTTCTATCTTAGAAGTTGTTGGTGGGGCATTGTTTCTGCCGGTGTAGAACAATGTCTAGCAAGGTTGACAAAGTAAGGGGAAACAGTTCCTCAACAAACTTTCTAGCCAAGAAGTCTGAGATCCGATCAACGGAGTGATTGGAGAGGGTTGATTCGTTAGAATTGGTGGAGGATTTCTAAGAAGGAAATCACTGGTCAGAGGGAGCGTATTCTCTAGAGGGTTTTTTTATCGCCAAGAAACCCAGATCCGATCTCTTGTTGAGAGCAGCAGCAAAAGAAGGGAGAAGAGCAGTTGTTTCGACATCGTTGAGCAAAGATGGCCTCTCATGGATTGAGGGATCAAGACAGGTTAGATGGAGCATCTAACTTCGTCATCTGGAAGGCCAGAATCCTGTCAATCCTTGACGAATATGGCATCAAAGATTATGCAGAAAAGGTTGTGGCCATTCCAGTCAATGATGATCTGTTGAAGAAGTATGAGGAGGCGCAAGCAAGGGCCAAGCACTTGATAATGGACGAGGTAAAGGATCATGTGGTCCCACACATTGCTGAGAAGAATATGGCAAGTGAGATGTGGACGACCTTGACCACATTGTATCAAGGTACTTCTATCCAGAGGAAGATGCTTTTGGAGAATCAACTGCGACTATTTCAGATGCACAAGGGAGAGGAAATCGATCCCTTCCTCATTCGATTGAAGGCAATTCGAGATCAGTTGGTTGTTATGGGGGCAACTCCTGATGATGGTCTCATGGTGAGGAATGCTCTAAATGCAGTTACTGATGATTGGGAGACCTTTGTCCAGAGTATTTTGGGTAGAGCTCAACTTCCAAATTGGGAGGACATGTGGGCAACTCTTTGTCAAGAGAAGATCAGGAGAATGTCCAAGATGGGCAGTAGCAGCGGAGGAGCCAAGATCAAGTAGGAGGAGGAAGATGTAGTTCTCGCATCTAAGGGACAGCAGCAGTAGCAAGGGAAGAAGAAGAAGGACCTCCCTAAGGTTCGGTGCTTCAGATGTGGCGAATTAGGACATTTTGCCAATACTTGTCCTCAGAAGAAGAAGGGCAGGGAAGATTCAGATTCCAAGGTTGCAGCAGCCAAGGGGGATGATGGCAGTGATGATGATGTGCCCATGAGTGCTCATGTGCCTCGAGAGAAGAGGTGGGTTGACATTGATCTGTAGTTCTCTTAACTACGTAGGCACCTGTGGGGTTCTTCATCCTCAGCTAAATCAACCATATTTTCTGTCTCCAAGAGATAGAGGTACATCTTTCGAGATTTTCACTGTTAGGGCAAACCATGTCTGGTGCCCTTTAATGTATTCAGAATTCTGCATAATAATAAAACCCTCTAAGAGTTGCTGCATCAGTTTTCCCGCATTGGGTTTTTCCGGGGACATTTGTCCGAAAAATCTCGTGTGTCCTTTGTCATGTGTGCTTATTTCTTTAGTACCTGATCTGTATGTATGTGTAGATCTGCAGTGTGTTTACTTCATTGTTTTCTTAATATTTTTGAAAATAACTTGTAAATGTAAAAACAGAAGTAGGAGAAGTAAACCATATTTCTGCAATAGAAATTTAAGTTAAGTAGTTTCAGGAATTATTACAAGGCAGACCTATGCAGCAAATGTCACGAATGCGTAGGCCTGATTTGAGGCCAACACATAGAAATCCATGCAACTGAGACTTGAGACATCTCCCCACGCTTGGAATTGAGGCTAATTTCACTTGAGGGTCATGTTGAAAAGTGTAACTAGGTTCGGTCTTCATGACATGTGTAATTGTGATTTTATGTAATTGACGAAAAGAAGAAAAATAAAATTATTATTGTAATACTTGTCTCATGGGTTTCATGAGCAAGGAATTTTATTTTTAGTGATGGCTCCCATTGTGAGCCTCTCGGATTTGTCATATAGTCATAAAATTCAATTTAAGTCTATGTCATGTATAAAGGAACCTTCTTGGGCATGTTGCATTTTGTATGAGTCACTAAATAAGTATAAAAGCCCTCCAAGACAAGCACAAGACATTTCCTTCAAGTCGACTTCAAAAAGGAACAATGTAAACTCTCCAAAGGACATATTGGCTCACATATACTCATGTCGGCTCATTATGATGAGAAACAACTATAAATACGCAGCTCAACCTCATTTCAGGAGGAAGATTTCAGTGATGGTCTACGGTGGACAGAAGTGCGAGAAAAGGAGACAGAAGCCTCTCATCCAACATGGGAAGGAGGAGAATACGAGTTATTTTGGCGCCATTTTTGGTTATTTTTCCTCACGCATGTGACTAATATTAAGGGCTTTGCACTAGCGTTTCCAAAGTCAGCAAAGAAGCCAAGAAGAATGTCTTCATAATAGCATACATGCTAGCCAAGGTCACAAGATTGAGTCTCCTAGTCAAGCAAAGAAGGAAGATATCTCCAAACAGCCCACACGTGTAGATTACAGGGATACAAATAGGCCGAGAGTTGTAGATCTATGGAAGAGACCGAAAATTTCATAAGTGCAAATAGTTTGACTTGCCTTGACTATAGAAGGAGGATAGTGCTACAAGTTTGTCTCAAGAAGGATCTCATCAAGGAAGGTTTGTGACTTGGTCTTGGAGTGGCAAATAAGTCAAGGGTCTTGGTCTTGGTATTCGTCAATTGAAGTCTCTATAAGAAGAAGAATTTGTTTGGGTTTTCCTCTCAAGTGGGAGAGGTTTTGGCCCTGGTTGATAGCCTATATTTTGTGTCCCTTGTCTCTTATGGTTTATGCATTGGTAGTTGTTTGATGAAGAAAACATTATAATAACATAAGCAAGAGAAGATCCTAATCAAAGAAAATAAAAAGCATTCACAAATAGTTATCATAAGAAGAGAAATCACCTAATACTTGATGCCCTAGATTTCTCAAAATGGTATCAAAGCTAAGGTGACAAATTCAAGGAAGGGCATCTTATAAAGGGACACTCAAGGATCAAATATTGAGAAGGACATCAAAACAATTTGAAGGATATCAATGCGATGCCAAGATCTACAATGAATTATCAAAACCCTAGATCGAAGAAGAAGTCTACACGAGCAAAAGTCTTGGGATCCTCTAATCATCTTCAAAAGACCACAAAGACCCTCATCAAGTTAAAATAGATCTACAAATCAAGGACTTATACATCAAGCAAGTCCAAGAACATTGTCATCAAGATTTTAAGGAGATCTCTCACTGAAGCAAGATCCTTATCATTGAAGACACCATCAAGAAGTCATCATTGAGCTTCATCAACAAATACTCCACCACCAAAGGATCCAAAGGGATCTCCCTCTCTGTGGGATCAAGGATCATTATTGAAGAAAACACTCTTCATAAAGGAGAAGTTTTCTATTCTCTATATCATCATCAACATCAAGGAAGCAACAAGGAGTTGAAGCATCTTATCAAGTAAGTATATCTGTCAAAATGTATTTTTGCAAGGAAAGCAACAAATTGGTTGGGGCTTCAAACTATCTTGCATGGAAGAAAAGGACAGATCTAAATCTCATTGAAAATGAGATGATGGAATATGTCAAAGGATCTATCACTAAACTAGGAAAAGAAGATGCTCAAGAACTTGCAAAGTATATGCAGGCGGAAGTTAGAGCTCAGAGGATTCTCATTGAATCCATCAAGGATCCCCTCATCCCATATGTATCTAAACTTGAAATATATGACAAATTGGTAGAGTTGTATTTCGTAAGCATTGCAAGGGAAGTTATCTCTCGAAGGCAAGAACTCTACAGGCTGAAGATATCAAAAGAAGAAGGTATAGCCTCATACTTTATGAAGATATCTGAGATCAGGGATCAACTTCAAGATCTAGGAGAAGTAATGTTTGATAGGGAAATGACTACAGTTGTACTAAATGCACTACCAAAGGAGTGGGGTAACTTTACTTCAAGTATGGAGAGAAAGAAGCTACACCATTCCACGAGTGGTGGTCACTATGCAAGATTGAAGAATCCAGCCTAAAGTCAAAATCTGATGTAGGATCAGGTAAACAAAATCAGGGATATGCTGCAGTAACAAAAAGAAAGGAGAAATTTGAAAAGTTTGGTCCTCAAAAAAAAAAAAGAACGTGGCTAAAATACAATGTTATGGGTGTCAAGAATATGGGCACTATAGGAGAGATTGTCCTAAGCTCAAGAAGGACAATAAAAAAAGGAGAAGAGAAGAAACCCATATCACCAAGGAAATGGAGGAAGCTAAAAAGAAAAAGTCCAAAAAGGAGGAAGTAATAGATCTCCATTATTGAGATAGTCTTCCTCTCCTATTTCTTTTCTAGTTTATGTTTCTAAGTTTTCCTGTTGTAAAGTAGAAGCATGATAGGATGCATCATGGCATTATAGAAGCATTAAAAGCAAGAGCTCGTGACATCATCATAGGGAAACATGAAGGATAGTTGGAACAAAATCTATGGCAGTGAACTATGAAGGATATAGCTCTTGGGAACCTCATTGGAAACATAAGTGGTACTTATGGAAAGGAAAAAGTCATCCAAGACAGAGCTCATCATACATCAGTTAAAAGGAAACATCTGTTGGATAGGGATACTCAAGATCCTCAAGATTCTCTAATGGAATCTCCATTGGAAGGTTCATTGATCAAGAGAGGAAGCAAGTGTTTCATCAAGAATTCCAACTTGTGGAATTCATGGGATGATGGTATGATGACATAAAAGGTAAAGAAAATCAATGGATTGAAGCTCTTTCAATCAAGGAAGTTGTTGCAGGAATTCTAGATGACCCAAAGGAGAATAAGGTATGTATGCTTTCATTTAACAAAATTTGGAGTCATGTCACTGTGAAAATTGCATAAATTGGAATCCTACTGCAACAATTGATTAAGGTTCTTCTATTTGTTAAATAACTGAACAAATTATATACTGAATCTTACTGCAGCAACTGATTAAGTTTCTTCTATTTATTAAATAACTGAACAAATTATTTACTATGTTCTACGGTAAATATCAAAACTAGTACACTGCAGCCTTCACAAATAAAAAATAATGCGGAAGAAAATAACGCTGGAAAGATAGATGTACACACACACAAATAACATTGTTGTTTTTGGACTAAGTCCCCGGAAAAACCCAAATGTGGGAAAACCGGTGCAGTAGCTGAGGGTTTGTATATTATGCAGTAGTAAATATGAGTACAAATCTATGGTTTCTTTACGATATAGAAAGCCATACAGATAAAAACTGAAAAATGAGTCTAGTGAGAAAAATCCCACTCCCACTGGTGATCTGGCACTAACCTTGGCTCAAGATGAGTTGCCTTTGCCCAGTCACTGCGTCATCCTACACAATATTGCGTCCCCACAGCTAGGAACAACTTCTCTCTCACCCACTAATCAGTTGTTGTCTGGAAACTGGACCCTCCTGGCCTTCGAAAATTCTCTCCAGCTTTTGGCACTGAATCACCTTTGTCTCCCAGCAAAAATGTGGATCTCCTTTGAAGCATTGTGTTGCCTCTGCGCTGATTCTCTATGGCACTCACTGCCTCTCTATTGTGCACTCACCAAATCTGGAAAATCTTCCTCCAACCTTACTTCCCTACCCCTCTCACTGTAACAAACTCACTAGCTCTTTCTCTGGCAACTCGGTGTTTCCACTCAGGAAATCGATCTGCCAGTGAATTCGATCTCTGCAAGTGTGCTCTCCAAGCCCCATCGAGTTTTTCTTATAATCTCTCGTTGAGACATCAACGGCCACGATTTAAACTTAATCAATGGCTAAGATTAACTAGAACTTGATCCATGTCTATAGAAGATTCACATCTAACTTAATTAATACCTTTTAATTAATCATATTTCCTAAGTTTAGACTTAGGAAATATTAAAAACTGCTTAATTATTTTAATTAAGTCGCCTCTAGATGGAATTTCCAGAAACGATTTCTAGGTTTTGGAGAATGCATGTGTCCTAACCTCTCTACCAAATCTCGAGGCTAGAACACATCCGATGCTACAAAAAATAACACTCCCTCTTAGCGAGGAAAGTGTTCTAGTACTGCAACTACAATACACTGCCTCTGCAGCATCTCCTACTGCGTTGCTGATGTCTGGCTACTGCTACCCACCAACTACTGTGCAACTCTGATATGTGTTGCATCTATGCTACTGCTAACCCTGCTGAACTGCGGCCAACTACTGCATCTGCACTGCAACTTTGTTGTTGCTTCTACTGCAGCATCTACAACTGTCTCTCATCTGTTGTTGTTGCAACTGAGAACTGTTCATCAAACTGAACCAACTATGGTCAATGTGATGCATTTGTCACCCGAGTCTTGACTGCTGCTAGTCTTTGCGCTATCACTGAAGCCTCTGTGTTGTTGCTGACTCTACAAATGTGCCAACTGCACTACTTCCAACTCTGCACTGTGTTGCCCAATCTCTAACCGCTACTAGCTACTGCATTTGTCACTCTGGCGTCTGACTGCACCAATTTTCACTGGTCCATCCTACTACTGTTGTTATGGGCTCCCGTAGCAAGGTATTGATCCAAGAGGTGGACTCCTCAAAGATCCTGCCCATTTGTAGCACTCTGGGGCTACAAAACCAAATCACCCCACCTCACCCCTGTAGGTATATCAGTGATCATGGCAAACTCTTCCCCCAGTCTGGAGGACAGCCTATCAATCTCTGCGGATGCAGCCTACTGATCCTACTTCTCCTCTTTGTCCTTCTTCCTAAGAGAACATTGAGTATTGTAGTGACCAAGTTCACCACATCTGAAGCACTTGACCTTGGAAATATCCTTCTTTCGCCTTCATTGCTCCTGCTGCCCTTTTGATGTGAGGGTTGCATTCTCCTCTTCCTTTAATTCCTTCATCCCACTGTTGTTACTGCCACTGATGGTGCTCTTCACCAAGCCTCGCCTCATCTCCTCTTGCTGCAGATCTGCCCACATTTTGTCCCAATCTGGCAAGGTTTCTCTACCCAGGATACTCTAGATGAACACTTGTCATTCCTCGAACACGTTGTTCAGGGCAAACTGCACCAATTCTGTAGGTTGGAGCGTTGACCTGACTGGAGACAGTTGATCCCACACATCCTGAAGTCTAGTAAGGAAGGGGTCTATACGCTCCCCTTTCTGCATCTTGGTACACCTCAGCTTCTCCTCCAAATACATCTCCCGCTGCTTGGAAGATCCCTGGTATAGCGTGGCAAGAAAATCCCACATCTGCTTAGCAGTGTCATTGCCAGCTATGTGTGATACCACGTGATCTTGAACTCCATCAACAATTAGTCTCTTCGCCTGCACCATCTCCTTTTTGTAGGCCTTTAGCTAATTTGGGTCTGTGGGTACAACTACCACTTCACTGATATAGGTCTTGAGATTGTATTCATCTAGAAGCAAGGAAACCCTTGCCTTCCACATCACATAGTTGGATGAACCGTCCAACCGATCCTCATCTCTCAACCCTGTTGATGCTGTTGAAAATTTGGAGGGTTGTGGATTAATACAAATTCTCTCCTTGATAATTACTTGTGAACTTACTTGCGTTAGTTATGTCTTCTCTTAGTTAATCTTTCATCAAGTCAATTATCGAAATGCACAAGACACAAATGTTAGGCTCCTAGAGCCAAGGCAAAAACCTTTCCCTCTTGGAGAGGAAAAACCCACAAAGAATTTTTCTTATAGATCTTCAAATGATAAGTACCATGACCAGACTTAGACCCTTAACCTAGATGTGCTTCCAAGACCTTGATCCTCACTTTGTATTCTGCAATCTTCCTTCCTGCACTTGTCCGTACTCAGATGCTACCCTAGTTCATTGTTCTTTCCGTACTTCTTGATTCCCTTTGTATCTGCAATTATTCTTGAGATTTGATTCACAAATCTTTTATGAAGTTGACCAGCTCTTTTTGTTATTACTTAACAACACTTATGCATCCTAAATGTCCACACTGTACTCTTGATACAAGTCTGCACTCTATCCAGGCAACTGTTCACTGAATGTTCATATATATATATATCTGCACTTATGGACTGTGGTAGATCCGCAAACCTTACTGAATTTTATCCACATTTATACAAAACCATCCGCAAACTATTGCTATGGTAAATCTTCTTCTCTCCTCTTACAAACTGTCCGCAAACATTTCAGAGGTAGGTGACTACTATAGGTGGTGTATATATATTTATATATCTACACTTAAATATATACTTATCTGCATACCCTTTTCCAAAACCTCCGCAAGCTTATTTCAGGCTTATTTGTATGAATCCGCACTTCAATTAACTCAGACAGATCTATAACCCTAGAGACATATACCTCCGCAATGTTCCTGAATTTTTTGTCCACAAATTACAGAGATATATTCCAAGCTGTTGTTCTTCCTATTCTGCGTAGCCTAGGTGGGTATTTATAGTTGTCGCAGCTTGTGATTGAGCCGACCAGTATATAAATAGGTGTGTTTGATATTTAAGCCGACTTGTCCAACTAATGTGAGGCCGAATTCTCCAAGAAGTATTCCAGCAAGGTGACAATTGTTTTTCCCTGTATTTTGAGCTTGTCTTCCAACGTTATTGAGAGCTTATTCTGCAAGGTCCTAGGGCATATAGCTAGACTAGATTTGACACTTAACTCAAACCTATTGGACATCAAGAAGAAGTCCATCTACTTAATAAATTATGCTCATGAAACCCATGAAGCATATTCAACAATAATATATATTATTTTGACTTCTCCTTTTTCATAATTACGTAGTCAACATGAAGACCGACGTAGTTACACTTTTCAACACTCCCTCTTAACTAGGGAGGTATTCATACAGGTACATGGTCACTTTCAAACTGAAGAATCTCATAAGAAGAATCGGATTGGTAATCGCATCTGTATAGCATCATATCAACCACCATTGTCCTAGTGCAAGGCCTTGACTAACAGCCCCATCTCTCAACGAGACAATGGGCTACAATGCTGGCGAGACACATGACTTATAGTCACCTTCGTCATTGTCTCTCCAAGGTACATACTCCACCCGGGTGTTCCCAAAGTATGACCTTCTTTGGACTATTCTTCTCTTGGGTAGCTAGCCCTCAAAGAATATCGGTCCCCAACTACTCTTATCTTGAATGCCCTAACACATTCTCAAAGAGTATCGAATGCCAGATGATTACCCAATCCTCCATTCTGTCTTCCCAAGTGAAGACCAGAATGATGTGTCTATCTCTCCCTCTCAACCAGGGAGGACCTATTCCACAAGGGAATGTACTCATTCCTATACAAGGAATGTACCTAAGCTTATTCTTAGGAATTACCAAGTTTCTTCCAAGTAAGAAACTTATCACCAGGCTCCCTTTTAACCAGGGACCTCCAACAACAATGGTGAGACACCCAATTGCTCATGAAGAATTCGTGTCCTCGATGTCATGGATTTCGATATGGAGGAATCTTCAATTTTTAGCTTCATAGGGCACAGATTATCCATCACTTCCATCCTGAGTCGTGTCAACTATCAGAGAGTGATTCATCAGACTTCCTTATCTGGTCCACTGTTATGCCATGCTGCTTTCCTTTGAATCATCTCCAAGGATCATGCATCCTTTCTCATGATTAGAAACCCTGCACAAATTCATCCATATAAACATATAAATATGAATTTTAGAACAAAAGTTACCTTAGTGATGATCTTTCACCATGACATCTTCCTGTAGGCATCGACATCCTTCATACAGATTGACATGTCTCCTAATGATATGTTTTTCCAAGGGTCTTCTACTTTACCAGACTTCTATCAGAGTCTACATATCTTCCCAAGAGATCTCCTAGTCACATATTCTTGGCCTTCGGATGATGACTGCCTCTTGACATGGTTGTACTTCATGATCTCTTCGTCTCTGCACATTCTTCATTCCCAAATTTTCCAATTTCTTGTTTATGTACAACCACCTCATATTCTATGAGGTCATATTATGTTGATTTCATCTGTTAGTGCACTGAGAGATCCTTCTTCATAAATTATACTCCTAAATACGGAGGTATATTACCTGTAACCATATGACATGACTTCACAACATCCAATATCAGCATATATGTCTGCATATCTCATACCTATTTTCCTTGAGTCATCCTGTGCGGTTTCTCTTGAAATGAAGAGCTTCATTCCTTTGACCTGCTTCAACAATATGTCATCACATCCCAAAAATTATGTCTCCATGATGACCCTTGATCTGATGACTGCTTTACTTTTAGTAGAGAGATTTTCCAGAAGTTGTTTCACTGAATGCTTCTATCGATATGCTTCTTAATGTACATTGCTATCATACAATTTTACAACTAATCAAAGATCACTTACAGAGGAAGATGATCTCAATCATAATAGAGATTTCCTGCTTCCTCCTTCTTAGATCTTTTAGCATCAGGTTCTTCTCTTTCATAAGTGACATGGGCTTCTTCCTTTTTCCTCTTGTCCTTTCCAGATTTAGGACAATCTCTTTTGTAATGCCCAAGCTCATCACATCCAAAGCATCGCACGTTGTCCATATTTCTTCTTTTATTCTGAGGGCCAAATTTTCTAAATCTTCCTTTCTTCCTGTATGAGGCTGCAAAGGCATGATTCTCTTCACTTGGTCCTGTATCAGCTTTGGCTTTTAGTCTTGTTTCCTCTATTTTACATAGAGACCATAAATCATGGAATGGAGTGGCTTCTTTCTTCCCATATAGACTAGAAGTGAAGTTTCCCCATTCCTCTGGTAGAGCATTCAACACCATTGTTGTCATCTCAGTGCTAGACATCACTTCTCCTAGTTCCTGCAGTTGATCTCTTATTTCAGAAATCCTCATAAAGTATGGAGCAATTCTTGCTTCCCTTGATAATTTCATTTTGTATAGTTCTTGTCTCAGTGAGATTGCTTCTCCAGCAGTACTCACAGAGAATAGCTCCACCAATTTATCATATATTTGTTTTGCAGTCTTTAGTTTTGATACATAGGGAATGAGAGAGTCTTTAATGGATTCTATGAGAATCCTTCGGGCTCTAATTTCTCCCTTCATGTACTTGGCATGGGCTGGATTATCTTCTTTTGGAGGTTGAACAGTAGATCCTTCGATATAGTCCATTACTTCGTCTTCAATTAAATTCAAGTCTATTCTCTTCTTCCATGCACTGAAGTTTGATGACCCAACCAACTTGTTGCTTTCTTTACAATAAGGCATCTTGATAGATAGGGTCATGAATACTTACTTGAGTGGATTTGCTTGCAACTTCCTTGATGATTATTGAGAATGAAGTCAAGGGTTTCCTTTCTTCAATGTTGTTGTACTTGAACCCTTGATTATAGTGACTATTTTCAGAAGTTGAGATTTCCTTCAAACAATGTCTTGAGTGCAAATCTTTGATGGCAAAGATTAATTTCCTGAATGAGTTGATCTTTTTGAATGAGGTAGGAGATCTTACATGAAGTAGTTGGATAGTCTTCTTTGCAAACTGATTTGTCTTTCCAACCCAAACTTTGATGTTTGCTTCTATGAGTGTCTTTGTTGACAAGCAGCCCTTATGTTCAGCACCTTAGCTCTGATACCATGTTGAAAATTTGGAGGGTTGTGGATTAATACAAATTCTCTCCTTGATAATTACTTGTGAACTTACTTGCGTTAGTTATGTCTTCTCTTAGTTAATCTTTCATCAAGTCAATTATCGAAATGCACAAGACACAAATGTTAGGCTCCTAGAGCCAGGGCAAAAACCTCTCCCTCTTGGAGAGGAAAGACCCACAAAGAATTCTTCTTATAGATCTTCAAATGATAAGTACCACGACCAAACTTAGACCCTTAACCTAGATGTGCTTCCGAGACCTTGATCTTCACTTTGTATTCTGCAATCTTCCTTCCTACACTTGTCCGTACTCAGATGCTGCCCTAGTTCACTGTTCTTTCCGTACTTCTTGATTCCCTTTGTATCTGCAATTATTCTTGAGATTTGATTCACAAATCTTTTATGAGATTGACCAGCTCTTTTTGCTGTTACTTAACAACACTTATGCATCCTAAATGTCCACACTGTACTCTTGATACAGGTCCGCACTCTATCCAGGCAACTGTTCACTGAATGTTCATATATATATCTGCACTTATGAACTATGGTAGATCCGCAGACCTTACTGAAGTTTATCCACACTTATACAAAACCATCCGCAGATTATTGCTATGGTAAATCTTCTTCTCTCCTCTTACAAACTGTCCGCAAACGTTTCAGAGGTAGGTGACTACTGTAGGTGGTGTATATATATTTATATATCTACACTTAAATATATACTTATCTGCATACCCTTTTCCAAAACCTTTGCAAGCTTATTTCAAGCTTATCTGTATGAATCCGCACTTCAATTAACTCAGACAGATCCGTAACCCTAGACACAGATACCTCCACAATGTTCCTGAGATTTCTGTCTGCAAATTACAGAGATATATTCCGAGTTGTTGTTCTTCCTGTTCTGCATAGCCTAGGTGGGTATTTATAGTTGTCGCAGCATGTGATTGAGCCGACCAGTATATAAATAGGTGTGTTTGATATTTAAGTCGACTTGTCCAACTGATGTGAGGCCAACTTCTCCAAGAAGTATTCCAGCAAGGTGACAAATGTTTTTCCTTGTATTTTGAGCTTGTCTTCCAACGTTATTGAGAGCTTATTCTACAAGGTCCTAGGGCATATAGCTAGACTAGATTTGACACTTAACCCAAACCTATTGGACATCAAAAAGAAGTCCATCTACTTAATAAAGTATGCTCATGAAACCCATGAAGCATATACAACAATAATATATATTATTTTGACTTCTCAGTTTTCATAATTACATAATTACATAGTCAACATGAAGACCGACCTCGTCACACTTTTCAACAGATGCCATCTCGCCAAAAATGTCGAACTCTTCCTCTTCTCCTCTGCGCAGTTGCTGCTAGGATCTATGCACTCCCTACTGGAGCGAGCAAATCTGCTCACAACTACTGTTACTCTGCAGTGAGAAATCAAATTTCTAGGCTAGAAATTCTTTGAGGAAAGAATTCCCTCAGTGTGTGCTCTTCTTCCCTTCTGACGCTATTCTGCTCTAGCAAACTGCTGCAGAATAACTACGTCCCAATTAAAGATCTGCTCTGCAAGAAAAACGTTGTTGCTCCCTCTGCCTCTAACAATCTTTGATCTGGAAATTTTATTCTCTGTCGATTCACTCAGAGAAATAAAATTTCCTCAAAAATCTGCCCTCCTGGCCAATGGATTGTGCAACCACCTGGGGTTTCGAGCAGTTGCTCACGCAGTGCCTCGAAGCTCCCTCCTTCCTTCTGCAACTGTGCTCTTCCTACTTCTCCTGCGCTCTGATACCATGTGAAAATTACACAAATTGGAATCCTACTGCGGCAACTGATTAAGTTTCTTCTATTTGTTAAATAAATGAACAAATTATTTATTGTGTTCTACAGATAATATCGAAACCAATACACTGCAGCCTTCGCAAATAAAAAATAATACGGAAGAAAATAGTGTTGGAAAGATAGATGCACACATACACAAATAACAATGTTGTTTTTGGACTAAGTCCCCAAAAAAACTCAATGCGGGAAAACCAGTGCAGAAGTTGAGGGTCTATATATTATGCAGCAGTACAGCTGAGTACAAATCTATGGTTGCTTTAAGATCTAGCAAACCAAACAAAGAAAAACTGACAAATGAGTCTAGTGAGAAAAATCTCACTCTTACTAGTGATCCGGCACTGACCTTGGCCCAAGATGAGCTGCGCTGGGTTGCCTCTGCGCAGTCATTGCGTCAACCTACACAGTACTGCGTCCCCACAACCAGGAACAACTTCTCTCTCACTCACTGATCAGTTGTTGTCTAGAAACTGGACCCTCCTGACCTCCCGAAACTCTCTCCGACTTCTAGCACTGAATCCTTGTGTCTCCCAGCAAAAATGTGGATCTCCTCTGAAGCATTGTGCTACCTCTACGTGGCCTCTGCGCTGCCTCTCTGTTGTGCACTCACCGGATATGGAAAATCTTCCTTCAACCTTACTATCCCTGCCCCTCTCTCACTGCAACGAGCTCACTAGCTCGGTCTCCAACAACTCAGTGTTGCTACTCAAGAAATCGATCTGCAAGTGAATTCGATCTCTGCAAGTGTGTTCTCCAAGCCCCATCGAGTTTCTTCTTGTAATCTCTTGTTGAGACATCAATGGCCATGATTAATCAATGGCTAAGAGTAACTAGAACTCGATCTGTGTCTTTTTCTAGAAGATTCACATCTGACTTAATTAATACCATTTAATTAATCATATTTCCTAAGTTTAGACTTAGGAAATATTAAAAATTGATTAATTATTTTAATTAAGTCGCCTCTAGATGGAATTTCCATAAACGATTTCTGGGTTTTGGAGAATGCATGTGTCCTAACCTCTCTGCCAAATCTCGAGGTAGAACACATCCAATGCTACGAGCACTAATAGTCACATGGTTACAGGTAATATGGATCAATGCTCTATCTTGAGAGCATGATCAAAGGAAAAAGGATCTGCTCCTTTGAAAGGATGCAAGAAGGCATGGGTCACACATTGTCTAAGATGAAATCAACATAATACGTCCTCATCTGAAAAATGAGGTGGTTGACAAAATTGGAGGAACTATGAGCAAAACTTCCTGGAAAATAATGTGTGAAGAAAGAAACGAAGAGATCATGGAATGTGCAACTATGAAGGCAATCAAGATCCAGGACTAGAAGAATTGACCAAGATATCTCTAGAAAAGATATGAAGACTCTGATGGAAGTCTGAAAAATATGGAGACCCTTGACAATGAATATCTTTTGGAGATGTGTCAATATGTATGCAGGATGTTGATGCAAATTGGAAGATGTCATGATGAAATGCCATCACAAAGGTAATTTTGATTTAATTTCCTATTTTTGAATAATATTTGGATGACCATGTAGTCAGACCCTAAGTCCACTTGCATTGATTTCTCAACACCATTTAAAGTGAGAGAACAAGATCACAGTCAAAACCCATCCTTCTTCTAGATCAACCAATAATCCATGCCATATGCCCAAAAACAAACAAGCATAAGCACCCTATTGCAAAATGATTAAAGTACCTTTTGAGTGAAAGCCCACCTTCGTCCATGTGCTCATGCCGGATGGGTGAGAAGCATATGGCTGATGCAAGTGGTTGAGATCTAATGGCATATCATCAGCTAGGGGTGGTTGTCAGGGGTTGCTGACTATGTGACTGACCAGCTGGCTATCAAGAATAGGAGAGAAGTTTTCTCCTATAGGGTTACCCATTTTGGTGGGGAACATTCCAAATAGGCATAGGGATGGTTGGGCATATTACACTTTTGCCTTCAACTATGTAGCAAAAGTATATTTAGAATTGCAACCTTCACCATAAAGCTATTTCATCAAAGTTTAAGGGATCAGATTTTGCTGATAGACTGAAGCTTATCACAGACACTCGGTGAGATAGAGGCAAATTTTTGAGTTGTAGAGATAAGACCCCTTTTAGTAACTTTGTAAGCCACAACAACTAGTTGATCTATTATGTTTTTAAGTCCGGTAAGGTGATCTGTAACCACAAAACCTTTTGCCATCCTCACTCTATACAAGTGGGTCTTAGGAATATAAAACCTTGGTTTCATTAGAATTCCCATCCAAGGCCTTTAGCACATCCTATTCCGCTTGAATGGTCTTTGCATCTTGCACTTGTGCAATGATGTCATCTAAAACTGAGATGCCAATTATTATGAGGGTTTTTTTATCTCTATCATTGTGCCAATAGGTGCATTCTACAGCACAATGTGGGGTGGATGACTAATATTGTAATGCTAACAACAACATGCATAGTTCCAAAAATAAAAATTATTATAACAATAACAAAAATAATGAATTTATATATACCATCCTGGATCCTTCTTAACCTAGGATTTATGAAGCACCAAGAGGGACAAATCCCTTGAGATGTAAACCTTTCTTTAAGTTCTACACTATCAAAAAGGTTTTCACCTCAAAGGATTTGCTCAATGTTAGAAAGATTTGGGGTTATAATGGATTTAGGCTGGTTATAGGCTTCTTGTTCGTTCATGTTTCTAGGCCTTTGTTCTTTTCCATAATGCGCTCCATAGTTTTGTAACCACTACAGTAATTTTAACTTTGAATGAGATAGTTTCTTTGCACTTGCCATGAAGCTTGTGCACATCTGGTAGTCCAAAGGTTCCTTCAGCAGATCTATCCATAATAACCTCTTTTGGCCCATAATAAAGTTAAAGAAACCTAACCATAAATATAGAACTATAAAGAAGTTCGAAGATCTATAGGGCATATCTTAGCACTGAGTAACACAATCTATAACTGCAAAGAAGATACAAGCCAGACCTCTGAAATAATTGCTGAGCATATACCACAAAAACACCTGCTGGTTAAAATATCACCCCTCAGAATTATAAATCAGATTGCTGATTAGTTGTCCTAATAAATGCTGGTTGGGAATCAGGATGATGTCTCAGATTGCTGGGCATGCATGCGTTAAATCAATTCCAAATTTCCATGGCACAATTGTTGATATAGTCCAAACCAATGTTATCAGAACTGAACTGGTTTCACCAAAACCAGCTGGTTCTAACAGTGTAGAGAACGCTCACAAATCCAAATCAAGTGCACAAACGAGAAATTTGGACCAGTCAGAACCAGGCAGGTCAAGCCAAAACCTGTTAGGACCAGCTGGGTTGATCAGTTTTGTACCAGTGCAGTTCCTTCATCCAAAAAGACCAAAAACTTGGAAATTTATTTAGTTTGATTTGATTTTAGACTAT
Source organism: Pinus albicaulis (assembly GCA_034641835.2). Classification (NCBI taxonomy): domain Eukaryota; kingdom Viridiplantae; phylum Streptophyta; class Pinopsida; order Pinales; family Pinaceae; genus Pinus; species Pinus albicaulis. The sequence goes on along the minus strand of CM076573.1, from coordinate 518,878,513 downwards.
GATTAATTTTTGGACTTTGCAGGCCATTTAGAGCTTTAATGAAGTTGTATTTTGTTTCAGATATCTGTTGCACTTGGTGTCATTTTGCTATATTCACCCTTACAATGTTGCATAGATGAGAAAACTTTGCATATAATGTGTCTAATGGTTTGGATTTGCATGGAATGGACATATTTTTTATATCAAAATTATTTTTAAGTATTTTTTGGTCAACCAGTTTTTGTGTCCAGACTTTTACTGGTTTGGGTCTGGTTCCTGTTTTGGGGTCTACCAGTCCAGTTATGATAACAAGGGTCCAAATATCAAAAGTGAATGCTGGCAATGAAATATGCAAAATCAAACTTCCTAACAATCTGCTGGCACCTCTGGTTGCTTGGTCAGGCTGCCAAATCATAAGAGGCTAGGACTAGTGGATATCTGAGTCCAAGGCAAAGTGTTGTCCACTCAATGGATTGTCAGATGGAATCTCAAACAACAAACAGCCTCCACGCAGGCACAAACAGTCAAAAATGTAACAGCAACAAAAAGGTTTAGGGTCCTGAAAGCAGAACCTAACATGCCAAATGAGTTGAACCATACAAGGACCCTCATTACAGACATCATCACAGCATTGGTTAAACAGATCCATAGATTTTCACTCAAGAGAAAGCCTCAATTGGAAGGAACAACTCAAAGAGGGGATAAAACAGAAAAACGTCAGCATTTTATAAATATGCCAATCAACGCTTGAAGGACAATGTGAATGGACTTCAACACACAGGACTTAGATTTACCTAAAGTGAATCCTACAAATCATTAGAGGCTATCTCACCTGTGCGAAAGCAGTATATGTGCAATTTACCTATGCTCCTGATGTGAAACACATTAAACATGGGTAGAGTTGCTATGAACCCAAAAGATCATTCTACACAAACATAGCATTTAATGTGAGGTAGTTATGTGGGATTATTGGATTAATCCTGCTGTTTAGGGCATATATTATACAGTCTGTTTGTCAATTGGATCTAGCTTGGGTGGTTTAGACGCGAAGTTGTGATCCTCCATGTTGATTTTTGTAGCATCGGATGTGCTCTAGCCTTAAGATTTTGCAAAGAGGCTAAGACACATGCATTCTACAATACCCAAAAATCGTTTTGGGAAATTCCACTCGGAGAGGATTTAATTAAAATAATTAATTATTTTTAATGGATTCCTAAGTCTAAACTTAGGAAAAGGAAATAATTAAAAGGTATTAATTAGATCGGGTGTGAATCTTCTAGATGAAGACGAGGATCGAGTCCAAGCTAATCTTAGCCTTTGATTGTGTTTTAATCTTGGCCGTAGATATGTCAACGAGAGATTACAAGGAGCTCGATGGGCATTTGTAGAACACGTCGAGTGAGAGATCTAGAGATCGAATTCTCAAGAGAGCAGCGCAGCAGTTGCCAGAGAGAGATCGAGAGGATTTCTTGCAGTGAGGGGCAAGGATAGTTGTCCAGAGGAAGTTTTTCCTGATCCAGTGAATACATTGCAGAGGAGGCATCGAGAGGTTCAGAGAGGTTGCGCAGTGCCACGCAGAGCTACGTTGAGGCAGCGCAGAGCCTCTAAGGAGATCCACAGATTTGTTGGGGAACATACGAGATTTAGTGCCGAGAACCAAGGTGTGAGATCGGAGGGCAGGAGATTCTAGTTTCAAGTCAGCAAACGATTACCCAGAAGGGTGACGTAGTTCCTAGAGGCTTTGACGCAGTGGCAGCGCAGTGACTGCGTAGAGACAGCGTGGGGCAAGCCATCCGGAGCCCGGATCAGAGTCAAATCACCAGTGACAGTGTGAGATAATTTCTCACTACCTCTTTGCCAGTTTATTCTCTGTATCGGATTGCCAGTTTGGGCATCCAAAGATTTGTATTCATAAAACCACTGCATAATAATTAAAACCCTCAGTTGCTGCACCGGTTTTTCCACATTGGGTTTTTTTGAGGACATTGTCCAAAAACAACGGTGTTCATTGTGTGTGTTTATTTCTTTCCTGCTCAATATTTTGTTTCCGCAGTATTTTATGTTGTTAAGGCTGCAGTAGAATTTATTTCTATGTTTACTGTGTAACACTATATATAACTTGATTCAGAATTAACAAGTGGAGCTGCAGTAGGGATTCCGATTTAAGGAATCCTCAAACTCCCCACCCAAGTACAAATCCCACTTGTAACATGTTTGCCCCTCATGGGCCAATTGATCTGGCAAGGTACCAGAAATCTCACTCTCACTTAACTACATGAGGATGGCCGAGCTGTTTCCAAACATTTTAGCACAAGGGGTTAGCTCAACTGATTGTCACCAATATTGCAGAGCAATTGGCTAGTTTCATGCCAGCAAGGACCTAGTTCAACTGCCCCTTGGTGAGGCACATTAGCCTATGCCAATAGGTTCACCAAGGATGCCATCCATAAATGTGGGGAAGCATCCCCAGGTTTCCCTACAACTATATCTGCAACCTTCAATAAGATGCTCAAAACACTATAATACAAGTCAGTTTTCCTTTGCAGGTTAAAACATTAATATTCCATGTCCCAGGACCTGCTTTACCGAATTAAAGACTTGCTCAGGAAAAATAGCAATGAATTAAAGTCACTATTAACCCCATTTACATGAACTTGAGCCATAAACATTGGAAATATAGGAAGTATTTCACTAAATAAAATGACGACCTCAACAAAGTTAGATATCAACCAGCACTCAATTTATTATGTATCCACACAACACAGATCTGATATAGCACTCACTAGATGGAACTATACAATGGACAGTTAGACCAAACAGAAGGCAAGGAACCACGTCTTCATATTCTGCACAGTTACTGATGCGTACCTTGACACAGTTGTTATAACCCTATAGCCAAACGGAAGGCTAGCAACCACATCTTTATATTTGCACTGTTACTATATCTTATACACAACAGCTGTATAAGTAAATAGCAGGCCCGCCTGGAACTGGGACGACATGGGTAATAAGTAATAATTAGTATAAATAGGAAATTATTGTAGTTGTTCATTCACACAGATGTATATCACTATTTTTATGTTTTACCCTTGGGGTTATTGGAAGACATTATTTTATTTCATAAGAGCTCCTGTGTAACTTACTGGCTTATCATTATTATGAAACTTGGGAGTCGTGCTCTCAGCTGTGCTTAAATTTTGGCAGTATTTATTGTGCTATTTTGGGTAATTTGGTACATAACAGCAATCTATATCTATGTTTAGATTTCTAATGCAGGAAAACCAAAAGAAGAAAAAATACAAACAACCTTATAATATAACAGAGCCCTTCCACCATACATTTGTTCATTAAATGCATCCACTGGCAACTTGTCTGTCTGTCTGAAAGAATGTGATTCCACCCCTTAAATAGGGATCTTAGCTCTGATTTAAAACATACTAAACCCTCAAAAATAGCTAACCCAAACAACCAAAGTTCTAGACATAACACATGCTTACCTCTCCCGTAGGAAGCTCAGGTTACGCCTTTCAGGCCTTAGCTGAGCACAGGTAAGACCGTTCAGAACGCTTCCCAAAGGGACGCTCTCTATTAGAATTATTTGCCCAAAACCAGACCCCCTGGAATAGTAAACACACTTGTTTTTACGTTATCTCAAACAACAAAAGACATGCTCCCTCCCCAATTCAGACCAGATTGGGCTGTCGCTAGACGACAAGCAGGGCTCACATTTGAAGGGCATCTATGTCCAATTGCAGAGTGTGACCCTTCATTTAAGAAATTAAGAAGACTGCTTCACCAACTAATCAAACATAAAATTTCAAGTTCCACAAAGTGTTCTCCTCTGACAATCCAACTCATTGTTGCTTCATTTTATTTGAGGCACCCAATACCCAATCCTGTAGCCATTACTACTCTATGCAAAATGGCTTTGATACTCATTAAAGTCAAGTTTCAGTCCTTTAATGCTCATCAGTTGGCCCAAAGAGTTGCTCCTGGTTCATTCTTATCTAATGAGGCGATCTTTCAAGTTAAATTCTTCGAAATTAGGTTTCAATAGGTGGCCACGGGTTTAATTTCCATCGACCCAACAAAAGGAAAAGGAATGAAAAAAACAAGACAATGATCTGGTGGGCAAAGAGAAATTCTCAGCAAAATACCTGATCAAATACCTCTCGCTTGGCTATCTCGTCCCAGAACCGGAGGCAAGCAAGAGCTACTAAAGCTGTGAGAGTTGATGCTAGTATATCATGTATAATCTGGTTGTGTGTGGATATAGTGGAAATGGTCGAGCCATGATTAAACCATCCAAAATTCATCGAATTCCCAGCTTTAGCAGA
>CM076573.1:518186697-518269197 GCA_034641835.2 Pinus albicaulis | reverse complement strand
TGGCCAACAAAGCTAGTTTCCTTCGGGCAGGTTGAGGTCTAATTTTTGTATCTATTATGCATGCTTTTTATACTAATAGAAAATGGTAAGGAACTACTAAGCTTACCAAAAAAAACAAAAAATTTCCACATTAGCGTACCATGGTATTTTTATTGTCACAACGAATAGATGCTCATCAGGAAATTAGTCATATATCGGCTGAGGGTCATTTACCTTAGGTACTTGAGACAAAAAATATGCAACAAAATTTCCTTTTCCTGCTCGATCCTTAATGGTGATATCGAATTCCTGTAACAATAATAACCATCGGGTCACTCGACCATTAGTAATATTTTTATTAGCTAAATATCTAATAGCAGAGTGATTAGTGTACATAAAAATTGGAGAGCTTGTTATATAATGTTAGAATTTATTGATAACATGTATAATAAATAAAAATTCTTGTTCTGTTACTGTATAGTTTAACTCAGCAGGGGTGAGGTTTTTTCTGATATAGTAAATAGCATAAGGTTTCTTGTATTCTTCTTGTCCAATAACAACGCCTATGGTTGTATCCAATGCATCTAAGGAGATGTGAAAAGGTAGCTCCCAGTTTGTTCCTCTTAGCATTGGTGCTATTGAGACGAGTTTCTTGAGTTTTACGAATGCAACATCATAATTGTCAGACCATTCAAATTCAACATTGTATGTAATAATATATAATGGTTCAACTACCTTTGAAAATTTTCCTATGAATCTGCGATAGTACCCTGCATAACTGAGAAAAATTTGTACCTCATTTTTTGTGCGGGTTGTAGGTAACTTAAGAATTACCCCAATTTTAGCTGGATCCACATGAATCCCTACAACAGAAATATAGTGACCTAGAACTACACCTTCAGTCACCATCATATGGAAATTTTCATTGCTTGGACATAATCTAGTAGCAATACATCATTCAAGGAATTTTTTTATATTTTTCAGAGCTTGATCAAATTCATCCCCAATCGGGGTGGAATCATCCATATACAACTCAAGTCCTTCATTGATCATGTCGGAAAAAATACTCAATATTTTTCTTTGGAACATCGCTAGAGCACTGCATAGTCCAAAGGGTAAAACTCTGTATGCGAATGTACTCCATGGGTAGGTAAACATGGTTTTATCTTGATCTTCCGGAGAAATATGAATTTGATTATAACCACTGAAACCATCCAGGAAAGAAAATAATTTCTTCCCCGCTAAAGTATCCAGGACTTGGTCTATGAAAGGAAGGGGTAAATGGTATTTTTGGGTAGCCTTATTGAGTTCTATATAACCTAAAAAAATCCTCCATTTCCTGTTTTTATCAGGAATAACTACCAACGGGGAGACCCACTAGCTATCTGAAATTGGATATATGAAGTTTACATCCAACAATTTCTGCAATTCTTGTTTGACAATGTCTCTGATGTATGGATTCAACCTCCTCTAGGGTTGTCGAATAGGACAGGTGTCTCTCTCTATATAAATGTGATGGGTGCACAAATGTGGATCAAAACCTTTCATATATGAATATTCCCAAACAAAATCCTGCTTGTATTTATGGAGAACATGAATTAATTTCTGTTTCTAATGTTTTTCCAGATCAAGATTAATATTAAGGGTTTTCCCAGTTCTATTTCAATTGGACTACTGTTATGGATATAAGTTGTAGGAATATTATTTCCATTTAAATTCTCTAAGGGGTCTCCTTGTGCATCATTATCAGGCAAAGATTTTAGCATTTGGCATGTTGGGTTTCTAATAACAACTAGTTTTTTTATGAATCTGTTGATTACATCATCTTCTAAATTATTTTTAAGTCCCAGAGCTTCATCTAAGAAAGGGGAGAGCATAGATTCTCTTCTTGATATCTATGTGGACGTAATTGAAGATTTACAGTAGGCAGACTAGGTTTAGCAAGAGGATACATAATAATATTTTTGACAACATTTCCTTTCTAAATCATCATGTTTCTTGTTTGACATCCTATATATGCATATGTCATTGCTAACAATGGTCTTCCTATTATAAAAAGATGTCCATCTAATCTACTTCTTGGGTTGATGACCAGGAATTCTACATGATATTCCCATGAGTCTACAAAGACAGTAATGTCTTCCAAGATTCTTTCAGGTTTGACCACCGACCTATCAGCTAAGTAGTGTCGAGGTTGGTTTTAAAGTTGTAATACCCAAGACATTACAAGTCTCCTAAGTCAAAAGGTTAATAGATGCTCCCAGGTCTACCAATGTGTTTGGAAAAGTACAACCTTGTATTTGGATAGTCACGACCAGACTTCTTGGATCTTCATATTTAACAAGAACTTGTTTTCCTAAAATAAGGTCAGATAATGTTCCTACAACATGAGCTGTGGGTGGATCTTTTAGTTTTCTCTCAATATTTTTCCCACATAATTCCTTGACCATTTTGGCATATATTGGGATATCTCGTATAGCTTGCAGGGGTGGAATTTTTATACACAATTTTTTCAATTCCCCTACAATATCAAACTCAGGGTAGATGGTTGTTTTAGTTATCTTGAGTATTTCAGGGAATGGAGGGGAATTAGTTATGATTTTCTTAAGTTCGTGTTGCTCGACTATGTTTCCTGTTGGTTCTATTTATGAAATAAGCACAGTCGAAGGATTTGTTACAACTTGCTCTTCTTTATTATTTTCTTGTTCTCAGTCATTCTAATTTTCTTCAGGAGAAATAATACTTCTAGATCTCAGCCATATCTCATTGCATCCTAAGGGGTTTATTGCATAGACCAGATTTTCAACGATTTGCACATACTGGACATGTATATTTTTTGGGTTAGGATTTGGCTGAGCCAGTAGTTAAGGACGCATAGGAGGTTGAGGATTAGGAGGTAACTGAAATGGAGCTTATAGTTTAGGTTGAGATTGAGGAATCGTCCCTACGGGTGGATTTACCAATTCCACAGGGCGCTGCCAAGTTTGAGGCCATATTGAATTATGCGTCGGTGTATTCAACCATTGTGAGGGATAGGAATTAGTAACTGGATTCTGTGACAATGGGGTAGGATACTATGAGTTTGACCATCACGATCCAGGAAATTATTGATTCAACCATGGTGAAGTAGGATATGATTGGGATTGCCAGGAAAAATTAAAGGGTGATTGTCCCTGCCATGCGTTTTGTTAGGTCCTTGTAATTTTTCAGATTGGCAAGAATAAATAAAAAAGGGTAAAATCAAACCAACTTTGGAGTCCTAGGACCTAGCCTTCCTGGACTCAAAGAGGGCTCTCTCTATATTTGTATAAATTATATGACTTGGTAGATTAAGGAGGATGGTTTTAGGCTAGTTCAAGTGATCAGGTTTGTTTGTTTTGTTTTTTTTGGTTGGGTAGGTTGTCAAGTAGAACAGATAGAGTAAGAGAGGTTTAAGCCATTGGGCTATTGGCTCTATGAAAGGCTTGAAAGTACAATTATGAATCAAGGGTGTTTCATAGGGCAATTTGACAGATCCAAATGGATCTTAATAGCTTCTATGGGAGTGAAATGGAAATTAAATGGTGAACTTAATAGGTTTAAAGGGCAATTAAGAATCCTTTAACATATAATATAACAATAAGAGTCTTTAAGAGTACTATGCATTAAGAATGAATCAAAGGACAGGCTGCACCATAAACTTTTTTGACCTAGCTTTATCAATAAACTTTAAAACAACAATCGAGCGAACCCTAGAGAGTAGGGAACTCCTAAATTCTATAGTTATTTACCTTCAAAGAAAGAAAACATTCAAGATAACACATTAGTAATGATTAAAGAGCAGGGAACTCCTAAGTTTCTTCAATTAGACTATAAAGACCTTCAAAATAACTATTTAAGATGGACCAAAGGACATGGCAAACCATAAAATTCTTAAGCCAAACCCTAATTAGTAAAATTCAAAGAAAAGGCCTAAAAATAAATGTTTAAAGCTACACCAAAGGACAGGGCATACCATAACCTTCTTTGGATTGGATCTATTAGATAATTTTCAAGACAACAAGCATAAGTGGAATCAAGGAGAAATTAAGAATTCTTCAATCAGACCTAGTAGAGGAAAACATCTAAACAACAAAAAGTAGACAAAATTAAGGTGTCTCTCAACAACATATCTCAATCTAAATGTTCTAATCTGTCATAAGGGAAAGATGAAAAATATGGAAAACATAAGAAGACAACAACTAAATTGTAATAACATCACCATTTGATGAAGTACATGAATCCTGCAAAAGTGCTTTCTCCATTATCATTCAGTCCAAGACAATGAAAAAGCTCTAAAGCCTAAAACTCTTTATCATTCAAAGTCTATGTGATTTTCCTCTCAACAATCAACCAACAACCACAATGAAGCTTACAGGTAGTATTTAACTGAAAAATGATGAAGTAAACCCTAGCTATGGTTTTAGAAGTCATTAATTACATATTAAATGCATTTGACCATTGATACCATGCAAGGCTCAAGTCACAAATATCCCAAACTCATTAAATGCAAAAATAACTTCTAAGCTAAATGTTGGGAAAAATACTGAGAGGGGGGTGAATAAATATTCAAGGCTGAACAATTTTTCTTTCCTTTCTCTTTAAAACAACCATATGTTACAGTACTGCATTCAACATGTATGTCCAGAAATCTTATTATGATTTTACTTAGAGAAATGCATCAGATAAGCATTAAGCATGAACATAAACAATAGAACAAACCATTAACCATGAACAACACATATGGACACCAGGATTAAGGTGGAAACCCAATTCGGGAGAAAACCACCGCTGCTGTAATCTTAGTCTCCAATATTTTATTATAGAGAAAACCTTTTACAATATATGCTGGCGCAGACTCATACCAGCACGCAGGCACCCACCTGCAGAAGGCTACAACCTTCTCTCGTTTACCAGCCTTTCCTGGAAGGGAGCTTCAACCCCCTGAACATAACATCAGCTTCGATATACAGAAGGCTTCAACCCTCTGAGTCAACGCAACCCTTTATTCAATTAACAAACATATTTTGCCCAATTCTACATAACAGAACAGCAAGATCACTGTAATCCAGACTTCAGAGAATTTATGCATTCAACATTCCGTGTATCCTTCTGTGTGTATTAACCTTCAGAAACTCCAACTGTCATATGCACCAGATCCATATGTGTTCTTCAGTAGACATCCGCTATCTTTTCATCGTTTCTTCTGTTGAATACTCTCACAACTCATCACCTTTTAGATCAATGTCTCGAAGGGTGCATCATGGACTCAGAATCATCAATTAAGCACGTTTTCTGTCAATACGGATATTCCTTAGAGGAATTCCTTCTTCACCAATGCTCGCACCACCCACACCATCGAATAATGATCTTTGTCCTTTTTATAGATCTCGCCTTTATCAATACCATGAGTCTAAAACCACTCAACCATTAATGGTATTCCTTTAGTTTATCCCCGGGGCTCTTCGATTTCTTTTTAATTTATTTTATTCAAACGAGGAGATTCAAATTATCTATGTGCGCCCAACATTTAACCCAAAGTTTAACCCTTTGTATTTTATAAAAAATATCCAACGCTTTTCCATACACAAGTGTCTTGTTGATGTGGTGAGTTCCACAAGCGGAACAACCATACATCTCAATCGTTTTTGTATTAATAATCGTGCCAATCCAATTTGAAAACCCTGACCTCCGTTCTTCCATGCACGAATCATCCCATTCGGGTCCTTCAATAATATTCAATCTTTTATCTCCGCCATATAATATTATAACTATAACCCCAATGGTTATTTTAAAACTTTACACTGTCCCCGTAACATTTCTTTTATTCAAATTTTATTCTTTGACCCTGGGCCCACATCGCAGATGGCCATTTGCGATGGCGCGATCAAAAAGTGCGCAAAGTTAACATTTGCGATTTGCGATGGGATCACATCGCAAATTGGCGATCAACCATATGGCGGAACACTTTGAAATTGCGATATTGCGATCATGCGATATTGTGATATTGTGATGTTGCGATGTTGCGATATTGCGATATTGCGATATTGTGATGTTGCGATGTTGCGATGTTCGCATATCGCAAATAATCCATATCAACAAGACACTTGAAGCTTCAAAACTGCGCTTTGCGATTTGCGCTCAAGTGGTAGGGACCACTTGTCCTGCCACATTCAAATATTTAAAGTCTTTCCTCTGTTTAAACATACTTTCATGAATTTTCTTCATACTTGGTTGTTGAGGGCTTAAATTCCCGAAATGACTGTCTTGAAAAACTCTGCTCCTTCGTAAATTAGATTTACGGGAATAACTTCGTTCCACTGTAAAGACGGCTCTTCCCAACACCATAATCAACTCTCCTTTGCAATTTGTGGTTGCGGCTCATGACAATTAATTCATCCTTACATTTCTCCCTTCCTTCTTGAATGCGTGTTGCTGTTCACCAAAATTCTGCTGCGCCTTTGTACTCTTCCCATTCTGTCTCTGCTCCTTCTATAATTCTGCTGCGCCTTTGTATTATGCAACTTTGTTGTTCTTCTTCATTGCCCATGCCTTTGTCATATCCTTTGCCATATCCTTTGCCATCAATGAAAATATTCCAACAATCTCCCCCTTTGGCATTTATGGAAATATTCTTCCTTTGATTGTTGCGTTACCTCCCCCTTTGACATCAATGGCAAAGAGTTTGATCAAGAACCGTTGAACCAACAGTCCCATGCTCCCCCTGAGATCATGTTGCATATTCAAACATAATATGACCAACAATTCATCCTTTTCACATGACCAATGCTCCCCCTGAGCCTGTACCTCACAACTAATTGAGTCTTCTGTAATTAAGCAGACCTGATCCTCTGCATGGTAGAGACTACTCCCAGTTTCTGTCTGAGATATTCGAATGCTTCCCTGGGTAGAGGTTTGGTAAATATATCAACAACTTGTTCTTTGGAGGAAACATATTCTAATTTCACCTTTTGCTCAAGCACTTGTTCTCGTAAGAAGTGATATTTGATGGGAGTGTGCTTGGTCTTGGAATGCATAACAGGATTCTTTGAGATACTGATGGCACTTGTATTATCACACATAATGGAGATAGGAGGTGAACATTTGATTTGAAAATCTTGTAGGGTTTGCATCATCCAAAAAAGTTGAGTGCAACATGATGCTGCAGCCACATATTCCACTTCTGCTGTAGATAAGGCAATGGAGCTTTGCTTCTTGCTGAACCAAGATACTAACTGGGGCCCCATAAAGAATGCACCACCACTAGTGCTTTTTCGATCATCAACACTTCCAGCCCAATCTGCATCAGTGTATGCATGAAGAGTGAGATCAGCATTCTTTGGATACCATAGTCCAAAGTCTTGAGTTCCCTGTAGATATTTGAATATTATTTTCACAGCCTGAAGATGAGATTCTTTTGGATTGGCTTGAAATCGTCCAACAATCCCAACTACATGCATGATGTCTGGTCTTGTCCCAGTGAGATAAAGTAGACTTCCTATCATAGATCTATATTCTGGTTGATTTACGGTGGGGGAATCATCATTAGAACTAAGATTGCATCCGGTTATCATTGGTGTACTTACAGGTTTGCAATCTTCCATGCCATACTTCTTCAAGATTTTCTTGAGATACTTTGCTTGTGATAAGAATATACCATCTGTTGCTTGTTGCACTTGCAGGCCAAGAAAAAATGTTAGTTCCCCGAGTAAAGACATTTCAAATTCTTGCTGCATATCAGAAGCAAATTTCTGACTCATAGACTCTTTATTACTTCCAAAAATGATATCATCGACATATACAACCACAATCAACAGTTTGTCATTTTCAGTTTTTGTGTACAAGTTGCTATCAGCAAACCCCTTTGAAAATCCTTGTTGATGAAGATATTTGTCAAGATGATAATACCATGCCCTTGAAGCTTGTTTGAGACCATATAGAGCCTTTTTAAGTTTACACAAAAGTTTTTCATCATTTCCCAAAATGAATCCTTCTGGTTGTTCTATATAAACTTCTTCTTCTAGATCACCATTGAGAAAAGTAGATTTAACATCCATTTGATAAACTTTGATTTGTTGGAATCTTGAAAACGCAAGAAACATTCTTATGGCTTCAAGTCTGGCTATAGGAGCAAAGGTTTCTTCAAAGTCCATACCTTCTTGTTGAGCATACCCTTTGCACACAAGTCTGGCTTTATTTCTTATAATATCCCCATTCTCATTTAACTTGTTTTTGAATATCCATTTAGTTCCAATGACATTTTTGTCATGAGGCCTTGGTACTAACTCCCAAGTGTGATTCTTTTCAATTTGATCAAGCTCTTCATTCATGGCTTGAATCCAACATTCATCTTTGCTCGCTTGACTGACACTGTGAGGTTCAACCATGGACAGAAATTCCAGATTGCTAGAAGATCCCACAAGAGTCCTTCTTGTTTGTACACCTGATTCCTTTTCTCCCAAAATTTGAGATTCTAGATGATTCTTTTGAACATATCTAGATGGAGCCTTTTCAGACAGCTCTTCTTCAGGTTCTTCACTGGGTGTACTGTTTGTATCATTACTGTTTGATGTAGAAGGATATGTGTCCTCATCATCTTCATTTGTTGTTTGCTTTTCTTCTTTTGGGGCTGCAGTAGACTCATCAATAACAACATCAATACATTCAATAATCTTTCGAAGTATTTTATTGTAACATTTATATGCCTTACTCCTAGAGGAGTAACCAAGAAATATTCCCTCATCCGCTCTGGATTCAAACTTGCCAAGTTTTTCATCATTATTTTTGATAAAGCATTTGCTCCTGAAAATTCTAAAATGCTTTATAGTGGGAGGATTACCATACGAGAGTTCATATGGATTTTTATCACTATTTACACGAACATGTGATTTGTTAAGAATGTTTGCTGCTGTATGTGTTGCTTCTCCCCAAAATGTGTCAGGCGTTCCGGAATCATCAAGCATAGCTCTAGCCATTTGTTGAATTGTTTTGTTCATTCTCTCTTCAACACCATTCTGTTGTGGAGTGCCAGCTACAGAGAACTGTCTTTTTATGCCGTGTTGTTCATAGAATTCAAGAAATTATTTGGATGTATATTCTCCTCCTCGATCAGATCTAAGACACTTTATTTTTAATTCTAATTCATTCTCCACTAGTGCTTTGAAGATCTGAAATTTCTCAAATGCTTCATCTTTGTGTTTAAGCATCCCAATCCAGCACATTCTAGAGAAATCATCAATGAATAAGATATAGTATTCTTCACCACGGGGTGAATTTTTCCTCATAGGTCCACATATGTCAGTATGAATGAGTTCCAGAGGCTTACTTGATGATCCTTCCTTGGCATTAAATTGTACCCTGGTTTGCTTACCGAATTGGTAAGATTTGCATATGATATTTTCAGGTAGAGTAATATTGGGAAGATCACGAACAACTTTAAGTCTGCTTGATTTGTTGATTTGAGAGAAGCTCAGATGCCCCAACCTTCTATGCCACAGCCAATTTTCTGAAGATTTACTCAAATAACATTGTTCTTTGCAGTTCTTCAATATATATAGGTTGTTTGGAGTTCTTTTCCCTTTGATAATTGCTTTACCTGTATCAAGATCACGTACCACACATTCTTTTGAACTAAAGACAACTTCAGTTCCTTGATCACACATTTGACTTACACTTAACAAGTTATGATTTAATCCATCCACATACATGACTTCATTAGCTTTCACCTTATCCTTTAGGAAGACAGACACTTTACCTTTAATTACCGAAGGAGTATCATTTCCAAATGTAACATTCTTCTCCTTTTCTAGAGCACTATATGCAAGAAGTTTGTCTTTATCACCTATCATGTGTCTTGAGCATCCACTATCAATGTACCATTGGTTCTCTTCATCTTCTGCAAATAACGCTATGCCACAATTTTCAACCTGTAACTCCTTCTTTTTCCATATTTTGGATCTTGAAGGAACATGTTCTTTTGGCTGAACTTTGCTCCTGCATTCAGATTCTTCATGGCCAAAGTTATTGCAATAAGTGCATTCAACTTCATTTTGAAGAGGAGAAAAGTTGTTATAAGTATTCTTCTTTGCTTCAATATCAGTCCTTTTCTTTCTTGTTTCTCTTGTCATAATAGTTTTATATGCTACACTTTGAATAGCTTTATGACCAAAATTGTGACATGAGAAACATTGTCCATTGAAGAAGAAATTTCTGCGATCATAAGATCTTCTAAATGAATTCATCTGTCGATTGGTGTTTCTTTGAAAGACATTTCTGTTAGTGTCTCTTGAATTGAAGTGATCATGCTTTACCTATAAATATTATTTATTCCCTTGCTGAGTGGCAGCATGTTGTAAACCAGCTATAACTACTTTTAGATAATTTGGTGCTGATTCCTAAGAAGACTCTCCAATATATCCAAGACCTGTCTCTATAAGAGGAGAACGTTGTACCTTGATAATCTCATCTAAGGTTTCAGACCCTTTAGCAAATCTAAGATTTAGAGTCTTTACTTTCCCAAGTTCTTTTCTTAGATCTACTACTTCACATTCTAATTTCTTATTGTGTTTCTCTTTATCTTCAAGCTGATTTTTCAGAGTTTCTATGATTATTTTGCTCTCTTCTAAGCAAATTTTGAGTTTATTGTTTTCATTAAGAAAATCACTGTCTTCTAGAGCGTCCACAAAAGTATCCTCTTCTTCTCGAGATTCTTTTTCAAATGCCATGAGAAGTCTCAGATCTTGTTCACCTTCTTCCTCACTATCAGATAACCCATCACTATCTTCATGAGTATAGTAACTCCTTTTAGAGCTAAAATGATTCTTATTCCTTCTTGCTACTTCCTTCCCCTTTTTATGTGTTTCTTTGTAAGGACACTTAGCGGCATAATGACCAACTCTTCCACAATCAAAACATTTGAAAGGAAGCTTACCTTTGAATCGTCCTGTGCCAAGTTGAAGTTTCTTTACGAAGTTTATCTCATCTTCTTCTGAGATATATCCTGATCCTTCTGTTATTTGTACTTCCTTTCCTTTTGTAGAAGTTCTAAAGACTGCTTCTTTGACTTTAGATGGTCCTCCTCTTCTCATTTCATATGTAGTTAGTATGCCATGAAGTTGTACCACAGTAAGATTTTGAAGATCCTGCTTTTCTTCAAGAGCTGAAAATTTTGACTCAAATTTCGCTGTTAGAGATCTTAAAATTTTCTCAACCAAAGTGGACTCGGTAATTGTTTCTCCCAGATTTCTCATGCGATTTACAATATCATCCAGATGTAGAAAGAAATTTGCAATGCTTTCTTCATTAAGCATTTTAAGATTCTCATATTGGATTTTGAGAGTTTGAAGTTTAGCACTTTTTACCTTCGCATCACCTTCATAGCTTAGAATGATTTTGTCCCATATTTCCTTTGCTGTATTCAGCTGCATGACTTTGACAAATTCTGATTCAGTTAGAATTCCTAATAGAGCACTGACTGCCTTTGCATTTGTTTCTTAATTCTTTCTTTCCGTTGGATCTATTGCTACTGCAGCTGGATATTGATATCCTTGTTCAACAATCGCCCATACCTTTGCTCCTAGAGACTGAAGATAGGATCTCATCCTTGTTTTCCAAAAAATTAAATTGTTTCCATTAAAGAGTGGAGGCCTGATAGATTCTATTCCATCTTGATTTCTCATCTTGCTTGATCTTCCTTCTAGCGACTAAGCTTTTTCAGAAGGACCCCCTCTGATACCAATTGTTGGGAAAAATGCTGAGAGGGGGGTGAATCAGTATTTAAGGCTGAACAATTTTTCTTTCCTTTCTCTTTAAAACAACCATATGTTACAGTACTGCATTCAACATGTATGTCCAGAAATCTTATTATGCTTTTACTTAGAGAAATGCATCAGATAAGCATTAAGCATGAACAGAAACAATAGAACAAACCATTAACCATGAACAACACATATGGACACCAGGATTAAGGTGGAAACCCAATTCGGGAGAAAACCACCGCTGTTGTAATCTTAGTCTTCAATATTTTATTATAGAGAAAACCTTTTACAATATATGCTGGTGCAGAATCATACCAGCACGCAGGCACCCACCTGCAGAAGGCTACAACCTTCTCTCATTTACCAGCCTTTCTTGGAAGGGAGCTTCAACCCCCTGAACATAACATCAGCTTCGATATACAGAAGGCTTCAACCCTCTGACTCAACGCAACCATTTATTCAATTAACAAACATATTTTTCCCAATTCTACATAACAAAACAGCAAGATCACTGTAATCCAGACTTCAGAGAATTTATGCATTCAACATTTCGTGTATCCTTCTGTGTGTATTAACCTTCAGAAACTCCAACTGTCATATGCACCGGATCCATATGTGTTCTTCAGTAGACATCTGCTATCTTTTCATCGTTTCTTCTGTTGAATACTCTCACAACTCATCACCTTTTAGATCAATGTCTCAAAGGGTGCATCATGGACTCAGAATCATCAATTAAGCACGTTTTCTGTCAATACAGATATTCCTTAGAGGAATTACTTCTTCACCAATGCTCGCACCACCCACACCATCGAATAATGATCTTTATCCTTTTTATAGATCTCGCCTTTCTCAATACCATGAGTCTAAAACCACTCAACCGTTAATGGTATTCCTTTAGTTTATCCCCGGGGCTCTTCGATTTATTTTTAATTTATTTTATTCAAACGAGGAGATTCAAATTATCTATGTGCGCCCAGCCTTTAACCCAATTTTAACCCTTTGGATTTTATAAACAATATCCAACGCTTTTCCATACGCAAGTGTCTTGTTGATGTGGTGATTTCCGAAAGCAGAACAGCCATACATCTCAATCGTTTTTGTATTAATAATCGTGCCAATCCAATTTGAAAACCCTGACCTCCGTTCTTCCATGCACGAATCATCCCATTCGGGTCCTTCAATAATATTCAATCTTTTATCTCCGCCATATAATATTATAACTATAACCCCAATGGTTATTTTAAAACTTTACACTGTCCCCGTAACATTTCTTTTATTAAAATTTCATTCTTTGACCCCGGGTCCACATTGCAGATGGCCATTTGCGATGGCGCGATAAAAAAGTGCGCAAAGTTAACATTTGCGATTTGCGATGGGATCACATCGCAAATTGGTGATCAACCATATGGCAGAACACTTTGAAATTGCGATATTACGATCGTGCGATATTGCGATATTGTGATGTTGCGATGTTGCGATGTTGCGATATTGCAATGTTGTGATATTGCGATATTGTGATGTTCGCATATCGCAAATAATCCATATCAACAAGACACTTGAAGCTTCAAAACTGTGCTTTTTGATTTGTGCTCAAGTGGTAGGGACCACTTGTCCTGCCACATTCAAATATTTAAAGTCTTTCCGATGTTTAAACATACTTTCATGAATTTACTTCATACTTGGTTGTTGAGGGCTTAAATTCCCGAAATGACTGTCTTGAAAAACTCTGCTCCTCCTTAAATTAGATTTACGGGAATAACTTCATTCCACCGTAAATACGGCTCTGCCCAACACCATAATCAACTCTCCTCTGCAATTTGTGGCTGCGGCTCATGACAATTAATTCATCCTTACATTTCTCCCTTCCTTCTTGAATGCGTGTTGTTGTTCACCAAAATTCTGCTGCGCCTTTGTACTCTTCCCATTCTGTCTCTGCTCCTTCTATAATTCTGATGCGCCTTTGTATTATGCAACTTTTCTGTTCTTCTTCGTTGCCCATGCCTTTGCCATTTCCTTTGCCATATCCTTTGCCATCAATGACAATATTCCAACACTAAATTTGGAGTTATTTGTATTCAAGGCCTTCAAAATATCTTTTTCAATAATTTCTGATGTGTTTTTTTGAATTTTAGGCAAGGGCACAACGCCAAGGTATGAGGGCGCAGTGATAGGCCAAGGGTGCAGTGCCAAAACTGGAAAAATAACCTGTTTTGCAGCTGAGGTTTGGAGGACTTCCCTGTGTCCAAATCAGCTCCATGATAGCTCATTGGAAAGAATACCCTGTCTAGTTTCTAGATCTGCCTTTAGTTTCCATATTGGTGCCAATTTTCGTAGTGAAAAATCCATTATACTAAGACTGCTAAGGGCGCAATGCTGGTGCTGAAAAGAGGGTAGAAAGGTGTTTTTAAAGTGGATTTTGGCTGTTTTAAAGGACCAGTTTTGCACCAAATGACGAGAAATGTTCTGTAGATGATGTAATTTCCATGAGGATCATGAATATGTAAGCCATTTTGCATTTGAGTGCCCCAAAAAAAAGCGTAGCACCAGTGGCGCTTCGTGTTTGGCCCTTTTTTCTGCTAGCCAAACAGTCAAAAAATAAAAATTTGTGCCAAGTGCCAAAATTTGGAACTTACCTTGCTGATCATGTTTGGGATGCTTGGAGGGATACATCAGCAAGAATATCTAGTTTTTCCTTCTCCTTTACTTCATTTTGTGCTTGAATCTTTTTAAGTTCTCTTTTGAGCTTGGCCCTTGCAATTCTATTCCTCATGGCATAATGTGTTGCCATATTATTCTATAGGTCAATGTCTCTTTTTGACTTCTCAAGTTGACCCTCTAGGTGCACATTGGATCTCTCTAGCCAAGATTCTCTATCATAGCTAATTTCCAATGCAAGGAGCTCACTTGGAGTGAGCCGCTCTGCCAACTCTGTCTCTTTCTCTCTTTCTCGGGCTAAAGCCTTCTTCAACCCAATTGTCCTTGGCCTCTTCCTAGGAAGCTACTCTTCCTCACCCTCACTGTCATCAAAAGTGCCCAAGGTCTCATCTAGCATAGCCTTGGCCTTTCCGGCCTCTTTCCGAGCTCTAATTGCCCTGACCTCACCGACGACTTTCTCTGTCTCTAACTGTTGGTTTTCTCTCTCAAGGAATTTGATCACATTCTTTTCCCTACCAATATTAGCTTGTAGCTCACTAATCTAGGCATCCTTGCTCTTGAGCAACATATTGGTGATCCTTTCCTCATCCTCATCCTCAAGGTCAATAAGTTGAAACTCTTGTTCAGTCTCATGTGTATCCTCCTCTTCAACAATGACCTGCTTTGCAACCTTTTCCTTACCCTTGTCAAGATGTTTTGTTGATGTAGAAGGCATGGCCCCTTGCACCTAAAGTGCAGCAAACACATGACTGTAACCCCTCTGGTAGGTCAAAGGAAAAGGTTCAATGTCAATCATCTCAGTGTCATCTATCTCACTGTATCTTTCACTGTTGGATGTGCTGGTGTCATGAGATGAGGGTGAAGGGCTGTGGGAAGGTGATGAAGGATGATCATCATGAGGTGAAGTAATGTGAGTGAGTGGAGACCTATGAAAATAGGAAGTGATGGAGAAGTAGGAATGGAAGGATGAGATGAGGAAGGTATATCTTAGTGATGACGGCCTTGTGGAGTAGTAAAAACCTCATTGGCAATAAAGGTCTCCCATGGAATTCCTTTCTGCTGTAGTTGGTGGATAACCACCATATTAATAAGTAAGTGATGGAATAGGCTCTACATTTGCTGAGGATAATCTCTCTTTTTCACTATGTAGGAAATTTTATCAATGCTTTGGTAAAGATAATATGGTATATGCAACATCCTCACTCTAGTAAAATTCATAAGAAGCCGGATGTGATATGTGTAGAGGCAGGAGAATCTTCCCTCACATGTGAAATACTTCATGATTATCCTCATCATGGGTGCATATCTATCAAACATATGTGAAAAAGGAAAAATGGACTTGTGGTGATCTTTACACCTAGGTTTTAGATGTGGCTCAAAGTAACTCATGTCTAGGTTTGCTTGCTTGAACCACTTTTCTCCCACACTTGGTATTCCTGTAGCATTGGAAATGGCATCTGTAGACAACTCAAAGGTGACCCCAGAAATATTAAATTTTTTGTCATGCAAATTAATAATTAAAATTCTTATTAGCTTAGTGTGGTTTTGTACTTGTTGCACCTTCTCACAAAAATCAAAGCAGCCTACATGTTTGAAACAAGTAATAGTAAGGGGAGTTTCCATGAGTTCCCTTGTGTTGAGTGGTTAAAATCTGTTTATCTTTCCTCCTTGGCATTTGGGACTCACCACCACTGCCACAATCCTCTCCCTGAGACATGTTTAAAACTATGTTTTTGAAAACCCTAGGGTTGATGTGAAAATGAGATGAAGGGAGGGTAATGAACTGACAATTTTTCAAGTGAAGGGAATGAGTGTAGGGGCAAGCTTAGATGAATGAAAACCCTTGAGAACTGTAATAACCCTTTTTTTTTACTGATACTCTCTATAGGAAGATGATGTAATTTCAAAACAGTGATTTCAAGTTTGTAGCTTAGGGTTTGATTCCATTCATTTAAGAATCATCAAATAGCTTTAAAAATAGGGCTATGGTAGGTACGTACCCCTTAAGATTTTCTTGGAAGAATTTTAGCAAGATTTTGTAAGAAACTTGGAGTGATTTGAGTGGTTAGAAGAGGGAAAATCTATCTCTGTCCAATCGTGCAGTGCCAATGCTGAGGGCACAGTGCTGGTTCTGAACACGCGGCGCCAAGGGAATGAGCAGAGGGCCTGTCGGGAAAGAGTGCAGTGTTGCTCCTAGTGCACATCATCACCTCCCATGTGCACAATGCCTTCAGAAAATGAGTGGAAGCAAATTTTCAAATGCGCAACACCTTCTCCGAGGCACGCAGTGCCAAGCCAAGGACGCAACACCAAGGAAACTTGGCCAAATTTCATTTGAAAACTCACAATTTCTCCCTTGCTGAGTGCTCTTGATATTTTTACAAGCAAGAATGATTAATTTGAAATGTGAAATGAGATTTTATAGATTATAGGAATTTTATTTAATTATGAAAACCCACTTTCTAATGTCAAAAGTCCTTTTTCTTTTCTCACTAACCCTTTTACACTGTTTGCATGCAAGTTTTCTAATGTGATGAATTTGACCTTTCTTTTGGTCATTTAGGCATGAAAAGCTCATTTTGACACCTTTGGGGTTAAGCCACATAGCAGGATCTTCAAAATCCTTTTTTTCTTCCACCATGGAGTTCAACTTACCTTTTTACCTTCTCTGGCCACTTTCCCAAAACCCTAGGTGTCTGCAGCTCTTTTATAGCAATCATCAATGTTGTATTCTAAGTTATCTATAGCCGTTTCAAGTTCATTCATTTCTGTCCAGTTCACCTCACCTTTTCCCATATTTATTCAATATTTTCTGATAGAATTTATTCATGTTTGGCCTTGTGTGCCTCCTCCATGCCATTTTCTGCAAGTGATCACTATTTTGGCACTCAACTAGACCATTAAGTGTATAAACCATAATCATCTTCAAGACTAAGTGTTTCCTCTTTTCCTTGCTTTAAGTTGTTTTCATTCAGGAGTAGACAATCTTCCTCATCAGTACCTTCTGCTGACACAACTTTCAACACTCTTGCAGAAGTGCCAAACTTTTTCCATTTTTCTCATTTGCGGACTTTGAACTAATAAGGTAATCTTCTTTCGAAACTTTTAGGTATTTCTTGAATAACCATGTCTTGACATTCTATTACATCTAAGCCATATTTTAGCAAAGGAAAAGCAGTGCCTGAAACATCCAATGATGACCTTAAAACATGTAAAAACCCTAATGACCTAGTGGGAAGGTCCTTGACCTGATTTTGAATGAAATTTGGCTTGGAGATCTTTAAGTGAAAACAGAGTATTGTTACAGCTTATTATGCCCAAAGGGACATTGAAATGCATCATCACTAGGAAACCCTAGATGGAGGATGGAGTCAATTGAAAAGGGAAAAATGGGGCAATGAGGTTATAGGTAGGGAAGGAGGATGGAAATGAGAGGTATAAGCTCATAAGGAGTTTGTAGGAGTGACAGGGTGACCATGAAATGGAAAACTGATATAATAGTGAAAAAAATTTTATAAGGATAATGAAGGCAGTGAGATTTCTAAAACTCAAGATATTCATGGAAAATTGTTTTTAGAAATCTATAAACATCCTATAGTCATCTAAAGATAGTGAAAAATACTGATGTCTAACAGTGGCTCCACTTGGGGAGGGCAACGCCTTTCAGGAGGTGTCAAGAACCTCAGATTTCAGATCTCTGATTTTACAGATGAGGTGCCTTACATGCTCACTAATTTTATGCATTTTGCAATTTTGATCTTGCTGCTTCTCTTTGAAGCTGTGATCCTACAATCTTAAAAACATGATTTCTTCAATATCAACCCTACCTACCCATCATACCTTTCCTAACATTTTTTCTTCATTTGGGTGCATTTGGATTGGCAAACCCTAAACATCATCTTTTCTTATGAAAGCATAAAAAATATCTATGTCTACCCTTATTACTTCCAAGAGCTCAGATTAGACTGATGAGACCTTTTATTCTCTACCTAATCTACTTATTTGTTAAGGTTAAACAATTTGACGGATTTTCATTCTCTAATATATCAACAGGAAATTTAAAACATGGCCAAATCAAGGTTAAGCTGTTTGATTTGTCATGAGCTGTGGCATCTTGGACATGTGGCATACAGATTTTATTTTTGTACAAGAAAAACTATAAAACTGAGGGCTATAATTTGAAATCTATCACTCATCCCTCTCTTCTCTCTTTGGTTCAAATTTGAGCTTTGTGAATGAACATCTCTTCCTAACCTAGTCTACTGATGAGCCAAGTTTAAATGGTTTGGAAAATCTTCCTTTTCTAACTTATCAGTAGAAATTTAAAATATGTTCAATCATGGTTAGGCTGTATGACTGAACAAGAATTTTCTTCCTTAAAAGTAGTGGCATTTGGAATTTCACACTTTCAGACATTCTTTTTTGGTATGGGGCTTTACCTCTTCTTTTATCTACCCTCTTTTTCTTCTTTTCTTTGTTTTTTGGTTTTCATTTTTCTGATCTTTTACTCAAGAAATGTTATGTACAATGAAAAAATATTTAAACTAGGAACTTCAACAAAAATAGTGCTTGAGCATCCTACCATTGACAAGACCTCCAAATAAATTCGCTCCATCCATTTCTTGTAGAAAGAATGCATTGTTACCTCTTACTGAATGGATGATGTATGGGCCTTTCCACAGATTTTCAAATTTTCCATGCTTGCCTTTGTCCTCTCTTCTTGAATCCCATTTCAACACTTTTTCTCCAATATGGAAATCATTAGATTTGGTCCTCTTGTCAAAAACTTCTTGATTCTCTCTTGTACTACTTATGTTCTATTGTATACTTCTTCCCTTGATTGCTGGAATTGAATGGTTTGGTTCAGCTTTCTTTGCATATCATTCTCCTCTAATTGTACCTCTTGGAGGAGATCCATCACGGGGACTCCCAAGGATGTTGGAAAAACTGCATCCATGTCATACACTAGTTGATAGGGAGACATGTTAATAGATTTCTTGCTTATTAATTTGTCTGCCCATAGTGCATGCACTAATTTTCTGTGCCATGAATTTTTGTTCTCTTCCAACAACTTCTTGATGATGTTTACCAAAATTTTTTTAGAGGACTCAACCAACCCATTACCTTGAGGTTAATAAGCTGTAGAATGCCCTAATGTGATGTAAAGTCCACCATTCTCTTGGACTTAAATGCAACAACATTATCGGTGATGATTTGTCTTGCACAACCAAATCTGGACAAGATGTGATTCTCGAGGAATTTGATGATTACCAAGTCATTGGCAGTCCTTGAAGGAATGACTTCTATCCATTTGGTGAAATAGTCAGTTGCAGTGAGGATCCATTTATGTTGGGCAGAGGAGGTAAGGTGGATTTCTCCAATGAAATACAAACCCCACTGTTGAAAAGGAATTTCAACACTGATAGGATGCAAAGTCAAAGGCAGTAGTTTTCTCTTTCCCTCAAATATTTGGCATTTATGGCAAGTCACTACTAGTTTGTGGATATCATGGAAAAGAGTGGGCCAACAGAAACCATCTCTAAGGATTTTGTTGGCAGAGGTTTTCCAAAAGAGATGACCTCCACATTCTCCTTCGTGAAGCTCATGCATGATTCTATCTGCATCATCTTCAAGTAAAAATTTAAGAAGGATACCAACATAATTTTTCCAATATAAAGCTTTATCTAGGATGAAAAAATTTACAGCCTTTTGTTTCAAGAATCTAGCCTTTGTTTTGGACAAACTAGGATGAGCATTTATATTAAAAAGCACATATAATATATCAACATACCAGAGTGAGTTCATAAATGCTTCTTCAATAGGTGGAGTCGCCAGATCCTCTTGTTCATCCAAGGAATGTATCATGTTTATGTCCAATCATTGAAAGTTTGCTTTAACCATCATTTTGGCCAACCCTTGCCCTTTAATTAGCTTGGTGGGCTTGATTTCTAGATCATACTCTGAAATGACAACAACCCACTTACCTCTTTTACCGTCAAGGTCTTGAGTTGGTATGTCTTTAACAACTGCATGAGGCACAAAAGCAATGATATGTGAATGCAAGATGTAAACTCTGAAATCTTTTAAGGCTTTGATTAAGGAAAAATCTTGTTTCTCCATGATGTTATATTTCAGAGGTGAATCCCTTAGAGCCTTCTTGAAGAAAGCTATGGGCTGTTCTTGTCACATTATGTTATTTTTTAGCAATACTGCAACAATTGTGTGTTCTGATGCAAATGAGAAGATGAAGAAATCCTTGGTAAAGTTAGGGC
The DNA here is from genome assembly GCA_034641835.2 of Pinus albicaulis. Classification (NCBI taxonomy): domain Eukaryota; kingdom Viridiplantae; phylum Streptophyta; class Pinopsida; order Pinales; family Pinaceae; genus Pinus; species Pinus albicaulis. The sequence goes on along the minus strand of CM076573.1, from coordinate 518,248,517 downwards.
TGATTAGAACTAGTGTTTGGGTAAGTGCTTGTTTTACCAGTTCAAAATATTGCTTTGCTTATATGGTCCATTTGACTCATATTTATCTTTTCAGCATGTTTGCAATGTTCCTTAGGAGTTCAACAAGGTTTGGTATGAACCTTCTTAAGAAGTTAATATTTCTAATGAAGGATTGCAGTTATTTGATGTTTCTAGGGTGGCTGATCTACAATATCCTCTCAATCCTCTTTGGGTATATCTTTATTCCCTCTTCATATATGATTTGGCCTAAAATGTTTCCCTCTTGAAGACCAAACAAATTTTTCTTGGGATTCATATAAACAATACTTTCTACATTTTTCAAAGACTTTTCTTAAGTGAGCTAGGTGTTCTTCATCGTGTTTTGACTAAACAGTGATGTCGTCAAGGTATATTACAATGAAGTAGCCTATTTCTTCAGAAAAAGAAATTTCCATGGCTCTTTAAAAAGTGGCCCCGACATTTATTAATCCAAAAGGCATTTTGACATACATGAAGTTGCCCCAAGGTGTAGTGAAAGTTGTTTTGTGCTGATCACTTGGAAGTACTAGAACCTGATTATACCTGAAAGACCATCAAGCAAAGATATTCTTTTAGAGCCTACCACCCTTTTCAGTATATGATCCATCTTAGGTAAAGGGTAGTTGTCTTTTAGGGAGGCTTTGTTCAAATTTCTAAAGTATATGCACAACCTAATTTCCCCTGTTTTCTTCCTCACTAACACAATGTTTGAGACCCATCTTGAGTACCTGAGTGGGACTATTATTCTAGCATCATATATCTTTTTGATTTATTTCTCAAATAGAGGCATTAGGAAAGGGTTTATCCTACACAATTTCTTCTTGAATTATTTCTAATTTTCCTTGAGAGGAATCTTGTGTTGAATAATGTTTGTGTCATAGGACTTCAAGTCTTCATAGCCCCATGCAAACACATCCTTAAATTCTTTGAAAAGCTCAAAGTATTTTTGTTTTATAAGTGCTGGTAGTGTTTTGGATAGCTTTATCATTTTAGGTTCGTCTTCACTGCCTATGTTGCATTCTTCTACATCTGTTTCGGTGGATTCCATTTTAGGCTTCCTAGCAACATCATTAAAATTAAATAGTTCTTCTAAGGGAGCAAGTCCTTTTGGAAATAGGTTGTCTTTGCATTTCAATACCTCAAGGTCTCTTTTGTCTAAATATTCACACAATTTTGTCTCATGAGGGTGTTCTAGCAAACTTACATCAGCAGTATAAGGTGGCTCTATTTAGTGTGTTTGTTCCTAATTAGAGAAGTCTTCTTCATGATCCAAGTTTGGTTTTGGCATTTCAAATTAATTTTTGGATTGCAGGAAGTCTTAAATATGTTTGTTCCCTTCAAATACTTGCCAATAATCTATGTTATCAGGTATTGTAGGCTTGCTTTTGACTTTTACCGTGTATTGTTCATTGGCATGAGGCAGTTGGCAAGCGCTGGCAGCAAAAACTAATTCATTTGCAAGGCTGTTTTGAGCCCTTTGGATAGAGGTAAGTTCATATTTTTAAATTTTTTTTAGGAGGTCTAAGGTAGCATTTATATATTCTCTTAGCCTAGGATTTTTGGCTGAATATTCTCCTTTGATTTTCCTAATGATTAGCTCGGAATCTCCTTAAACAGAAATCCTCTTAGCTCCTATGTTTTTAAGCCATTGTAACCCTAGGAGAAGAGCTTCATACTCCGTGATATTATTAGTACATTGAAAATCTAGCCTGTAAGAGTGACCTTCATTAGTGTTGTGTATCCAAACACATGCTCCTGAACCAACTTTTCCACAAGAGCCATCAAAGCTCATGTTCCAAAATTTCTTTGAGCAAAATAAGACCAAAACTAAGGCCCAACACACATGTTCCAAAGTGTTTCAAGTTCAGATTCGCTATTATGTTGTTGTTCATGGATGCTAGGGTTTTGGCTATCATGTTCTTCATCTTGTGTTTGGTTTGACTATTCTGAGAGGTTTGGTTCTTCATCTTTTTCAGCTTCTTGTTCATTAATGTCATCTTCATTGTAAAAAATGAATGAATCAAGGTCTGAATGTATAGAATAGAGAGGGGTGTTGTTTGGCTTATCTTGGATGCTTACCATGTATTTCATGTGAGATTCTCGGTACCGTCTTCTTGTTTGCTAAAATACTAGGATGGTTTCATATGTCATGTCCATTTGGAGGGTTCCTTTGAGTTTCACTCCCTATGATCTAGATAAAAGCATGCCATACTTCAGGGGAATGTTAGACAGTACAATATCCATGACTAGGCTCTTAGCTGGTATTTGTGCCTGATTGACACACATATCTTTGATTAAACCCAGACATTTAACTCTACTTGAATCAAAAGAGTACAAGTCTTTGTATGGTCTGGTTATTTTGAGGACTAATCTTTCCATCACAACCTTTGGCATGAGGTTATGTGAAGCACCAGAGTCTAGCATGGAATTGTGTAAGATTTTTTCATGAATGTTCAAACTGACATAGAATGGAGGCACAACACCCTCTTGGAACTTTCCCTCTACCTCTGGTCCAAACAACAACTCTGGCTTGTCATCGATTAGATTTAGAGTATCAGTAACATTTCCTATGTTTAAAGCCCTTAAAACTTGAGATCTATATACATCTTGAGTCACTAATTCAGTAAGGGGTATGGCTATTTTGACCTTGGAAATTTCACCCTCAATACTGAATGGTGCTTATGTTCTTGGTAGAGTTAGATCAATTTTATCATACATGGTATTTTCAGAAACTCTAGCTTGCTGAGTTTTATTAGGAATTTCAGTTAAAGAAGTTTTTTCAGGGCCACTAGTTGATGTACTAAGGCAGCTTTGGTCACCATCATGTTGGATAATTTTATTTTTTCTTTGATTTGGATTCTAAGCCATTATGTTGGTATTTTCTGCTGTCTTTTTAGGAGTGTTTTCAGGGGTCTTCTTAGCAGAAATTTCTAGTTTGTTCCTCTTGGGGATGTCTTGGGTTTTCCTACCTCTGAGGTCATACTGCCTATGAACCTCCATGATAGCATTTTCAAACCCTAGTTTGTACTCTTCAAAATCCTCATATGTACTTTCATTTTGGTTTGAGGAAAACAGACCTTGTTCTTCTTCTATGAGAAAAACAACATCCTCAATATCAGAGCATATTAGATTCACATGGTTTTCTTCTGGCGCTTCAGTCTCTCTTTGCTCCTCACCTACATAGTTTTCTTGGAAAGGAGGTCTGATTTTCTGGTCATTTTCTCTTTGTCTTATTTGAGGAGGGTCTCTTCTAAAGTTTTGTTTTCTGTTCCTGTTTTGAGGATTTTCTTGGTTTTCCCTAGGCGGTGCTCTTTCATTCAAGTTGATTCTCTCCATCATCCTTTTCATTACCCTAACTAGATTGTCAATTTTAGCATCAGATGTGGAGGCCACAACTTCTTGTTTGTATGTAACCCTCTTTTCTGCTCTCATCCTAGCCCTTTTAGCAATTAGATTGGCTTCTACACTTACTGCTCCCCTTCACATGTCTTCTAAGGTGAGGGGATCTCTTTCTCTCAATTGGTAAGCCATGTTGGATCAAATCCATCTGGAAACTTTACTAGGGCTAGAACTTGTGGGGGTTTCATGTGGTGAGGGACTGTATTGTAAACACTATTGAACCTAGTGCAATAGTCTTGGACGCTCTCTCCAGTATTTATCTTAAGGTTATCATACTCTGATAGGATTTAAAGATGATTTTTCTTAATCTCCCACTTGTTTATGAATGTTTGGTAAAGGGAAGGGAGATCATGTATCATATTAGGAGTTAATCTCTTAAACAATTTCTTTGCTTCTCTTCCTAAACTTTGGGAAAACATTCTCATTTTTATGGTCTCTTATTCTATCTCTTGATATTCAAAAGAATCATTCATCTTGTCTACATACTGTTCAGAAGTTGTAGGGATAGTTCCATTAAAGTGAGGGATTTTAGATTGATAATCCTGTGGCGTAGGTAGTAAAGGTTGTGGTAGTACCAGGGGGGCATACCATGCTGCCATGATGGGAGGTAATGGAATCCAAGGAGGATTTACAAGAGGAGGGTTTATGAGTGGAGGTGGAGGATGAAATGGAGTGGTTTTCATAGTTGATGTATGAGTGGGGGTAGCAGATGTATTTGGACCAGCTAGCTGAGATTGAGCAGATTTGGATCGAAAGGAGTCAAAGTGTTGGAGAAGCTGAAAATTAGGAGGAGTGCAAGGAGAGGCTTCTCTACTAGGACTCTGCTATAATCTTGTAGGATCAATGTCTGTCTGGTCTATCCAACTTTGAGACTTAGTTCTAAATAGGTTTCTTCTATGGTGTAAGTCAAATTGGGTATCTTGTAAGGATGTAAGGTTTTTAGGAAAGGAACTTGCTTTGTGAATTGGTCTAACAATAGTTGAGTCTTCAGTCTTAGAAGTTTTCCTTAAGATTATTTCTGGGTCATCAACTATAGTAGGAGGGTTTGGGTCAGGGTGAGATCTGGTGCTGATTCTTTGTGAAGCTAGATTTCAGACCCACAACACAGAGAGGCTGAAAGTTTGTAAGAGTTTTGGAAATAGACCTATCTAAAAGATTACTAAATTCACATAGTATGTGGCTGGGTTTTATACTATTAGGATCAATTCATACATTACCAGGGGAGTTTGTGAGGACCAGTGGAGTTAGAAAGCCTACTAAATACCAGCGGAGGCACCAGGTGGATGATGCTAACTATTTTGAAGATTTGCTTGTTTTCCACCATCAATAATTGAATGCCAATCTAGAGATATTTTTGGGTTTTCTGAGTTCTTTGTGTAACACTAAGATTTTTAATGAGTGTTCCCTAGTATGCTTGCCATTATGTTAGTATGGAAAATAAACCAGATATCATTCTTAGCTAACGCTTGATTTATTTAAGTTTGACAGGGGATTTTTGAGTTTTGAAGGAATATTTAAGCTGTTACTTACTCAGGGTCCCACCGTGATCGACATTATGTTAGGTCCCTGTAATTTGTCAGATTGGAAATAAAAAATAAACAAGGGTAACATCAAACCAACTTTGGAGTCCTAAGACCTAGCCTTCCTAGACTCAGAGAAGGCTCTCTCTATATTTGTATAAATGATATGACTTGGTATATTTAGGATGCTGATTTTAGGCTAGTTCAAGTGATAGGGTTTGTTTGTTTTTTTTGTTTGGTTGGGTAGGTTTTCAAGTAGAACAGATAGAGTAAGAAAGGTTTAAACCATTGGGCTATGGGGTCTGTGAAAGGCTTGAAAAGTACAATAATGAATCAAGGGTGTTTCATAGGGAAAGTTGACAAAGCCAAATGGATCTTAATAGCTTATGTGGGAGTGAAATAGACATTAAATGGTGAACTTAGTAGGTTTCAAGGGAAATTAAGAATCCTTTAACATATATTATAGCAAGAAGAGTCTTTAAGATTACTATGCATTAAGAAAGAATCAAAGGACAGGGCACTCCAAAAACTTCTTTGACCTAGCTTTATCAAGTGAAATTTAAAACAACAATCCAACAAACCCTAGAGAGCAGGGAACTCCTAAATTCTCTAGTTATTTATCTTCTGAGAAAGAAAACATTCAAGATAACACATTAGTAGTGATTAGAGAGCAGGGAACTCCTAAGTTTCTTCAGTCAGACTATAAATATCTTCAAAGTAACTACTTAAGATGGACTAAAGGACAGGGCAAACCATAAACTTCTTCAACCAAACCCTAATTAGTAAAATTCAAAGAAAAGGCCTAAAAAACAATGTTTAAAGCTACACCAAAGGACAGGGCATACCATAAAATTCTTTTTCTTGGCTCTGTTAGATCATTTTCAAGACAACAAGCATAAGTGGAATCAAAGAGAAATTAAGAATTCCTTCAATCATACCTAGCATAGGAAAACATCTAAACAACAGAAAGTAGACAGAATTAAGGTGCCTCTCAACAACATATCTCAATCTAAATTTTATACTCTGTCATAAGGGAAAGATGAACAATATGGAAAACAAAAGAAAAAAATAACTAAATTGAAATAACATCACCATTTGGCAAAGTCCATGAATCCTGCAAATGTGCTTGCTCCATTATCATTTAGTCCAAGACAATGACAAAGCTCCAAATCCAAAAACTCTTTATCACTCAAAGTCTATGTGATTTTCCCCTCAGCAATCAACCAACAACCACACTGAAGCTTACATGCAGTATTTAACTTCAAAATGATTAAGTAAACCCTAGCTAGGGTTTTAGAAGTCATTAATTACATATTAAATGTATTTTACCATTAAGACCATGCAAGGCCCAAGGCACAAATATCCCAAACTCATTAAATGCAAAATAACTTTTAACATAACTTCTAAGCTAACTTTAGAGTCATTTGTCTTCAATGCCTTCAAAATTTATTTTTCAATAACTTCTGATGTGTTTTGTTGACTTTCAGGCAAGGGCGCAGCGCCAAGCCAAGGGCACATCGCCAAAACTGGAAAAATAGCCTGTTGTGAAACTGAGTTTTGGACGCCTTCCCGGTGTTGAAATGAACTTCATGATAGCTCATTAGAAAGCCTGTCTTGAATATTTTCTAGATATGCCTCTAGTTTCTATATTGGTACCCATTTTCCTAGTAAAAATTCTATTCTCTCAAGACTTCTAAGGGTGTCGTCCCAGTGTTGAAAAGAGGGCAGAAAGGTGTTTTTTAGGTGGTTTTTTGCCCTTTTGAAGGATCAATTTTGCTTCAAATGACCTGAAATTTTATATGGATGATGAAATTTCCATGAGGTTCATGAATATGCAAGCCATTTTTTATTTGAGTGCCCCAAAAAAGAGTGCAACGCTAGTGGCGTTGCGCGTTTGGCCTTTTTTTCTGCTAGCCAAACAGTCAAAACTCAAAATTTGCACCAAGTGCCAAAATTTGGAACTTACCTTGCTGATTATGTTTGGGATGCTTGGAGGGATACATCAGCAAGGATATCCAGTTTTTCCTTCTCCTTTGCTTCATTTTTTTCTTGAATCTTTGCAAGGGCTCTTTTGAGCTTGGCCCTTGCAATTCTGTTCCTCATGGCATAATGTCTTCCCATCTTTTTTTGCAGGTCAATGTATATTTTTTCCTTCTCAAGTTGATGCTATAGCTGCATATTGGCTCTCTCTAGCCAAGAATATCTATCATAGCTGATTTCCATGGCAAGCATCTCACTTGTATTGAGCTACTCTGCCAACTCTGCCTCTTTCTCTCTTTCTCGGGCTAAATCCTTCTTCAACCCAATTGTCCTTGGCCTCTTCCTACGAAGCTGTTCTTCCTCACCCTCACTATCATAAAAAGTGCCCAAGGTCTCATCTAGCATAGCCTTGGCCTCTTCGGCCTCTTTCTGAGCTTTGATTACCCTGACCTCACTGATGACTTTCTCTATCTCTAACTGCTGGTTTTCTATCTCAAGGAAGTTGATCACATTCTTTTCCATACCAAGAATAGCTTGTAGCTCACTAATCTGGGCTTCCTTGCTCTTGAGCAGCATATTGGTGATCCTCTCTTTATCCTCATTCTCAAGGTCAATAAGTTGAAACTCTTGTTCAGTCTCATGTGTATCCTCCTCTTCGTCAATGACCTTCTCTGCAAAATTTTCCTTACCCTTGTCAAGTTGTTTTGTTGACATAGAAGGCATGGCCCCTTGCACCTCAAGTGTAGCAAACACATGGCTGTAACCCCTCCGGTAGGTCAAAGGAAAAGGCTCAATGTCAATCATCTCAGTGTCAATTGTCTCACTGTCTCTTTCACTGATGGATGCTTTGGTGTCATGAGATGAGGGTGAAGGGCTATGGGAAGGTGATGAAGGATGATCATCATGAGGTGAAGGAATGTGAGTGAGTGGAGATGTATGAACAACATGAAGTGATGGATAAGTAGGAATGGGAGTATGAGATGAGGAAGGTATATATTGCTGATGATGACCTTGTGGAGTAGTGAAAACCTCATTGGTAATAAAGGTCTCCCATGGAATGCCTTTTTGTTGTAGTTGGTGCATAACCACCATATTAATAAGTAAGTGATGGAATAGGCTCTACATTTGCTGAGGATAATCTCTCTTTTTCACTATGTAGGCCATTTTATCAATGCTTTAGTAAAGCTAATATGGTATATTCAACATCCTCACTCTATTAAAATGCATAATAAGTCAGATGTGATATGAGTAGAGGCGGGAGAATCTTCCCTCACATGTGAAATACTTAATGATTATCCTCATCATGGATGCATATCTATCATGCAGATGTGAAAAAGGAAAAATGGGCTTGTGGTGATCTTTATACCTAGGTTTTAGATATGGCTCAAAGTAACTCATGTCTAGGTTTGCTTGCTTGAACCACTTTTCTCCCACACTTGGTATTCATGTAGCATTGGAAATGGCATCTATAAACAACTCAAAGGTGACCCCGAAAATATTAACTTGTTTTTCATGTAAATTAATAATGAAAAGTCTTGTTAGCTCAGGGTGGTTTTGTACTTGTTGCACCTTCTCACAAAAATCAAATCAGCCTACATGTTTGAAACAGGAAAAAGTAAGGGGAGATTCGATGAGTTCCCTTGTATTGAGGGTTCAAATATGTTTATCTTTCCTCCTTAGAATTTGGGCCTCACTACCACTGCCACAGTCCTCTCCCTGAGACATGTTGAAAATTTCTTTTTTGAAAACCTTGGGGCTGATGTGAAAATGAGATGAAGGGAGGGTAATGAAATGACAGTTTTGCATGTGAAGGGAATCAGTGTAGGGGCAAGCTTAGATGAATGAAAACCCTTGAGCACTCTAATAACCCTTTTTTTTTACTGATACTCTTTATAGGAAGATCAAGTAATGGAAAAAAAGTGGTTTCAAGTTTGTAGCTTAGGGTTCGATTAAGGTTTGATTCCATTCATTTAAGAATCGTCAAATAGCTTTAAAAATAGGGTTATGGTGGGTACTTACTCCTTAAGCTTTGCTTGTAGGAATTTTATCAAGAGTTTGGAAGAAAATTGGAGTGATTTGAGTTGTTAGAAGAGGGAGAAACCCTCTTTGTCCAAACGCGCAACACCAGTGCTAAGGGCACAACGCTGGTTTTGAGCGCGTAGTGCCAAGGGAATGAGCAGAGGGCATGTTGGGAAAGAGCGCAACACTGCTCCCAGTGTGCAGAACCACCTCCCAGGTGCACAACGCCTTCATAAAATGAGTGGGAGAAAACTGTCAAACGTGCAATTCCTTCTCCCAGGCACGTAGCGCCAAGCCAAGGGCGCAACGCGAAGGAAAATTGGCCAAATTTCATTTGAAAACTCACAATTTCTCCCTTGCTAAGTGTTGTTGATATTTTGACAAGCAAGAATGATTCATTTGAAATGTGAAATGAGATTTTATAGATGATAGGAATTTTATTTAATTATGAAAACCCACTTTCTAATGTCAAAATTCCTTTTTCTTTTCTCACTAACCCTTTTACACTGTTTGCATGCAGGGTTTCTAATGTGATGAATTTGACCTTTATTTTGGTTATTTAGGCATGAAAAGCTCATTTTGACACCTTTGGGGTTAAGCCACATAGTAGGATCTTCAAAATCTTCTTTTTCTTCCACCATGGAGTTCAACTTACATTTTTACCTTCTTTCGCCACTTTCCCAAAACCCTAGGTGTATGCAGCTCGTTTATAGCAATCATCAATGTTGTCTTATAAGTTCTCTATAGCCCTTTAAAGTTCATTCATTTTTTTCAAGTTCACCTCACCTTCTCCCTTTTCTTTAATATTTTCTAATAGACTTTCTTCAAATTTGGCCTTGTGTGCCTGCTCCATGCCAATTTCTGCAAGTGATCACTGTTTTGGCACTCAATTGGACCATTAAATGTACAAACCATAATCATCTTCAAGACTAAGTGTTTCCTCTTTTCCTTTCTGTAAACTGCTTTCATTCAGAAGTAGACAATATACCTCATCAGTACCTTCTGCTGACACAAATTTCAACACTCCTGCAAAAGTGCCAAACTTTGTCCATTTTTCTCATTTGCAGACTTTGAAATGATAAGGTAACCTTCTTTGGAAACTTTTAGGTCTTTATTGAATAAACATGTCTTTACATTCTATTACATTTGAGCTAGATTCTAGCAAAGGAAAAGCAGTGCCTGAAACATCCAATGATGACCTTAAAACATGTAAAAACCCTAATGACCTAGTGGGAGGGCCTTGACTTGATTTTGACTGAAATTTGGCTTGGAGATCTTCAAGTGAAAATAGAGTATTGTTACAGCTTATTATGCCCAAAGGGACATTGAAATGAGTCATCACTAGGAAACCCTAGACGGAGGATGGAGTTTATTGACAAGGGTAAAATGGGGCAATGAGGTTATAGGCAGGGAAGGAGGATGGAAATGAGAGGTATAAGCCCATGAGGAGTTTGTAGGAGTGAGAGGGTGACCATGAAATGGCAAACTAATAGAATATTGAAAAGGTTTATATAAGATAATGAAGGCAGTGAGATTTCTGAAACTCAATATATTCAAGGAATATTGTTTTCAGAAATCTATAAACATCCTATAGTCACCTAAATATAGTGAAAAATATAGATGACTAACATGTTTCCAGGATTCAGTTGTTGCATATACTGTCCAGAATAAAATAAGGAGGGATATTGCACCATACATGAAGGGAGTGATTTTCATGGTCGACATTGATCCATTAGGAATGCAGGTTCTGCTTCCTCCTCGGATTATTTAAACACATAGTTTAATCTTGAGAGTGATGGAAACTGATCTATTGAATGTTATTTACTGCAAATAACACAGGTTCTAACCATGTCCAACGAATATTCCCTTCAATCTGTTTCTTTCGGTAATGTGGGAAGAATATAGCCAATGCTTGTTCTGCCTCAACTTGCTTCTGTTTATCCTAAAAAACATATAAATACGTAGTTAGTGTGCACAAAATGCCAATTTTAAAATATTCTAAAAGGCTACCAATTTCTGTTCGCATTACACCGCCACCTGTATTCTTGTTGATTCGGGTGAGATGAACCCCTATTCCAGATCTAGCTCGTGTACTGCCACGTGAACACCTGATACACAACTTAACAATATTTTCATATTATTCTTGATAAATATCACCTTGTCCCATTAAATTCAATGCCATCTATCCACTCATCTTTCATTTCATTTATTAAATAAACTTTCAGTGCTTATTTTGGTAGGGTATTTTAAGGCAATATTTGTAAGTTGTATTGAAATATCTCAATATATTCTTCTAAAGTCTCACTGTCTTTTGCAGTCATTTTAAAAATTTGATCTTTTAGATCCCTGTATCGACAATAATCGTGATATTTAGTAAGAAAATAACTTTTAATTGCATCATAATAATCTATAGTGCCTCTTCCCAAGCCCATAAAACATCATAATTCCGCTCCCTTCAAAGTAGAAGGGAACAATTTTAATTTCTGTGGATTGGTGGTATAATCATACCCTCTCCACAAAACATCGAATTCAAATAAAAAGGCATATAGATCCTTTGAGGTCATCCCTTGAAAGGTTGGGATATTTTGTAAAGGGATTGCCTTCATTGGGGCATTAGCCACCGGATCACTAATAGGGTATTCCAATGTTGAGGTATGTATTTTTTGCCCTTGGGTATGCATCTGATCGAAAATATGGCAATAATTTTCAGGGATTTCTTAATCAAGAGTTATTATTTGAGTAGGGAAGTTATGTATACTACTTGTCTCTCGAGGGTTTTTACTACACTTCCCAAGTCTCGGATCTCAGGCGTTTTCTCTTCTATCAAGATCACAGGAGATCTAGATCCTGAGGATCGTGGATCTGCTCCACTGGTGTCTCCTTCTCCTTCTTTTAAATTACAGGAATTTCCCTCTTGTGAAGGAAGGACTCCAGTGTTGGATATATTTGCTTTGAAATATTTTCTCAGATCCTTCAATTTTGTTGTGAACATCAACGTGAGTTGTAGTTGGTGATTCTTCTGCCCGAGGGATTATGGTAGAGTCCTTCCTAGATACTTTTCAAGGTCTTACTAAAGGTCGTTCTCCCAAGGCTCAGCGGTCCCTAGGTTTTTGTGGTTTTTTATAATGGCTTATGTTCTATTACTACTTGATTCATATTCTTTTTCTTAGTCATACACACTTACATAGCCTAATGCATCAATTGAAAGTGGGTGCTAGGCACAAGATTTTTACTTGTCACATGCATAGGTTCTTACCTTTCGCCTTCAATACCCAAACTTCCAGAGATTCAACCTATAATTTGAAAACCTTCTCGACAAAAATGCCAAATGTTGAGCACTCAGATGACTCCTAAAAATCAACTTAATCCTACCTTCATTAATCTTATCAACCTGGGATTCATATTTTGTTTCAAGGCTATTAGCACAATCTATGCAAGAATACAGTCTTAGATTATAAAAGAGTGTAAAGTAACTACTACAGAAAAGGTACATGGATCATCATCCTAATTCAATCGTTGCGAAGATAAATTATAACATCAAATAATTACTTCTACAATTACAGTTCTTATGAAAGAAAACTATTCTAATTCACAAACAATTTTATCTATCTTTCAGCAAATCTTACGCATAAGGAAAAAATATTAAGTCACACGAATGCTTGAAAGTATTACTTCTCAAAGATTACTTATGAACTTCACATACTCATACTTTTCATCTATGTAACACAATCTAATCAGTGATTTGAGGAGATGCATAAAATAATTACAAGATAAAAAATCCATTCGATTATCTACCCTAAAAGAAACGTGAGTAAATAGTAACACAATTAGTGCGAATGTAGAAGAGTAACCACTAATAATAATACATAATAGACATTAGAACCTCTGGTGACTGGGCCCACGGTCTCCAGAAGTATTGCCTTAGATAACTTCAATAAAAAATGATTAAGGTAAAATATCGCTCAAATTCATTAACTTTGGAGTGTTTTACAAAATAACCTTGAGAAGGTTCAAAATCAAATTGTTGTATGCAATATATAGTGAAAGTGTAATAATAAAAAGAATATGAACAACCTATGTCTTTTCACTTGTTGTCTTATATATTACATTAAAAACTGAGGATGTAGCTATCGTGAGAATCGAAAGATTCTCAAGATTTCTCTTCTAACCAAAAAGCCTTTGAATAGTAATAATTAGTTCTATTTGATTCCATTCGCCCACCATTCCTAGGTGTCAGGCTGTAATTTGCCACAAATAAGGCATCGACTAGTCCAATGTTGTTCGCCATATCTCGAAGGAACAACAATCATTCAATTGAACTGATTTTCATGACAATTTACTCAAATTATAACTTTTTGACATCTAAAAAGCTCAAATTAAATATGCTATCTTCAACTTGCTTTTATTATCCTTTTCCTATTAAATCATTGTAAATTAATGATAAAATTCTTAAAAACATAACAATTATTGAAGGAATAAGAGAATAATTATACCATTTTCATAGCCCGACAACTTCCCTCTTAACCATATTTGTATAAATAAGTAATCCAAAGGGCTCAATAGGATTCAATACTTTAGAGAAGTATAAAGTCAGCTAGAGCTAGGAACTTGTACTTGTCATTTTCAATTCTCTCATCATGTTATTGAGCATTGTTTGATATCAATGAAAATAATTTTTTCATTTTAAAACTAAGTGTGTTTTATATGGTTGAGTTCCCTTGCATTAGGGCCCAACCCAAGCACTCTAGTCTCTCTCCCTTGTACATTTCTAATATGCATTTTCTTTCTTGTACTTATTTTAGCAGTATTTCCTTGTTTTCTAGCAAGATTTTTTTATGAGAAACATTAATTCTGCAAGTATTTCAATCATCTCTCTTGTGGGAAGTGTGTTTGTAGACTTTTTGTTGGAAATCAAAACACAATTTTTCTCCTTCTGTAATAGCTAGATCTTCAATTAGCTTTGCTTTTTGCATCTTTTTTTTTTTCAATTGATAGTTTTTTTAGTCCCTTTTCAAGAATAAAAATCTTAATCTCTCTTGTATGAAGGTAAGAATATTGAGTTGTGGGGCTGAGAACTATCATTTTCACTTGTCATCCTACTATCAGCACCCTCCTTCCCTGCTCAACAATGTTTACAAGAAGACTGTTAATTGAGAACTCATTTCATATTTTTTAGAGGTCATTGTTTTACTTTATCCTTATGCAAGATGGGCTATTGAGGGGAACTAATCTTGGAAAGGACCCCACACACCCTTATTCTACCTTTTCCCACCTTTCCTTTACTTCATTTTAGCTTCTAATTCCACAAAGTGCTCTCATATCTTATCCTCTAACAAAATAGGGAAACCCTGTAGCATCATATACTGATCTTGTAGAATTGCGCAAAAACCCTCCAAATGTGACCAGAAGTGTCCTTTAAGTTTTATTTTTTCATCTAATCCATATACAATGACTTATGGGCTTTGAAGCAAGGCTTGAGGAAGATCAAATATTACCTAGGACTTTATTTTTCATCACTACAATTCAATTTTGCAATTAGGGTTAGTAAATAGGTTCATGAATTGAATGGTACAACGATGGTTTACATGGTCAATTATTAAAGCATATAATTAAATTTGTCACTAGAATATGATCTCTTTTGAATTCAACCATTTAGAATTGATTTCATGCTCTTTATTTTTTGTAGCTAGACTAGGTTTTATTTCTTTGTCTTTTGTTTCCTGCAGTAGGTTAGGGTTTCTATTTCAAGTATTTCATTTCCTGCAATTAGGTTAGAATATAATTTTATGAAAAACCTCTATTTATTGAAAATATATTAGAATATAATTTTATACAATATTTCCATTCCTGCAAATAGATTATAATTTCCTTTCATGCAATATTTTCATTCCTACAAGTATACTAGAATTTACTTTTATGTATCATTCTTTCCTTCTTGCAAAATCTAGATTTAGTTTGTATAATGGTCTTTGTACACATTTTTTTTATTCACTTCCTCAGATTAGCTTAAGTATGACTTAGCTTACTGTGCATACAACACTATCACCTCTTAATTTTATACGAATTGTGGATTGATAAATTTAAGTTGGTAGCCCTGGGAGTTGCAACATTCTTGTTGCAATACCAAAGCTCATCAACAAAATCGTATTTCTCTAGAGATACTATGTTTTATGGCTTATTAATTCCCACCCTTAGGAAAAATTGATCTATTACACCCATCAATTATAGTTATTCCCATCAAGTTATATATATTTCTAATTTTAACTCCCCTTGGTAACATTGTTTCCTCTAAAAACATCATAGAGGTTTCCTTTTCAAACATAGTATTTACACTTTCATCACTCAAATTGATTAAAGATATTAGGTTTATATCTGGCCTTGGAATGTTTATAACACTAATGAATGTGCTAATCCTTCCATTATTGAGCATCAATTAGACTTTTCCTCATCTTATGATCCTAGTTGTCAAGTCATCTCCAAGGAAAATGTCACCTCCAACATACCTTTCATATTCTTAAAAAAAATCCCTTTGGGGGAATTCATATGAAAGGATACACTTGATTTGATTAGCCATGCATTGTGATTTTCATGTGTTCTTGAAGAATCCATATACGCATATCATCCTTCCTATGAGTGGGTATTCTCTTATTTCGAAAAACCATCATAATATCCTTTCCATCTCTCAACACTTTTATATCTAAATTATTCATAAAACATCATTCTTTTCCACCCTTCTAACATTTATTACAATTTTTCCTAGATATTTAAATCTAATCTTATACTTAGATCTTCTACTTGAGGAGTTATTATTATTTCTATCCTATGTTGTCTTATATATATGACATGTGTTTTTTTAATATCCATGTTTTCTACTTCATCTTCGTTGAAAAAAGGGATGAGACTACATCATCAAAACTTAAAATAGTTTCATTATTGATTATAGGTACAACCAAACTATTCCATGAGTTTGGTAAAGAGAAATGTAAAGTGATACACTTATCTTCATTGGAAAATTACTATCAAAAGATAATAATTGACTTACCATGGTATTGAAGGAATTCACATGTTTGACAACTCCTTTTGGTGGTTTTCCCTTTTACATAAATCATAGATTGTTATGCAGAATTATGATCTACAGATAAATCAAATTCCCTAAGTGTGGTGCTATGCAGTTAGAACAACAGATGAAAGAATTTTCTATCACTTTCTCTAACATAAATAGGCACACAGAATGATAGAAGAACCTACTTGTGATCCGAGCACTTCTTCTTCTCCTTATGTCGCTTTTGTTGTCGCCTTAAATCCAAGTCATATCACCAGGTTGATTCCTGCAAACATAAATAATGAACAACAAAAGGATTACAATATATAGTTTCCTACTTATCTTAATTACTCAGATCAATTAGATGTGAAAAATATATATCATTCAAGAGTCCATTACACGAGAAATAGAAAAATAAACAAATACATCTATGGGAAAATGAAAAACAATATTTATTAAAGAGTAGAAGGGGGAGGTTACAACCAATGATCGATTTGATGTCACCAGCTCCAAGTTCATCCCAGCCTCATCACATCCAACATCACACCAGCAACATATCATTACTTTCACTCTCTCAAATGAGAATCCAACAACATTTCTTTACCAAATTTATTCCTTCCCTAGCACTAGGATCTGTGCTCAATTTATAGGGAAACTGATAGTAGTTTCTCAATGAATGACTTTATAATAATATGCAAGACATGTTCCCAAGTTCAAAGGTGTTAGATGGACACTTGGATTTGAATTTTGACACATATTGACTCTTCTAGAAGGCACTGGCCATGTGGAGATTCCCAGAACAATGATAATTCCGCTCCCAGGTGACCAACACACTCTTGAATGTCGGGAAGTGCATTTTAGTGAACCCTTGAATGGAGGAAGCTGCATATGCAATGTAGTTAGTCCCTTTAGAGGAAACTTTGGTGAGTTCATAAGTGATATAGCATATACTTCAAACCTTGGAAATATGAAAATAGAAGCATTGAATGATTTGTTCTTCTCTTAGGGAATATAGCAATTGGAATGTAAGGGGATGATAGACCCTATTTCATTGGTACTGGGGATTATGTACAGTTTGACCAGTTCATGGGGGATGATGCCCAAATTTACCTATAACATCTGCCCCATAAAGCATGAAGTTGAAATAATAATAATATTTTTTTAATGAGATTATTTATGACGCGATGAGCTGGAACTGAAGCGGAGTGGAAACTTGCATCAATGTTACAATACATTACATCATGATATTTTCATCTTGATCACAAATTTCTGAGGGAGG
Source organism: Pinus albicaulis (assembly GCA_034641835.2). NCBI lineage: Eukaryota > Viridiplantae > Streptophyta > Pinopsida > Pinales > Pinaceae > Pinus > Pinus albicaulis. The sequence continues at coordinate 518,231,239 of CM076573.1, read as the reverse complement.
AATTCCCATGCTAAGCACATAAACTATCTAATAATATGTACATAGTGGAGAAAGTCGTCTACATTGGAATGATTCTCAATATAGACATGCCTACAGATATAGGCCCATGTTCGTATGACGATCTGTATGTAAGGTCACCGTACAATAGATGTGTACAAAAATCCTAAAATCATAGCCCAGATGGATGAAACTAGATCCAGGGTCTTCTTATATCATTCACTCGATTGTTCGGGTACAAGTCTAGCCATGCGAATATATAATTTGTAGTCGAACATGGTAAGACATCATTTGATTACCATCCAACGATGTGAGATGTTAACAAATGCGAGAGAACCACCATTGATGTCAATGGCTCTCAAGGTACTCCAGTACATTTCATAAGGCACGAATAGATGATTTGATGTCGAATGCCAAACAAAATATTTTAGTCAAAGGTCCGGAAGTGAGGATCTTTTTGATGCTGTAACAAGCCTCATGGTACTGGAAGATGATGTTTCTAAGTAAACTTCCTGGATGATGATTTTATGTCGACAGGAAGCCACTTTATTTCAAAATGAGAGTTGCTGATTTCAGAGAAAAAATGTGACTTGATATAGAAATATTCAGGGATGACTGTCATGAAAATGAAGGTTTATGAGTATTGCAGAAGGATGAGTATTCACTGGATGACTTCTCTTGGACATAATACTGACACTAAGATGAGTTGGTAGCATTGACCCAAAACCGAAGTGAAGGTATGATGAACCATAGGTATGAATGAACCGTTACGAATATTACCCAACCAAAATAATCACGATGATGGAGTGAAGTGTCATGTTCAAGAGCGACCTAATACCATAAAATTTCTGTTCACTTTCCCAAATTTTCCCCGGTCATTTGTCAACTAGTAACTCTTTATTTTTTAACAAGCTTGAGGAGGATAACATATGGTTGATTTATAATTCAACCCTTCGAGTGAATATGCATCACTTTTTAATAATTTAACGAGTCTAGCGATAAATGAAACTCGATTCTTGCCATGATCGACAAGCCTGTCATTATTTTATGTTTTAACAAGCCTAACGACAGTGATAGCTTGGTCCTTTTTCATATTTGGCCAGTTTGAAAAAGATGACAAAAGAAAATTCCATGAGTCATTTTTCGTAAAGTTGTCGCTCAGATCCGAAAAAGTGTAAAATAATATCTGAGAGAACCTCCTAGCCATGTTCGAATAAGGTTTTCCTTTTTCATAATAATCTATCTCAGTCCTGGAAAGGGTTAAACTTATACTGAGTAGATGTCATTTCTTTTACTTTTATGAGCTCAAAAAGACAAGTGCTCAACAATATTTTAACATTATAGAAGTCCGAAAAGAGCTAAAAGAAGACTTGAGGGGTTCCTTTTTCACTGTTATCAAAGCTCGAAAAAGACATAAAAGTGCGCTTCAAGTCCTTTTTCATTTTTATCTTAGCTCGAAAAATTAAGGATAAAAGTGAAAGTGCAGAAGTGTCCACAGACACACAAATTTATTGATCAAGCAAAAATATTACAGGGAAAATTACAGGAGTTTACACACGTAAACTCACTCTCACATTCTCTCATTACACATTACAATGAAAATAGGAAACTAACCTATTTATAAGCTCTATGCTCTAACTTAATCTAGTTATGGATCACTTGGAAAATAAACAAGTGTCCATTTACAATAAATGAGATTCTAACCACTCTACTAACTTCACTCCTAACTTAGAGCCTAGGAAACGACTCTTTTCTAGAGTCCTAATTTTTATTAACAAATTTCTATTTCTAAATATCTCAAAGATTTATTAAATAAATAATTATTAATTTAATATCTTAAATTAATAATTATTTTATTCAAACACTATAACCTATGATAAAATTTATTTTGGATCATCTAACATTCCCCCCTATGATCCAAAGATACATTACAATAGATACCAAGTTCATCCCTGAACTTAGTAAACTTTATTCTGCCAAGAGGTTTTGTGAAAATGTCGGAGGTCTGATCTTCTGAAGGGCAAGACACTGGCTTGATGACGTCCTTTGCAATGAGAGATCTAATATGATGATACTTGGTGTACACATGCTTTGTCTTTGAATGGAAAACTGGATTCTTGGCAAGCTTTATTGCTGATTGATTTTCGATGAATAATGAAGTAGCTTCTACTGGAGGAATCCCCAAGTCCTGTAAAACTCAACGTAACCAAACAATCTCACATGCTGCTTCCCATGCTGAAATATACTCTGCTTCTGCTGAAGAAGTGGCCACTACACTTTGCTTCTTGCAACTCCAGGAAACTGCAGCTAACCCAATGTTCATTAAGTAACCTGAGGTTGATGCCCTGTCATCAATACTTCCAGCAAAGTCGGCATCGGAAAATCCACCAAGTACAAAATTTTTAGTCTTTTTTTAAAGAAGACCAAAATATTTTGTTCCTTGGATATATCAAAGAACTCTTTTTGCTTGATCAATAAATTTGTGTGTCTAAGGAGACTTCTGCACTTTCATGACATGAAAGTGCAGAAGTGTCCTCAGACACACAACTTTATTGATCAAGCAAAAATATTACAGGGAAAATTACAGGAGTTTACACACGTAAAATCACTCTCACATTCTCTCATTACACATTACAATGAAAATAGGAAACTAACCTATTTATAATCTCTATGACTAACTTAATCTAGTTATGGATCACTTGGAAAATAAACAAGTGTCCATTTACAATAAATGAGCTTCTAACAACTCTACTAACTTCACTCCTAACTTAGAGCCTAGGAAACAACTCTTTTCTAGAGTCCTAAATTTTATTAACAAATTTCTATTTCTAAATATCTCAAATATTTATTAAATAAATAATTATTAATTTAATTTCTTAAATTAATAATGATTTTATTCAAACACTATAACCTATGATAAAATTTATTTTGGATCATCTAACAAAAAGTATGCCTTTTGGTCAAATCATTCTTGAAATAAGTGTGCACAACTAATCTTCTATACCAGTTGTAAACCTATTCAGAACAACATCAAATGGATTAAAAATACTTGTTTCATGATAAAAATGAATAAAACCATAGTCACAGCGATAAATATGACTTGAAAATAATCAAATGACTAATTAAAGGAGTTTTATTGTTCATTTTTACCATTTGAAAGTTACCATTTGCATTTTGGAGCTCTGAGCCTACTTTTGCCCCCGAAATTTAGCTGTTGATTGCGATCGATTCTGTGGACAATTTTCCTCACCATTTGATCCAATTTGGTGCCGTAAACCTCCTCTTTCCTTCAGTAGTATTTTTTCTTCATTTCATTGCAATTTGTTAGGGATTTGGGCCCATTAAGGTAAATTTATTTTGAAAATAGGGCAATGCACCCTTGAATTTCAAAAGGTGTGTTGCAGTGCACTAGAATTGAAGGCCAAGTGCACTTGCACCACACTGTCCCTTGACCAAGGGTGCGTTAGGCGCAATTCACATTTTTGTTCTTTGTACTATGCCCAAATGTTTCTTGATTTTTTGCATGAAATGGGTCCTAATGAGTCTTATGATTGTTTTTTTGGGATTCATGGGACCAAAATGACAATTACTTGGAGGGAAAGAGAACATGAGGAAAAAAAATGATTTCCCTAAATGATTCGGGTATTTTAAGAGCCCTTAGAGACTGTGGGTTGCTGAAGTACTTCGAATTATCTAGTATGAGGCAACAGATGGAACTTTTGGAGTTCCTTGTTTATGCACGGGATCCAGCGATTGAGGCATTTCATATTGGGGAAAAAGTGGTCCCAATTTTAGTGGAGGATATTTATTTTCGAATAGGCTTGTCGAGGAGAGGCCTACCCATTTCTCTCTCAGAGTCTACTCTCAGAGGAGAGATTGCGAGAGACTATATATTTAAGTATTGCAATCCAAGGGCAGAGCCTAACAAGGACTGGAAAATAAACAGCCGCAATGTTCGTGATTTTCCATTGAGAACCATCTTATTCACGATCACAAAGCTTGTTGGTACCACTACACTCCATGTAGAAAACAAATATTATATGCAGTATACACTGAAGTGCATGGAACAGATAGTTTTCAACTGGGTTGAAGCTGTAATCTCTCAAATGAAAGAACAACTAGGTAAGGTGAAGGGAGGAAGGAAGAAAAATTTCAGCTATGTTTCAATCCTCATTTCTTTTTCCTTAGAGAGGATTCGACTGATGCAGCCTCATCATGTGACACTGGGTATATCTAACCCTAGATATCCAAGGATGGAGAGATGGGTAGAACTTATGCCTAGACATGTTGGTCAATCAACCATCGTGTTCTTGACTGCATTTTTTGCTTGGTTCAGACAATGGATTATCGCCATCGATGACTATGCATATGCAGGCGTCGACTTCCAAGGATATCCAGATTTATTTTTACCAAAAGGTGCTCAGTGGGGTGCAATTGGTAAGAACGTTTTGACAATGTTTTTTGATTTTTCTAAGGTTTATACATGTTTTTGTATTTTTATGTTTTCCCAATACTAAACTAAAGTTTTGATGTATGCAGATATGGGTCGAGTTCAACCTGTGGGAGAGATAGAGCATGGAGCGGATGAGACAAAAGAGAGGGTTGTTAGGAGAGTAGTCCTTCAGGATTTGGATATGGTTGAGGCTCTTGTTGAGCTTCAACAACACATACAAGGGTTGACCTTTGGGATTCCAGATTGCTGGATCAAAGATCTATCCATGCGACTGCAGTTCCATACTATTGGCGTTCCTAACTGTTGGATGCAGTTACTATGTAGGATAGCTAGATCAATAGCATGTTATCATGAGCACCACTAGTTGACTTTTGACATGTTGCATAAATTTTGAGGTCAGATGAACAATGTGTCTTGGGTACAAATTTTGTAAAAACCTATAACTATCTATCTATTTGATTTCAGTGTTTTCTTATGTTTATTGTGAAATCCTATTCAATTATGTGAATGCATTTTTAAATGTGTCACAAATGTCTGTTTATAACCTAATTCACTATAGAATCAGTTAATGTGTTCAAGTTTCTGGAAATGTGTTGATATTTAATGGAATCAAAATGTCTGTCCAAAAGTCAAACTCTTAGGAACATACGATGTAGTGTTGGATTTCTGGCAGTGTAATCACTAGTAAGTTGTAGTACCACAAGTTGTGATTCTAACCTAATAATGATGCAGTTAATACCAAATGAAATGGCATCAGAGAGAATTTCGGTCAACGCGCTATAATCAACGATATTTTTTGTAGATCGACCGATACAAATCCCTTGAAAACTCACTAACTTGTCGTTCAGAGCGAAAAATGGCCCATGTTGTAGAGGATATATTCTACGTACTACGACTAGCACCATCAGCATACCCAATAAATGGTTCCAAAGATTCAGACACCTACGATGAAATGTAAAGCGGATTACTAACTTCAAGGAAACTCTAGAAAAACAAAACAAGACAGTAAATGAAAATGAACAACATATATACAATATAATACAATATTTTACTATGCTAATGTTTAAGGATAGTAACGCTTCAGATACAACCAATTTCGGGGTTGCGCCAATGGAATTCCATCGTAATATACCAACTCATAGGCACCCTTAGCAATAACTCTTTTGACAATATAGGGGCCATGCCATAATGGCTCAAATTTCCCTTTCCCTATACATCAAATTCATGATTATAACTAAGGACCAGGTCACCCTTTGAGAAGATACGAGGCTGGACATGCTTGTCATATTCCACCTTTATACGTCTCTTATGCGCTTCGTTGGCCAATTGGGCTTCACAATGCATTTCATCAAGATGGATGAGGTTAAAAAGGTGCGATTATTCAGTAGAGGTTTCGGGTAACAAGTCGATTTCCATTTTTAATGATGGTATTTCACATTGAATTGGAAAGATAGCTTCCAGAACATACACCATTTGAAAAGGGTAAATCCGGTTGCATTTCTCAGCGAGGTTTGGTATGCCCACAAAGCTGAGTACAGGATCAAATTCCAATTTCGTTTATGAAATCCTATCATTCGTTGAAGCATTCGTTTAAGAATCTTGCTAATAGCCTCAAATTATCCATTTTATTGTGGATAATAAGGAGTAGAACTATGATGCGACAATCCTAATTTTGTAGTCAACTCATTCATCATATGATTGTGAAAATGTGATCCATGATCTGTGACTATAGCCTATGGGAACCCAAACCGTGAAGTGACATGATTAAAGAAAAAAATGCATTTGTTTTTCTTGTGTTGTTGAATGTAGGCATCACTTCGGCCCACTTGGTAAAGTAGTCTACTGCGACAATAATATAACCATGCCCCCTGGATAAATGAGGGTTACAGGTCATGAAGTCAATGCCCCATTTCGAAAATGTTCCTACAGAGACAACAAGATGCATTGGCACCAGTGGTTTGGGGATTTTACGATAAAATATATGGCACGTGTTACACCATTTTTTGGTCATCTAATCCATTGTTATTAGATGGACCCAAGTACACCAAGTAAGACCGGATTTACCCCAAGTAAAATCGCATTCACTATGAAAAATAACTTAGTAAACCACCTTTATTAAGTTATTTATAGTCTAAACAGGAAACCCCATGAGGAAATATTAAATAAATCTATATTTGTTTGATTTTCCTCATAAAATAATTAATTAAACAGTAGTTTGATTAATATTCCTGGTTATATTTAACCCAAAACAAGGAAATTAATTAGATAAATCATTATTTATCTTATTATTTCCTAAAGATTAGTTATTTAAACCTTATTAAATAATATTCTTTGTTAAATATAACTAAATCACCCATAAATAATTAAATAAATCATTATTTATTTGATTATTACTCAACCATATCCTTAAAATGATAAATAAATAAATCATTTATTTATTTATTTTTTCCTAATCACATCCTTAAAATGATAAATAAATCATTTGTTTATTTATTATTACCTAATCACATCCTTAAAATGATAAATAAATCATTTATTTATTTATTATTTACAAATAAGGGGATTTGACTCAAGTCAAATTCCTTTTCCCTCCAACAAATATAATAAATATTCCATAAAATTTGGATCTTGATTTGGTTAATAACATTTTAATTATACACCAATATCTAGACTAAGTCAATATTTTGTTATAAATAGAAGAGTTTTCCCATTCATTTGTCACATTTTGTTGCCTAAAGATCCCATTGGATCTCAACTCTTGGTCTGGCTATTGATCCACTATCACAGCCATATTTTTCCATTTTTTATCTAGGTTTTCTACACCATCAAGAGAGAGGAATTCTAAATCTGAAGTGCTGAGGACTTCCAAGAACCCATCCCATTGAGGAGAACAGGGAACACCCTCTTGTGTTTTCCTCCTAGGTGCCATTAATACAAATTTCATTGGATATATTCTTGTCTTGTCTATTGGATCTATGGAGTAAATCTTATTTTTCTATTGTTTAATGTTTTCTAATGCATAGATGTAGATTTTTGCAGCATTTGTCTTGATCATCTTGTAGAAAATTATATACAATATGCATGTATATATCCAGAATCTCCTGATCTAACAATATTTATCTTCTTTCTAAATACAAAATCCTTCAACTATAATTCTTGCGGAAATTTAATCAACAATTGCAAAACACATGAAGCAATAAAAACACACATAACACAGTTGTTTAACAGGAAAGCCTGAAGCTGAAAACCCCAACTATCATATTATGTATCATGGAGATCATGTAACAATCCTCATACAAAGCTTCTCACAAAATCTTAGTACAATCTAATCGCTACACACTAATCAGGCCCAATCTTGCAAATCCATGCACCGATCTTTACCAGCCTTTAGCCTGCCTCTACTGCGTAATCCCTGCTGAAGAATGGCTATGGATGAACTCAAATTGGTCTAGCCTTGCTCATGCAATCCTTAAAGGCATCTCCACTAAATTTGTGGTGCAAACAATGCAAAACTATAGTCACACTTGCTTTTTCACCTACCTCTCCACTGGTCTCCACTGAAGCTGCCATGCACTGTAGTTAACTGATGTATTCTTCAGTTGATTAATGAGTTATTATTTAGTGAATTAATTAACTAATTAATTCACACCACTCTCACTAGTGTATCAATTAGTTATACTAGATACAACTAGCTCAACTGAGTCTAACTGAGTTAAACTAAATACAACTCCACCAACTACTTCTCCAACTCCACCAAACTCTGTCACATGAGTTCTAACTGAATTCCTCCATGCATTAGCTCCAGTAAACCCTCAGGAATAGCGTAATTCCTTCTGTCAGCTGTTGTGCCACATCTGTGCACTTAACTGAAGTGCTCCAAGAGAATAAGATAATGTTTAGAGTCCAAATATTATTAAGAGATAATAATATTCAACATATCTATTTTTAGACTGGCAATCTAAAAATAGATTCCGCCCAATATGTCTAAAAATAGAAGTCCATCTATTTTTCCAACTTGACCAACCATCCACAAATAGCATCCCACAACTCATAGAATATGATCGACATGTCTAAAAATAGACATAGTCTAAAAATAGACTTTGCGACAAAAATCACCTGTGTGGGCCCCACCTAGTTTAGGTGATCACTTTCCAACTAGGATCAAGAATGATGTTTCAGGATGCCTCCTTCACTGTTTCTTGTTGCAATCTTCAACACTCCCTCTCAACAAGAAAGGACTGTCTTTGCATGCGACATGCAACTCCATGCATTCGCCCTGCAACCTTTACAAGCGCCATGCAACTCCATGCATCTGCTCTGCAACTCCTCTGAAACTGAATAGGCTCCAAACAACTCAATCAATCTGATGCATCTATCATCAAAGTCTTCGACTTCTGCTTGGCCAATTGCACATGTCATCAAGAACCACTGCGCTGTTGATCTCTTGCACCCATGCACTCTGCACTTGCTGTCAACTCTGATCCGCGCTCCAGTATCCGACACTGTCACTTTGATCTGCCTGCATCAATCCAACTGATCATGCTACTGCTGCACTGTGGGCACCTCGTAGCTAGGTTCAATTCATGAGATCCACACCATCTCATGAATCCTGCCCAGAAATCTCCTCTTGGGATTATTCATGCATGTTGCCCCACCTCTCACCTGGTGGTATAGCTGCATGCACTCCCTCTGCCCATCTGGCACGAAATTTATCTACATGAGTGGTTTCTTCCACTCCATGATCCTCATCTTGTGGCTGCTCCACATCCCGAGGTTCACTCTTACCTGCATGCAAAACTTGCTCCCTCTCAAGCATCAATTGCATGTCTTTCTTGCACTTCCCAACAGTAGGAAGCTCCGTAGAAATCCCATCTACTTCAAGTCTATAGAGATTCTTTGCTCGAATCCCAACCTTCTTGACTTGTCCTATTGCCTTGTGCCGAAGGAAAACTTTTCCTTCACTGAAGACAACTTCATACCCTTTATCCTCTAACATTGCGACTGAGATCAAATTCTTCTTTAAACCTGGAACATGCACTACATATTGTAAAATAATGAGTTTACTTGACTCCCTCTGAAAGGTAATGGTACCAATTTTGGTCACATTGTATCATCCATTGTCACCCAACTCAACATGCAACTGGAGATATTTCTCCACCAAGTCACTGAAAAGATTCACATCTCCCATCATGTGAAAGGAAGCGCCACTATCAAAATACCACCCCGATCCCAATGCACTAGACACCATGCATGTGATCGATGAGAAGTCCAGCTCAAATTGTGAGGCAAGAGCCTCACCAACTATAGCTCCAATAGCCTTCTTATTCTTCTTCTTATTTGGACAATGTGTGGTGAAATTCCCATGTTCGTGATAGTGAAAACACTTCACTTTGGACATGTCACGCTCTTTGCCATCCGCACTGGATTAAGAAGAATTTTGCTTCCGCTTTTCTTTCCTTGATTTGGTAGCCAAAGCATAATCCTCTTCATCATCATTCTTTGATGAAGAGCCATCCCTGGTACTCCGCCTTATCTCCTCCTGCATAAGATCCAACCAAAGTCACTCCCATCCTGGCAGTTTCTCCCAACCATTGACGGAGTCCTTATAGCTATGCCAACTCTTCGGAAGCCCAAGGAGAGCCAAGCTCACCAAGTCTTCTTCATCCACACTAACTCCTACACTTCCAAGCTCATCCCTGCAGTGGAAATTTTTTGTCAAGTATACCGGAATAGTGTCATTCTTCTCCATTTTTATTTTCCTGAGCTTGTCTTTAAGCGCCAACTTCCTGTGGTCACTTCTGCTTTGGAAAAATTCTGTCAAAGCCTTCCACATCAAGAATGGAGTGGCTTTACTGTGAAGGCTGGACACAATGTGGTCCTTCACACCTTCCAACAGAATCCTTCGACACCTTGCTACCTTCTTTTGCCATGCGTCAAGTGCGGCTACATCGCTAGAACCCGATTTAGGAATATCAACATCTATGAACTCATTCAACCCATTATCCTCTAGCATCGCCTTCATCCTATCCTTCAATGAAATATAATTCAAGCTGCCCTCAAGGGCATACTCCAATTGCAAACCGTTGAAATAAATTTCAATGAATGCTCAACTTCGACACTAAGAAAATACTGTAGCAAATTCGAATTCCACCAGCACAAAAATCAACCGCTTCAATAATTTGCAATTGCTCCAATGATCAACGCTTCGATACCATGTAGAAAATTATATAAAATATGCATGTATATATACGAACTCTCCTGATCTAAAAATATTTATCTTCTTGCTAAATACAGAATCCTTCCACTATAATTCTTGCGAAATTTAATCAACAATTGCAAAACACATGAAGCAATAAAAACACACATAACACAGTTGTTTAACGGGAAAGCCTGAAGTTGAAAACCCCAAATATCATATTATGTATCATGGAGATCATGTAACAATCCTCATACAAAGCTTCCCACAAGCTCTCAGTACAATCCAATCGCTACACACTAATCAGGCCCAATCTTGCAAATCCATGCACCGATCTTTGCCAGCCTTTAGCCTGCTTCTACTATGCAATCCTTACTGAAGAATGGCTCTGGATGAACTCAAATTGGTCCAGCCTTTCTCACACAATATTTAAATGCATCTCCACTAAATTTTTGGTGCAAACAATGCAACACTATAGTCACAACTGATAGTCACACTTTCTTTTTCACCTACCTCTCCACTGGTCTCCACTGAAGCTGCCATGCACTGTAGTTAACTGATGTATTCTTCAGTTGATTAATGAGTTATTATTTAGTGAATTAATTAAATAATTAATTCACACCACTCTCACTAGTGTATCAATCAGTTAGACTAGATAGAACTAGCTCAACTGAGTCTAACTGAGTTAAACTAAATATAACTCCACCAACTACTTCTACAACTCCACCAAACTCTGTCACATGATTTCTAACTGAAGTCCTCCATGCAATAGCTCCACTTAACCCTCAGGAATAACGTAATTCCTTCTGTCAGCTCTTGTGCCACATCTGTGCACTTAAATGAAGTGCTCCAAGAGAATAAGATAATGTTAAGAGTCCAAATATTATTAAGAGCTAATAATATTCGACATATCTATTTTTAGACTGGAAATCTAAAAATAGATTCCGCCCAATATGTCTAAAAATAGAAGTCCATATATTTTTCCAATTTGACCAACCATCCACAAATAGCATCCCGCAACTCATAGAATATGATCGACATGTCTAAAAATAGACATAGTCTAAAAATACACTTTGCCCCAAAAATCACCTGTGTGGGCCCCACCTCGTTTAGGTGATCATTTTCCAACTAGGATCAGGAATGCAGGATGCCTCCTTCACTGTTTCTTGTTGCAATCTTCAACACATCTAACTTCATATCTGAAGATATTAGCAATAATTTCTGCTATTGTGGTTTTTTTTTATGCGCAGCTAAAGTAGTCTTTTTTCACACAACTCAAATCAAGATTCATACTAACAGCACGCATGACAACTTCTGACTACGAGGATGCAGTCGTGAAATATGGTAGGCCAAAAGTATCTCGTGCTGAGTATCTTCTGCATGGTAGCGTATCTAGACAAGTTTCCACCACAAGCCCCAACATGACAATCATTTAAAACCTTTTCGGCCTCCTCTTGAGTGAGGCACCTTCTTAAAATTGTATCGAAACCACGATGATAAAGTGTATCTCCTACGATTAGATAACCTTTGGCTTGGTATTGATTACGTCGCTGGTTAGAGTGAGAGGTATCAGGCCAAAAATTTTGGGTCTAGAGATAAATGATAAAATCCCCATACCAAGGATCAAATGATTCGATCAGAAATAGAGACTCGTCAGGAATAGATGGTTTCGATGTAGTAGCAGTATTTTCAGAGGGAAGGTCACAAAGAAGCTCAGCCAAAACTAAATACTTTTTTGACTTGGATTCGATTAATTCCAAATCAAATTCCTGCAAAATGAAAATCCATTTTGAATACTTTCTCCCTAGTAGTTAATGTGATAAAATGTAAGTCATGGGGTTGCAATCCGAAATGACAATGGTCTTCTGGAACATGATATATTGGCGAAATATTTGGATATCTTGAACAACTGCCAAGGAAATATTTTCTACGTATGCATACTTCACTTCCGTATTATTGATATTACGACTCAAATAATAGATTGGATGTTCTATTCCATTTTCTACTTGGACCAATACCATAGAAATGGTCAGATAAGCCCCGAAGATATATAAGAAATAATCACTCTGATAATTGGGGGGATACATTAATGAAGCCTAGAGTATCCTTGACAACATCAAAAGAAGCTTTCACAACCTTATCCCAATGGCAGGGGGAATCCCATTTTTCAAGAGCTGAGTAAATCCTTTAGCCATTTTGGCATAGTTGGGTATGAAACTCCTTAGGAAGTTATCCTTTCCCCGAAGTTTCAGTAACTGAAGCAAATTTGATGGGCATATTTTTCTTACCCAACTTTGATGGGTCATCTAAATGCACTGCCAAATCATGGGTAGAGAAGCTTGAGATCTACTTCCAGTTGAACAAAGTTCCAGAGATGGAGGCCATTAAGATAACATTGCTACACCTTGAGGGTGAAGCACATGTTTTGTGGTTCTATGGCTTGTCTACATTGGGTTATGCCAATGTGACTGCATATTCAGAGTTCACAAGGAGGTTGGTAGAGAGGTTTGATGGAAGAGATCATGAAGCACCATTCATGGGGCTTGCAAAGCTAAAACAATCAGGTAATCCATAAACTTATATTTCTGAATTGTTAAGACTTTCTGTTATGGTTCCTAATTTATCTACAACAAGAAGGGTCTATATGTTCATTGATAGGTTAGATGAACCTCTTCATGGGTTGGTTAAGTCTACTAATCCCACTACCCTTCAATATTCCACTGAAAGAGCTAGAGATATTCAAGATTCCTTGCCAAAAGAAAATGCAACATTTCAGCATAAGCCCTCTTTTCCATCAAAGGGAAAAGATGAGAAGGCTCCTCTTTCAAAGGAGAGCCAAAATAAAAAACCTCTTGATGATGATGTCCGAAGATATTTGAGGAGGAGAAAGCTTTAATTCACATGCCAAGAATATTGGGCACCCAGACAGAAATGTGCAGCAAGAAAGGCACACTACATATAGGTCTTCTCAGATGATGAGGAGGAAGAAGAATATGAACCAAGAAGAGGTCACAACTCTGGAATATCAAGAGATGATCCACCACCACCAGGGGGTGAGGATGGAGAAATTACTCCAATTAGAGGGACTCTTGCATCATTAAGAGTGGTACCCAACTATCATAAAACTTGCACACAAGAAACAGAGTTGAATTTGTGCAGTGGAAGCAGGGACATGGTACTCTCATCTATTATGCATATGAGATTGGTCCATGAGACATCACTATCTTATGGAAAACCACTTGGAAGGCCACCTGATCTAGATTTGGTGAGACATGTCTCACATCATAATGCACCATTCATAGATCCAAGAGGAATGGGAGCATTAGAAGGCCAAGATACAACACTGAGAGTCTTCGGTAGACTTAAGGAGGAGGGAGACATTCTCCCAACATCATCATTACCCACTCTCATTTCAGATTCTGCATTGTGGGAGGAGAAGCATGGGAAGTGTTAGACTCCTATACCAATAGGTGTCATTTTTTCATGATTGATTTGGTGAACTATGCAATATGTTCAAACCTTTTTCTTGTGCAAAGGTGTTCCATATTCTCAAAAAATCAAAAAATTTAAAAACTTAAGGAGGGTATACCCTAAAAGAAAATCAAAGGGTGAAAAGAATAAAATGGTAAAAAAAGTGAAAGAAATGAACCCCATAAAAAAGAAAGGCCAAGGAAAGTGTGCAAGTCTAATTGCCACTACTTTTTGCTCTGATGTAATAAAAAAAATTGTGTGCAGCTTGTCAAACTTTGGCCACAATTTATGAAGGGTCAAACTGTTTAAACTTGACTTATTCATATTTCAATTTCATGTTATAGAATAGAGAATAAATATCTGACTAAACAGTTTAATCTTGGCAGATAAGTAGATAGGTAGAGTGAATAAAAGGTGCTCAACAGTTCAATTTGAGCCCTTGGATGTAATAAGGGTAGAAATAGATAGATTTATCATGTAAAAAGAAAAGATTGATAAGGGTTTGCAAGTCTAAATGCACCCTAATAAAGAAGACAAAATGGTAGTGTCAAGTAGATAGGGTAGGTAGATGGTGCTGCGAAGTGTTATCTGATGAATGATGCTGCTACATGTTTTTGATCCTTTACTTTCATCACAAATACTAAAGCAGGAAATACATTGGAAAATCACAACAAGCAAAGTCAAACTCATTAACTTCCCTCATCACTTTCCCCTCAAAAGTTTTACTAATTTCCCCCAAAGTACTAAGGTATTTGGAGATCAAAAGGGCTCAAGGCATTTCCTTGACTTCTGGAGGGACCGGACCCTCGGCCTAATGATCAAAAAAGACCTAAGCACTTGAGATAATTCATCATTGTTATCTTCCATCTTTAACTTTTTCCTAAGTAAAATCCTATTTTACTTAGGAAACTGATGCAAAATTCCATAAAAATTCCTCAAAATAACTTGTTATTCTAAGTTTAAGTGTTGAAGATAAAATGTTGCAATTTACTTCACAAGTTATCACTTTCTTAGATGTACAAAAATGTTTTTATTTTCCTTGTCCTTTGCCATATTAACATTTAACTCTATTATATTAAATCCCTAGTGAAATACCCTTTCCTAAGTATATAACTCCCTTTTTTATAAATATCCCAAAAAACCCCCCTATTATAAAGTTTAACCAAAGTATTTTATATCCCCGCGCATTTAAAATAAAAACCCATTATATGCCCTTTGGTTAAAATTATCAATATGTTATAATCCCGCCCTTATGGTAATTAAATAAATGATTGTTTGTTACCATATAAATAATATATATATATAAAAACTTTAAACATGCGATATGTATGTTTAAATACAAAAATATCAATAAAACTTCGAGAAATTGTTGTGCCACCGTGGTTCGTCCACGTGGAATTCCACTTAAGAAAACCCCCGCCGCAACCCCTTTCATTATGCACATGGGATTAATTAGTCATCAGGACTAGTTAATAACCTTTCCGCCTATTAAAAATCCCCCGGAGTGATTAAAATACACGTTAAATTCTTTTAAAAGTCCGACGGGCCCACATGAAACCCCCGCCTATCTCCCCATCGCCCCAGCCGTTGGATCAGCCTCCCGCAGATCAACGGCCAGCGTTGATCCCGCTGCTCATCCCGTGTAAGTTTTTTAACCAGCGGGGGATGGGTGGTTTTGAATAGTCAGACCATCCACGTGGCAAGAAACCTGTGGAATCGCTGCCCCTCCGATAAAAACCATCCTCGAACAAAAGCGGTGCGGGAATACCACTTACCGCTTACCGCTTACTGCCGGCTTACGTCACCCCGTACGTCGATGACATCATCACCTCGAAAAAATAAAAAATACTTTTAACTTGCGAATAAAGCCATTTTTCGTGTTTTTTCAGTTATTTTCATTATTCTGAAAACGACAGAGCTCCCGCTGCGATTTTCAAATTTCCACTGCAATTGACCAATTTACTCCAAGATTCCACTGCGCCCGTGTTGAAGAACAGTCCCGCCATTGCCTGTTACCTGTTAAAGAACCAGTTTCTGTCTAAAAGCAGGTATTTATCCTTTACGCCCCGACTGCAAGTAAAACTCAGTTTCCTTTGTTTTTTCGCTGAAAAAGTGGTTAAAAAATCCTCACTGAGTCCTCCCTGGAGATTTTAAACCTGTGAAATTGTTCCCTGAACCGGCGAATTGCGCCAATTTCCTTTATTTCAGAAATTCCGCTCGGCCTGTAAGGAAAACCAAAACCTCTATTTTGAATCCACAAGAACCAAAATGGAGGCCCCGGCAGCTCTGAATATCACCCCATTGAACGCCCCTCATAGAGACCTGGATTTCATTAACAAATTGTTTGATTTTAGCAGGTTACCATCAGAATATGGATTTGGACCAACAATTTCAATACTAGTTGACAAAATTGTTTACTCCAAATTCTCAGATTTTAATTCAATCTCTTCATTCAACAAACAGTTTGTATACAAAGTCAGAGAGAGATTAGAATGATGAAATGTGCACAGTGAATGGTAAAAGTGAAATGAGAAATGACAAGGATAGGAAAAGCATAACAGTTAAAGAGTATCAGTGGTTAAAGTGTATCAGGTAAAAGTCAGTGAAAGTTAAAATGAAGTTACAGAGCAGTCAAAGGTAAAACAGTAAAAGTAATTACAGAGGCAGTAAAATGGTAAAAAGAGATGAAAATACTTTCACCAACATTGAAGTTTATCTAAAGTGAAAGTAAAACAGTCAAAGGAACAAAAAAGTGAAAAGATGAAAATACAACAAGAAGGAACATTTTTGCAGAAATTGCATATTTTAGTCATAGTTTTGCAGAAACTATTGTGATCAATAAAAGATGAATTTTACAAAACTGAAGGAGGTTTATGTTCTTAAGAGGGCCATATACAAAAACCTCTCTCACTTTTCTAACAGCCATTATGGTTTTGGAAATATTAAACAATGTTGGAAAGCACTTTTTGCAGAAAAATCCTGTTAAGTCATCATTTTGCAGAGAATATTGTGGCCAATTAGAAATACATTTTACAAAAATGAAGGATTTTTTTGTTCCTAAGAGAACTATCTACAAAAACCTATCTCAGTTTTTCCACAGTGATTTCAGGCTGAGAGATACATGCACATCTTTAGAGGCTATTTTTCAGACTCTGTAAAACTCTGTTTTACACATCTTTTTGCAGAGCCTATTGCGCATAGCTGGAGAGGAATTTTAGGAAAGTGAAAGAGGTTTATCTCAAAAACATATTTATCTACAATAACCTCTTTCACTTTTTACATATCTATTACGGATTGAGAAATAAAAAGATATCATTGGACCCCAAGTTCGCAGAATTGTTGGAGCAGATTGCACAAAGAAAGGAAGCAGTTAGTGACTTGGATGCCTCATCATCAACTAAGAGTTGGATCAAATTCGAATTCTCCTCTTTTTCATCACCTATCCATACAAAATAGTGCCAAATAGATGCATTAGTTTTAGTGTCCTTTACTTAAGTTCTATTTATGTAAAATAGTTGGAGAGATTTGTGAACCAATTTTGATATTTTTTCAAGATATTTTAGTTTAGAATTTGTATAAATACTCCACTCTTGGAAGCATTTGGGGTGGATTCTATTACTCTGTTGTAACATTGAGATTTTCGGAATAAAGGCATTTTGGAGAAATTTATTCGTGGCTTACTGGATGACGATTTAAAGCACTGGACTTGTTGCAGGATTCATGTGTTGGACTACAGTTCAATAAGTTTTTCTACCCTTTGTCTGAAATTTTATATTAGTTTATAATATCATCATATCCATTTCTGAATAATTTACATAAAGGATTGAAACAGAATTTGCTTAATTGTACTCTGTTTTCAAATGTTATTATTCTTGATGTTTTCTTCTGAATTAGTTATAAGCATGAATTCTTAAATGCTCCTGCTTCGCTAATTTAATCATTGTTGATTACTATAACAAAGAACCCTTAATTGCTCTTTGCTTGTAGTCATTTCTCTTCTTTCTCTTGAATATGGTGAAAGATTCTCAGTTTCCTTTCATCCCTTCAAGATCATCCCATCCACTTTAAATTTTAAGGATTGTTCTCTGTCTAGCTATCTTGCCCTGTAATACCATCTTGTGCGTAAAATAGAAATCCAGTAAAGCCATCCTTTGACTCCATAGCCCAATGGACTGAAAACCCTCAACCTTGCCCTTAGTTTGTGGATTCCACCATTTTCCAAAACAAACTTTGAATCTATAACTAGCCTAAAACCTTCTAAGAACAAAGATAAATTATAAAGAGAGAGCCCTCTCTGGATGCAGATTGGCTAGATTCTGCATCTAAAAGGTTGGTTTGTGGTTACCTCGGGTATACTTTCCTCTTACACAACTTCTAGGAAAACCCGAGTGATAACAAGAAGGATAGCAACCTTCCAACTATACCTTTTACATGGGAGATGTCAAAGAGAAGGGCAACCATATGATAAATGTTCTTTGTAATTGATAGATCATCGTTGTTGTCACTATGGAAGATAGATCCATATTGGAAATCCCAACCGTTAAGGATTATTCCAAGGATATTTACATGCATGATACTTGATGACCATCTACATGAAGAGGGCTACCTGGGCTCAAGATGAAGTCATCTATTATCATGGTAGGATCTTCTTATCTAGAGCCTCCAAGCTCAAGGAGAAGTTTCTACAAAGAGCACATGAAGAATTCCTTTTCAGACATACTTATTCCATGAGGGCCTACAACACTATCATGGAGAGATACAGTTGGGAAGGCTTTGAAGAGGAACAATATCAGAATTTTCAAAGATGCATGAATCATGTGGAGTTGGAAGAGTGACATAACTCAATGAAGGAGTTATCACAACCACCTCTTTGCTCTTTTGGAACGAGAGGGGATCTATCTATGGACCACTCCATTTGTATGAGCAGAACTTTTGGTGAGGAACATGCTTATGTAGATAATTTTTTATTTGATGAATATTTTCATTCCTTTACCATGTATATGTAGGCCATAGCTCCAAGGAGGAGCATTCTTCCATATAAAATTCATGGCCAAATTTGGGCCATAAAAATTTCTGAACATGGCCACTCCCTTGGAGGATATAGGGAGATGTTGTATCATTTCGGGTGAACTCCAAAAGCACCAAACATATCTCACATTTTCAGCCATTGTGAGAATAATTGGGCAGCAAGTAAGTGGTGGGAAAACCACTTACCTTATCACTATCTGATGCAGTCAAGAGATTTAATGCGTTGGTTCCACATGTGGGACTATGACCCACCTCCATATTTGCATATTTCTATTTGTATGTACTTAGTTTTGATCCCATACATTGATGATGTACATATTATTTTTATGGGAATGATTGGAGGGAGGATGGGAGGAATGTATGTGCCCTATGGGATAAATATTCTCCATGTTCATTATGCTACATGTTTCAGGGAGAACATTGGGTAAACCATGTTTGTTTCATTGGATCTATTGCTCCCTTGTGGGCTGAATCATTTGCATCTCATGAGAACTTTGGAGGAACATTTCATGGAGGGATGGATTGGGAGACACTTAGCTTATGAGGGAATCTCATCACATGATGGTGTCACCAATGGTGGAGGAGAAGAGTTGCAACACTCCTATTATTAGTTGCTTGAGGACAAGCAACATTTGGGAAGGGAGGACTGTAATATTCCCAATTAGCCATGAGCTAGTTGGAATATTAATTTTTTTGATGCTTTGTTTTATGAATAAGAGGACAATGGATGTCCACAAGTCTCCTTAATAATGAATAAATGAATGCCAATGTAAAAGGAAAACATCTTGGCATCTTAATTAAGAACCCTTAGGTGTAAAAAGGGGTTGGAACATCTTGACTGGGTCAACGTTGACCAAATCAACAACGCTATTATGGAGGAGTGGTAATAAATGAGGGACAACGCAGTTTTAGATGGAGACACCTTGCATGGAAGTAGGGTCATAAATGAATGGGGCTTAGGGTTTGGAAGATCATATATTATAAAAGGAAGAGGATGGCAGCCATATTCATTATGTATTGATATATGATATTTCTGAATATATGGTCTATTTAGACATATAGATTTCTTTGGCTGTTTAGCTGAGATTGAAAGTGTTGTTTAGAAATGGGTGTTCTTGATCAGGAATCCCACCTCTTCCATTGAGAATCTCTTGGAGGAGTCTTGTACTTCACTTCCACTATCAGGCATTTGGCTAAAGCTTCATCTTACATCTACAACACAGATCCTATTGAGGGTTGAGTTGTTTTGCAGGTTGCAATAGTGGAAACCATCTTTGGGTCACTTTATTACTTATTTTCAGTGGAGAAAGGGTTGCTT
The DNA here is from genome assembly GCA_034641835.2 of Pinus albicaulis. Lineage (NCBI taxonomy): Eukaryota > Viridiplantae > Streptophyta > Pinopsida > Pinales > Pinaceae > Pinus > Pinus albicaulis. The sequence goes on along the minus strand of CM076573.1, from coordinate 518,210,776 downwards.
TCCATTGGGAGGACAGTAAGGAAGGCCCTTGTGCATATTTTAAAATCTTGGCATCAAGCCACATATTTATTTTCCCCTATAGCATAGTTTCTTTCTAGATCTATTTTATTTTGAGGGAGGAGTTGCTGGGTGGTTTCAGTACACCATTTGGAGAGGAGGTTTGCTAGTGGAGGGGATGTTCCTTTCATCTAGGAGATCTGTTGGAGGAGGCTGCACTATTTCTTATATCAAATCAACCACACTTTCCAGATCTATATGTTGCAGTGAATCTTCAGCCCTAGGGCTTTGATTCAGATCTTGTAAATGGTGTTTTGCTAAAAACCCTTTGGGGGTTCTTCATTGGAGGTAGTATAGTGCCTAGATCTGTATTAGATCTATATTTTGAGGCATATATCAGCCCATGTTATTTTGTGTCTTCATTTGCTGTAGCAGTTCCTTTTAAACAGTGCTATAGCAGTCTTCCGACATTTTGATATATAGTAGCAACACCTCTTTTGAGGGTTTTGTCCATTGGAGGCTTGTTCTATTTTATTGTAAATATTATGACCCATTTATTATGTATATTTTCCTTCTGTTATTATGATTAGAAGGCCTCCATATTGGCCTTTTTTTTTATGCGATGTTATACACTGTTATTCCAGCATTTTTCACTATATTCCTGCTTTTCCCATTTGGGAATATTACACAATATTTGATAAATCTCGCTCGGAATCGATTTCATTAATAGGAAAAGAATTCAAAAATAATGTTTTGATCGATGGGTGATATAGTTCACTAAGATTATATTCTTCGTAATCTTGAAGACGGGAGAAGTGATGATGATCTTCCCATGGTTCTCCTTCTGACATCATGGTTTCCAGAATATTATCATCTGTCAGGAAAGTTGAGAAAAAAGGATCACATGGAGTACCAAAATCTAATGAACGATCAAACCAAACGATTGACAACGACGATTTGAGATTCGCCGCCCAAGCCATGTAGATTGATTTCTATGCTAGCTCAATTGGGCTGGGCAGCAAAAGCTCATCCACCTTAACAAATTCAGAATCACCTATAATATTCCTTAAGCTAGATGGAGTGGAAGATATCATGTAGCAGGTGGCCAATGTTTACAATTTCTGCCGACGTCGTAGGCGACGGTAATGCAAAGGTTCCCATGAGAGTGGAATCCTTTAAGAGTCCAACACCAATGTTCTGAAGTGTGAGTTGGGGTGTGTTAACTAATAGAATGCTTCCAGTTACCTGGGAATTGGAGGAAAATAAGGAGAGTTGATTGATGACTGTGATAACACCTTTATGTGGAAAAGTGATCATTCTAAAATATCTAGAAACACTCACAGTCATAGCATATACCCATGGACTTCCGAGTAAAATGTTGTAATCAAGGGGTCAGTCAACGACCTCAACTTAAACATTCACTATTTCCCCCCCTAGTTCGACATGTAGGTTATTAATAATACCACAAGGCTTATATGTACATCTGTCAAAAGATTTCAATGTCGTAGGCGATTGAGATAGGCACAGAGAGCCAAGTGAATTCCAGTAGTTTAAAGACATAATGAACATAGATGCTCCCTCATCAATAATAGTACAATGAACAAGGTGATTGAAAACATTTAATTGGATGGAGAATGCCAATTCTGCTGGTAATTGCAGCACATTGCCCATATGATTAAAAACTACAAGGTTGGAATCCGTTGGATGAATTCCACCAATCGACGACAAAAAATCCTGCTTCTGGGAGGGAAAATTTTGAAGCACCTCAAGCGTTGACATATTTGAAGGGGATTGAGCCAAATATTCAACTATTTTATAATTTTTAGTATATTTGGCTCGAGGATTAAATGTCGATTTATGAATGACTCCCTTCGGTGCCTTGATTTTCTATTCAGGAATAGTAGTTGGTGGTATTGATTTCGTACACGGATTCATGGTGTAGGTAGTAGGTTGATCAGTAGCCTAAATTCCTTAATATTTATTACACGTTGACACCAAAACATCAGTTGATGGATTTGTGACAGACAACATAAACACTTGGGAACTAGAAGCTGGATCCATGGAAACCAAATTTGTGTCCGGATTTGGAAATGGATCTGTCAACACTGCGGATGCATGTGAGGTCTTAACCAAATTTGAGACTTCAGCGTGGTGAGGACAGTCATGAACAAAGAGTTCCTCATTACATATTATGCAAGGGTAATAAGGTTTCCAATTTCCAGTCGATTGATCAGATGATATTTCTTGTGGGTTAGAAGTTTTCTTTTGCTTTGATTTCCCCTTTTTCTTACTTCCGGGTTGCTTGCCACTTTTTCCCTTATCAGATGACATGACATGAATTTCAAAAGAAGGTGCAGGATCAGATGCATTAGAGTGATGTGTGCTTGTAGTACCAATCATACCATCTTTGGCATGAGAGTCCTTAGATGGAAGAGGAACAATAAAATTAGATCGCGGCGCCTTGGGAATTTTCTCGTAGAGCATGCTAGAATGAGTGTATACTGGGCACGAGAAATGACCTGATCTTCAGTGATGATGCCACCCTTAGCCACATCCTCAGCTATAGATGGTAGTAGGGACTTAATGAACCACTCATGAAGGAGATGATAAGGAACAAATGTCTTATCCATTCTACGATGATGACGCCACTCACGAATATGATCATAAATGTGAGTAGCATTAGTTTGTTTAAAATTAGTCAAGAGTTCCATTTCAGTTTCATATCGTATGGGTAACTGGAAGTGGATCAAAAATACAGTAGCTAGGGAAGTGAAATTATCAAAAGAATCTCTTGGTAACTCAATGTACCATTTCGCAGCCGAACTAGTGAGCACATGCTGGAAAATACGTAGTCGAACGGAGCCATCATTTAGGGAGTTAAATGAACACCACATATGATAAGTCATGACATGCATCGACGGGTCTTCCCCAGGGTATCTATTAAACTTAGGAATATCTGAGGGTAATTTATGAGGTATCATGGGCCACCAAGGAGCATGGATGATTGGATCATTGGTGAGCCGGTTTAAATTTGGTAACTCTAAATTTGCAACAAAGGGAAACTTTCGATTTAATTCGGGTTGAGCATAACTAGGGTATGATGGAATTTCTTGGGAAACATGCCATTGGGCACCAACATAAGGAATATTTTTCTAGTAACCCAGATAGGGGTTGTTTTGAAAAGCAAACGCTTGAGGATTCTGTTGACCAAAACCTAGGTACGCTACTTGTTGAAATGAAGGTTGTGGCATTTGCGCTTGTGGATGCCAAGGGGTATGTCCTCCAACATTATTACCCAAATTAGGATAGCTTGGATTTGATTGTGGATAGGTATAACCTGTTTGCGGCTGTGACATCCCATAATATGGTAATCCATCTTGTGAATAAATGATTCTGGATAGAGGTGGTTGTTGTAAACGAGCAGAAGGAGTTGGAGTTTGAGGGCCCAAAACTTGAGGGTATTGGATTGAAGGACCCACCTAAGATGGTTGAGGTACAAAATTTTGAGTCTATAACATGGGTAAAGATGTATTAACAAGTGGAGTTGAGGTGGGTGCAACAGGTTGAACTGGTTGATACGAGTGTACAACCATTTGTGGTTGGATGGGTAGAGTGGGATGCCACTGAAAAAAATTCATTCCGACATTAGGATGACCAAATAACGATGGAGTACTGTCAATATGGGTGACCATATGTTGCCCCCCAACATGAGGAGTATAGTAAGATGGAAAATATTGTTCTCCAAATGCAGGGAGTCTAGTTGAAATTGTACTAGATGGAATATACCCAGATGGAATAGCTTGATATTTCTCTGTTGATGTATATAAAGGATCAAGTTGTTCAATACTCACTGTAGATTTACTAGTTAGAATACCAGACAATGACATTGGTGAAGTCCATGGGTTTTAGGATGCACCAGAGAAGGTTATAGACAAATATTGATAACCAGGTGGGACGGAAGGGCCGCCATTTAAATGTGACTGTGGTGAAGTTGTGGATATCGACAGAGTAGTGCGAGCAGATGTTGTCGCAATTGGAATAGATGGTCTAGCCGAAGATGTTGGAACAAGCATGGTTTTTTGACCAAATGTATACCCTATTGGATATAGAAAACTCTAATAGACACAGGATCGAAAAAATTAGAGGCAGGTGATTGAGGAAAAGACTCGTATAGGTAATTCTCCACCCATATATGAGTTGGAGTTAAAGGTGTTTCTTCTTATGGTATTTATTCAATCGAAATTAAACCAGGTGAAAGGATTTCTCCATCAGCTCCAAAGTATATTTCAGGAGGTTGACTGTGTGGTATGGGAGACTCAATGGCTACAATAGATTGTGGGGCGATCGATACAGGAAAAAATTCTGGTCATTTGACTTAGGGATTCATATGTTCTAGCAAAAAAGTGACAGGATCCGGATCAACTTCCAGTTGAACAACATCGAGTTCTAGAGGTATGGTCTCACTGATTAGATGGATTGTGACCACAGGTAGCTATGAGTACTCCGTCTCGAAAACAATAGATGAACCAAGATTTGTAGAAACAACTTGTGCCAACTCTAGTATATGTGAGGATGATGTCGCACTAGAGGTACTAATAGTGCTAGTTTTAGTAGAGCGATGTCGCTTTCATCGACTAGAAGTGGCTTCTGGTGGTAAAGGTGGTTTTAGTGCTATTGTATGAGAATGAAAAGGAAAGGGATGTTATTCTTCCACGATGACTGATTTATTTTATGAAGAAAAACAATTAAACAAAATAAAAGGGTAATTCTAGGAAAAAGATTTACCAAGTAATTGTGAACTGGAGAATACCTCCTAGAGAACGAAGAAGTACGGGCATGCAATCTCCTCGAATGCTCTGTTAAGTGTATCAAAAGTTACAAGGTGGCTGAATCGGTTCACTATGGATGGATAGAAACATAAAGTTTTTCTCCCAAATATACTCGAAGGTACGTGGAGGCCCAAGTCCGTATTAGCACTGTCTAATGCAAAACTGCACAGTGAGAGCACCCCCTTATACTTTTCATACTATAACACCGCTCAATATACCCAAAGGTAGGTGGATGAGCTCTGATATACTTACGTACATGGAGTGAGGTATCACACTCAAAATGTATCACAGAAAATTTAACGACAACTGCTATGTTTAACGACGCCAGAACACGTCTCTAGCCTATACCTTCTAAATGTTATTGTTATGGTTCCAATGCTTTTTTAGGTAAATTGATCTTGTTATCGCTATTTTCCATTTGAGGTTCATCATGTGATGTGATGGAAATTCCTAAAAATGAAAACTAAAATGATAAAAAAAAAAAAATTAATTTTAGCTTTTTCAATTAAATTCCTAGCTACTAAGGGAAAGAGAAATTAGTTTTAGAGTAAACAACAAAGAACACAAACTAAAATGCAGCTTTCCTAACTTGTTCCTATGCAAGACACACAATTCACTATATGCACATGCATGTTTTTCTTTTCAGCTCCTTTAATGTGAATGCAAGAAAGGACATTATATGCATCAAATTAAAAAAAAAAAGTGTTTTCTTCTTTGAGAAACAAGGAATTTAACAACAATTTCTCTTTTAGGAAAAATGAAGAATGGAACTACAATTTTTCCTATAGGAAATGAATAATTTAATGACAATTTCCTTTACGAAAACAAATGGATCTAATGCAAAAATAAAATACCTTGAATTTGATTTTCCAATGATAAAGAAAAACACTAAAGAGACATTGAACAAATTTACTTTTCAAAGGAGGAAGAATCAGGTAAGTTCACTGGTCTCTAAGAGGTATCAGACAGTTGAAAACACAACAAACAAATGGCTAAGAATGATGGAAATGAAAAATTTGAATGGAATTTTGTAATATTCCCAAATTTTCACATGATATTTGAAATATTAGAGTTCTTAATTTTCTTAATGAATTAAGTAAATAAAAGGTTGGAGGGACCCATAATCCTCAAAGATGAATAAAATACACTTTTAATGTGTGTATGTCGATATTCTAGAACTAGATGTAAAATCATGGAGTAGTGGAGAAGCTCCATTAATGGAGATCATGTCTCATTTATGAGATAGATTATGGAGGATGAAACAGTCAAATAAGATCATGGATCTTAAATGTAAAATCATGAGGATATTTGATAAGGTCAACTGATATCATAGTGCATTCAAAGAAGATCATAGAGCACTTATGATAAGTTAGTGGAGGAAGTGATGCATTTAATGCACACATGATGGAGAGGGTGATCACCCCATGTGAACATGATGGAGGACATGGAGATACAACACAGTCAACCATGGAGACCTATGTCCACATGTACAATGCATTTTTGGAGTGGGCCTAGGTTATGGAAGGCTCATGTCTATATAATGAAGGTGAAGGCACAATAAAAGGATGACTTGGATTATTCATTTCTTGATCTATTTAGATCTAGATCTGTCTTAGGAGTTCTCTATGCATTCTTGAGCTGTTTAGCTGAGTTTGCAGTGCTGTTTAGCATAGGGTGTTCCTGAGTGGGAATCCCACCTCTTCCCTTGAGTGATCTCTAAGGAATAGGGTTGTACTGCATTCCTTATCAGGCATTGGTGCCATCTTCAGGAGGTTGTTTCTAGAATTCAGCTAGGAAACCAGTGGAAGATTCATATTACCACTTTGTTCTTCACATTCAGTCTTCTAGGAGTATCAGATCTATACCTGACATTCATGCTATTGGGTTCTACCTCCATGCAGCAGCAGTCCCTTCAAGGATTGCATAGTCCAGTCCTGTAGATCTATTGGAGGAAGGAATTTTCCAGTATTTTAGCTGGGAATCCTATGAGGGATTATCTCCTCACATTGGATCTATTTTTTCCATCACTCAGGAGCTGATTTGACATATCTAGAAACAGGATATTGAGACTCCCTCTCTGACAGCACAATTTTCTGAAGTTGTTGTTCATCCAGCATCTATTTTCAGTGGAGGAGATTGGAGGAGCTAGATCTTGAGCTTTTAGCCCAAGGATCTAGAGAAGGGATCATTCCTTGTTGCATATATCTGATTGTTCATCATTGCAGCCATCATATCATCATATTATGCAGCAGATCTGAAAACCCATCAGCTTATATATGCAAGCCCTAAGAGGGTGGTTTTCTTAGATTGGCAGATCTGAGAAACCCTTTCTGGGTTATCTTGGGTACCATCATAGAGCCCGGATCTCTATTTTCAGCATCATCAGAGGTCCCATACTGCCTATATCTGACTTTCTATCTTTCTGGTAGTTGTAGTCCCAATAGTTGTAGCAGGGACAACGCAGTTTACCTTCAACAATTTCAGTAGTTACGCAGTCCCTCTTGTGGGATCATTCCAGGGTCATTATAAGCCATCCCTTTTGCTTGAGTGTCTCATATTTTGAGCACTATTGTACTTGCTTTTTCACCTCCCATATAATAAAATGGCTCAGCTATTTCTATGCATTCTAATGTTTATATAGATTTATTTTTTACTTTGTTGTAGTTCTTATATTGTGTTTCAGTATTACTACATTCTCCCTTTTGGCATATTACAGAGGTATTAGAGCATGATATTTTACTCAGTTTGTGGACACTTCATCTTTTGCATCAAAAGAAGAAGCAGATAGATGAGATCTATCATGAAGGAGGATTGTAGTTTTGCCACTCCTCTCTTTAGATCCATGCAAGATCTCTCCAAAGAGGTAAATCAAATGAAGAGAGAAAGGAAAAAGGAGGATACATGAAGAAGATTTGATGAGGAAGGTCCAAGCACTTCCTATTAGCAAAAAGGAAAACCAGAGAATCATAGATCTCCTCATAGATCTACTATGCCCACTTTCTTTGAAGAAGGTGAATGGTATAGAAATGAAGAGAGGAAAGAACCTGAGACTCATGAGACTATCAATATGTATCTTGAAGAGTAAAAAGCATAGTTTAGAGCATTCAATGAGAGTATAACTCTCCAATAATTCTTCAAACTCCAAGAAGAAAGAAGATCCTATAGCAGCAGTAGAAGAAAGAGGCACAATAGGTTTTATTTGCCTACATTTGATGAATCTTCCTCAAGCACTATTAAGGCTTGGAGGAAAGAGTTAGATGCATTATTTAGGCTACATCCTATAGCTGAAAGAGAGGTTGTTCAGGTTTCAACACTCCATATTTATGGTGAAGCCAATGATTGGTGGGTTGGTCACATGGAGCATGCAAAGGTGACTAAATATTCAAATTTATCTCACAAGTTTGAGAAGGAAGTTTGATGTGAGAAAACCAGAGATGTTTCAAAAAGAGACATTTCCTAAGGAAACAAGGGAGGATGTCATTCTTGTCACTCTGGACAAGGGGTCACTACATTCACCACCAGTTGTAGAAGTACTTGCATCCGGAGAAGAGACACTTGCAACTTTGCAAGATAGTCTTGAGCTCTTGACACATAGAGTCCCATGCATGATTCATGAGATGCATGAGGAAGAGGATATAGATTATAGTGATAGAACACTTGGGGAAGAGTAGCCATCACTCTTACCAATAGTCGGAGACACCATGGTCCCGGTTGGAAGGACTCTTGTGTTCTTGCAAGAGGTTACCACACATCAGTTGATCGAAGATATGCATACATATTCATCACATATTGTTTCTGTAGATCTTATTGGAACTTATGAGGACATGCCAACAGGGCCAATGCATAACCAAGTGTTAGAACAAAATTCTGATTTGAAACAGCAACATATCACAATGCAGAGGACCCTTGATCTAATCAAGGAGGAGATGAAGATCTATCCCAGTTCATCATTGTTGAGCTACATTCAACCCTTTGAGTTGAAGTGTAGAGTTTCAAAGTATGGGATGATCATAATACTATGTACAATGGCTGGCCATGAGTTCAGCGTCGTGCCTTGCCATGAGACAACATATGTACCACCATGTAGATCTACAAAGCTGTCACTTAGTGATAGTGAAGGGGCCCCATTATTCTTGGAAAATTTTGAAGGTAGCTTCACTCATGAAGAATTGGAGGTTAATATGATAAATGGTAGACATCTTGAGATGAGGAATATTTTCTCCTTTCTAGATGACACTTTCTCAATGAGCATCTCACAGCTCAAAGAGAAACTTCTACCTGCAGAAGATCCCGAACCTCATTGGTTTTGGAGGGACATTGATGAGAAGGAGGTCTCATTAATAGATCTCATTAGAGGTGCACTTCAACATTTCATGGAGTGAAAATTTTTTCATCAGTTTGGAAAGGATGGTATTCTACAGATGGAGGATACCATGTTTATGAAAAAAATCATTCATCATCCACATGGGGATGATTAGGTGAGGATGATAAGCAAGGGGTTGCAAGACCACTTGCAGATATATGACATGGGCCAGCAAGAAGATTAGTTATGCTGGTTGCTCTTGGGTGAGTTTGGTTACTACCCAAAGGCTCCTATTTCTTTGATCCATGCATTGAAAAACACTCATGAAATGAAGAGGGAAGCATGGTTGCGTTGGCTGCTCTTGGGTGAGTATGGTTACCACCAAATAGCTCATATTTTTCTAATTCATGCCTTGTCTATCAATGATAGAATGCAGTAGAAGAATGCATGTTCATTTTGGTTGTCCTTAAGAGAGTTTGTCCATCACATGAAATTCCAATGTCTACGTGTTTTGTATTTTGTAAATCTTGGCATAATACTCTTATGATGTGTATTAATGGTGCTTACTTGTATTGGGCTGATGTGAAATTCCACATGTCTATCAGTATGCTTTTATTCCATGATGCACATGAGGAGGTAAAAAGGCAACAAGATCTCTTGTTGCTTTGGTTGTTTTTAGGGGAGTTTGGCTTGTCCATATTGCATGGTAGAGATGGAGGATGGTAGCAAGAGGCCCTACTCTGGTGGTTATATTGGGAGAATATGTTTTGACATCTTTGTCTACCCATATATCTCTATTTCTTCTTTTTCATAATGTTGGAATGATGCTTGGATCCAACAAGGCCAACAGGGCTAAGAATGAGGGCATGTCAATGCTCAATCTACTTCATAAAGCATGGGATGAAGAGATGTATTGTGAGATGGAGATTTTACTTTGTGGAAAGAACCACTTTATTTTATGTATCTCATGTATTGTTGATGATGTTGGACATCATATGGTTGTCACTTGGTACTTCATGGTGGAAGGAAGGCATCTAACTATACAGTTGGAAGTCATTATATGCATTTATGAGAGACAAATTTGGAACCAAACATGCATGACACATTGCAGCAAATGGAGGAGGCCTTACTTATGTGGATTCCATTTGGAGGGAAATAGATGGATTTGCATCTAATTTTGCAGTTGCTTGAGGACAAGAAACATTTTGCCGGGGAGGACTGTAATATTCCCAAATTTTCACATGATATTCAGAATATTAAAGTTCTTAATTTTCTTAATGAATTAAGTGAATAAAAGGGTGGAGGGACCCATAATCCTCAAAGATGAATAAAATCCACTTTTAATGTGTGTATGTGGATATTCTAGAACTAGATCTAAAATGATGGAGTAGTGGAGTAGCTCCATTAATGGAGATCATGTCTCACTTATGAGATAGATTATGGAGGATGAAACAGTCAAATAAGATCATGGATCTTAAATGTAAAATCATGAGGATATTTGATAAATTCAATTGAGATCATAATGCATTCAAAGAAGATCATAGAGCACTTATGATAAGTTAGTGTAGGAAGTGATGCATTTAATGCACACATGATGGAGAGGGTGATCACCCCATGTGAACATGATGGAGGACATGGAGATACAACGCAGTCAACCATGGAGACTTATGTCCACATGTACAACGCAATTTTGGAGTGGGCCTAGGCTATGGAAGGCTCATGTCTATATAATGAAGGTGAAGGCACAATAGAAGGATGATTTGGATTATTCATTTCTTGGCTTGTTTAGATCTAGATTTGTCTTAGGAAATCTCTATGCATTATTGAGATGTTTAGCTAAGTTTGAAGTGTTGTTTAGCATAGGGTGTTCCCAAGTGGGAATCCCACATCTTCCCTTGAGTGATCTCTAAGGAAGAGGGTTGTACTACATTCCTTATCAGGCATTGGTGCCATATTCAGGAGGTTGTTTCTAGCATTTAGCTAGGAAACCAGTGGAGGATTGATCCTAACAATTTTTTCTTCACATTCAGTTTTCCAGGAGCAACATATCTATATTTGGCTTTCAGGCCATTGGGTTCTACCTCCATGCAGCAACAATCCCTTCAAGGATTGCACAGTCCAGTCCTATAGATCTATTGGAGGAAGGAAGTTTCCAGTATTTCAGCTGGGAATCCTTTGACGGATCATCTCCTCACATTGGATCTATTGTTTCCATCACTTAGGAGCTGATTTGACATATCTAGCAATAGGCTATTGAGCCTCTCTCTCTGACAGCACAGTCTTCTGAAGCTGTTGTTTTCTAGTGGAGGAGATGGGAGGAGCTAGATCTTGAGCTTTTAGCCCAAGGATCTAGAGAAGGGATCAATTTTTTTGCATAGATCTGATTATGCATCATTGCAGCCATCATATCATCAGATTATGCAGTAGATCTGCAAACCCAACAACTTATATGTGCAAGCCCTAGGAGGGTGGTTTTCATAGATTGATAGATCTGAGAAACCCTTTATGGGTTATCTTGGGTATCCATCATAGAGCCCAGATCTCTTTTTTTCAGCATAATCAGAGCTCCCATACTTCCTAGATATGAATTTCTATATTTCTGGTAGTTGCATTCCCAACAGTTGTAGCAGGGACAACGCAGTTTACCTTCCAGCAGTTCAACAGTTACGCAATCCCTCTTGTGGGATCAGTGGAGGGTCATTCTAAGCCACCCTTTGGCTTGAGTGTCTCATATTTTGAGCACTGTTGTACTTGCCTTTTCAACTCCCATATAATAAAATGGCTCAGTTATTTATGTGCATTTTTGTGTGTATATAGATTTATTTTTTACTTTGTTGCAGTTCTTATTTTTTGTTTCAGTATTACTGCATTTTCCCTTTTGGGATATTACAAATTTGGTTGGTTGAGGGGGGAAAATAGTCTCTAAGGGGAGATAGTGTGTTGAAATGCACCCCTGAGTGGGAGACAGTGCACTACAATGCACTGTGTCTTCACCAACAGTGTGTTGGGTGCAACAATGATTGAAAATGCAAGCTATAGAAAACACTTCTAATAAAATTATTTCATTCAAAAGTCTAATAATTGAAATAAGTTGCTATTGATGAGGATTACCAAAGGAAAAAACACCAGGAATGAAAGGAAACTCCCCAGTGAGGTCGCCAATTTGTTATTCAAAATTATGATTTACGAATAAATCAAATCCCTAAGTGTGGTGCTAGGCACTTATAAAAACAGATGAAAGACTTTGATATCACTTTCTCTAACATAAATAGGCACACATAATGATAGAAGTGCCTACTAGTGATCCAAGCACTTCTTCTTCTCCTTCTGTCGCTTTTGTTGTTGCCTTCAATCAAACTCAGAGGGACAGATTGATTCCTACAAACATAAACAGAGAACATAAAACAAATTGCAATATATAGATTCCTACTTATCTTAATCACTCAAATTGATTAGATGTGAAACATATATATCATTCAAGAGTCCATTGCATGAGAAATAGAAACATAAATATATACATATATGGGAAAATGAACAACAATATTTATTAAAGAGTAGAAGGGGGAGGTTACAACCAATGATTGATTTGATGCCACTAGCTCTAGCTTCATCCTAGCCTCATCACATCCAAAATCACAACAACATCATATCAATACTTTCACTCTCTCAAATGAGAATCCAAAAAAAATTATTTACCAAAATTCTTCTTTCCCTAGCACTAGGATCTGTGCTCAATTTATAGGGAATATGATGGTATTTTCTCAATGAATGAATTTATAATAATATGCAACACATGTTCCCAAGTTCAAAGGTGTTAGATGGACACTTAGATTCAAATTTTGACACATATGGACTCTTCTAGAAGGCACTGGCCATGTGGAGATTCCTGGAACAATGAGAATTCCACTCCCAGGTGACCAACACACTCTTGAATGTCAAGAAGTGCATTGTAGTGCACCCTTGAATGGAGGAAGCTGCATATGAAATGTAATTAGTCCCTTTAGAGGCAGCGTTGGTGATTTCAGAAGTGATATAACCTATACTTCAAACCTTGGAAATCTCACAATAGAAGCCATGAATGATTTGTTCTTCTCTTAGGGTATATAGCAACTGGGATGATAGACCCTATTTCATTGGTACTGGGGAAGATGTTCAATTTGACTAGGTCATGGGGGATGATGCCCAAATTTACCTATAAAATAGACACTTCATGCATTTTTATTATTAATTAAAATGGGTTGAGTAAAGGGACATGGATTCCATAGCTGAGGAGGTTACCGTCTTGGGATGTTCAAGGTTTCCTTATTTCAGGAATTCTAAAATTTTCTAGGACAACCATTGAAGGTCGATTGGTGTGATTTAAAATGGACTGGTTCTATGAATTGATTGAACTAAAGGAGAAGGAAGAGATCCATGCTACTTTTGAATAATTGAAAAGTAAAAAAAGGACAAAAAATTATGAGGCAGGGTTATGTGCGTAACAAGAAAAAGATATGTTAAGTCAATCACAAAGGTAGATACCACATGGGAAGAACCACTGTAGACATGAGTAAGTAGAGAAGCACATTTCAACAGTTGGGAAAATATATAAGAGGAAAATATTTTCCTAGAGCGGGGGTGCTAGCTGGTAGAGGTAGACATATCTCATAAATTAATAAGTGAGGGGGACCTCTATATATTTCCTTAAAAAAAAGGAAATGAAAAGAGTCCTTGAATGGTTGAAAGTGAAGGAGCCTTGCAGAAAAGGAGGAATAGTCATGATATAAACTTCGTTTGGAAATATTGGCAGGAGGAAAATATCTCCTAGGTAAGGAAAAATGGCCTCTCAATTCCTTGTATATCCAAGGGTGGAGATGGATTTTTATAGAATCTCGTGATGGATATGGTGGAGGGTTGTTCCTTGGATTCCTAAAAGGAATGTATTTGAATAACGTCTTGTTGTGTTTATTTTATAGTGGGTTTTGGAATCCCCAAGGTGGGTGGAACCATTGTGCTATTGTTTGAAGCGTGAAAAAATTGTTTCTCTATACTCCCTTGACCTTATAGGGTGGAGAAGAAGTACTTGGATTCCTTGAAAGTATTTGCTAATGAGAAGCTTAAGGGTGGCTGTTGTGGACCTATAGACACCCTATGCTTTTATTGACTACTTTGATAGTTGGTGGGTGGAGGTGTGTAAACCTTTGGAGTCCTTGTTTCAATTCACAGTTAGTGTTTAAATCCTTTGAGAAAAGCCTCTTGGTATTTGGAATCTATATTGGGGGTGACAATTGCAAGTGAAAACTGGCTTCAACTTATCTATGGTTGGGTAGAGATTTTTTGTCCCAAAAATTTGGTTAACCTATGAATTTAAAATAATGATATTTTGTTAACTAATCCTTGTGACTGTGATTCTTCTCTAACACTCTGTATGTAGGGAGACGTTTACTTATATTTAGGAACTGAGTGAACATAATTGTGTATTTAGTGTGAGTAAGCATTGGGAAAGGAATGACAACCAATGATGAATGGTTAAACCTGGAACTTGAATATTGAGTTGAAATGATGAAGAACTCTGAACCCATAAAGTCTTTGAAGGGGGACTTGGGTCGACCTTCCAACACACAATAAACTCAATAGCATGCTGATATTCTGAGGCACATGCCCTCATTGTAATGAATGTAAATCACAAGGAATCATTTTACTAATGGTTGTGTGAAGGAGGGAAATAATCTCATGAGTTATAGAAGTGGGCATCTATAAATAGTTATATGTGTGTGTGTGTCCATGAATAAGAATAAACAATGAGGAATGCAAGTAATTGAGTTAATTGTGACCAACTAGTCCTTCTGCACTTGTATTACTCCAGTCTTGACTAGAGTAGGTATATATAGATATATTTATACATGTATTACAATTTTATGGAAACACTATGTATTATTGGCCTTAGCCTAATCCCCATAATCAATGATAGAAGTTCCATGTCTATATGGCAACCTTCAAAAAGTTTTGTGCTAAAGCCTTTTGCACATCGTGGGCCAGAGTATGCAGGTGGAGTTGTATCTATTTTGTTTAAATCTCATCGTCAACCATGAAAAATGTACATGAGGGAAGGAGTCAGGGTGATGTGTCCTGGAGGTCACATCCCCAAAATATTAAGGAGGATTACTTAAGAATAATCCCCAAGATGACAAGGAACAGGGTGACGTGGAAGAACCAGCGACATCGAAGAGATTGGGTGGGTTAAATATATGTTGCATATGTCGTATAGAAAAGCTTCTAGGTCCCTATAACATGTGTATCCACGTATTGTTATTGTTAGTATAACCTTCTTCTTATTATTATTGTGCCCATTTAATCCCCATATTGTTATTATTGTGCCCAATAGAAGCCCACTATTGTTATTGTTTTTCCCTTGCATTGTTATTGTTATGTCGGCTAGGATTATATTGTGACCCATTGGACTCCTATATATAGAAAGGAGGTTTTTTCATTTGTGTCATCCAATATTTATTCATTTATGTAATGTAAAGGAGGTTTCCCCCTTTAAGAGGCTAATTTCTAAGTCATTGATGTATATTTTCTTCTATTTTGTGAGCTGTTTTCATAACATTTGGTATCAGAGCTTTGGATTCTAGGGTTTTGCTGCTACAAATAGGTCATATTGGAATTTTAGCTATAATTTTTTTTCTATGAAGGTTCAAAAGTTGAAAACCAAACCCATTTGAGAATAAATCCCGAGGAACTTCGTGTAAGACTTTCAGATAATTTTTTGCTATAGTTTTGGAGATATGATCTGAGTAAGTTAAAGTTGTTTGCAATCTTTAGAATTTTATCTCAAACAGGTCACTGAGGGAAAATAGTCATAACTTTCGTTTCAGACATCAAATTCGAATTCTGTAAAAAATGGCCAAAATTGTACGGATTGTAGTTTCTTGTGTATCTATTTCAGAGACAAATGACGATACAGTGACATGTGGCATGCCATACAAGTTATATATACTGAACCAATCCATAATTATGTCATTGTGGGAGATTGGGCATAAATTTTCCTTGAAGAATCCAAATCAGGTCTGACATGTGGAATTGGAAAGAAGACTCAGAAAACTACTACAAGACCAAATTTCAAACCTTAGGGATCTAAAATCACATAGATACATCAGGTTCAATATCTAGCTCCTTAAAATAAAGGATGAGGATGTGGAAGCATTGTTGTGCCATTTCTATTATCCAAATTGAGTGGATAACCAAAGAAAGGGATGAATGGAAGAATGATGAATAGGTGTGGACACTCATTCAAAATTTGCAGCAAGATCCTAGTACATCTGAAACATTTAGCTGGAAAAATGATTCATTATGGTACAAAGATCGCTTATATCTTTATAGGAATTCCCAGCTCAAACAAAAGATTCTTTTGGAATTTCACACCTCTCCCTTAGGAGGGCACTCAGGATTTTTAAAAACTTACCAAAGGGTCAAGAAGGATTTTTTTTGGGATGGCCTTAAATTTTATATTCAAACATTCGTGGTAGAATGTTTGGTTTCCCAAAAAAAAGTTGAGACACTTAAGACCCTAGGTCTGTTACAAAATTTATCCATTCCAAGTCAAGGTTGGGAGGATGTTTCAACCCAAGTTCGAAGGAAAGACTATCATCGCAGTGGTAGTTGAAAGACTTACCAATTATGCACACTTTTTTTCATTATCTCATCTATTTAAAGCCATTACAATTTCTACTGCATTTATGGAAACAAATAAAAAGCTACATGGAAACCCAAAGATCATTATAATCGACAAAGATCCCATTTTTACAGGAAATTTTTGGACGGAACTATTTTCTTGTCTGGATACTCAATTAGCTCATATATCATCATATCATCCTAAATATGATGGGAAAACTGAGATAATGGACAAAATTTTGGAAGGATATCTTAGTTTCTTTGTATCTAATAAACATACACAATGGGTCAAGTGGTTACCTCTGGCCAAGTGGTGACATAACACTTCCTTCCATACTACAGAAAAAATGACCCCATTTATGGCACTTAATGGATATCATCCAACATCCATCATATCATTTTTAAGAGAAAGTTATAAGGTTCAAGAAGTGGAAGATCACATCGATCATCAACAACAATTTCTCCAACTCTTAAAGGATAACCTCACTTTGGCGCAGAATCGAATGAAACAACAGGCATATGAACATCGCAACGAAAGAAGTATTGATGTGGATGACTAGGTAATTTTATGACTATAACCATACAAAAAAACTCCCTGCAGCAAGCTAAGAAGGATAATAAATTATCACCAAATTATTATGGTCCTTTTAAGGTGTTGCAAAATATTTGTACTATGGCATACAAAATGGAGCTTCTTGCATCTTTTCGAGTGCACCCAGTTTTCCATGTTTCTTGCTTAAAAACGGTTATAGGCGACAAGCTCCCAGTTGAAACAATATTGCAAAAACTTGAAAAAGAAGGAAAAATCATATTGGAACCTGAAGCAGTCATAGAAACAAGAACACAACAGCAACGAAATCGATCAATTTCAGATTATCTCATCAAATGGAAGAACTTACCTACTGAAAATTCAACATGGGAGGATGAGAATTTTATACATAAGCATGTAGAACTAATCAAGCATTGAGGACGACACTTTTTTTGAAGGAGAGGGGCATGATAGGTCCCTATAATACTAGTGTGTCCCCTTATTGTTATTGTTATTGTTAGTATAGCCTCCTTATTGTTATTATTGTGCCCCATAAAAGCCCACTATTGTTAATGTTGTTCCCTTACATTGTTATTGTTATGTCGGCTAGGATTATATTGTGACCCATTGGACTCATATATATAGAAAGGAGGTTTTTTCATTTGTATCTTCCAAGAAATTTTCATTTATATAATGTAAAGGAGGTTTCACCCTTGAAGAGGCTGATTTATAAGTCGTTGATCTATATTTTATTTTATTTTGTGAGTTTTTTTCATAAAAAAAACATATGGGGTGATGTGTTCCCAAAGGTCACGTCCCTAAAAGATCAAAGGTAGTTACATGAAGGGAACATTGGGATAAAAAGGACCAGGATGGCCTGGCAGAGCCTCTATTATGGAAGAGGTTGAGGTGAGTTGGGGCCCACGGATTGAATGAGGGGAGATAAATTTTCGCATGTGAGAAGGTATGTCTCATCACTAGCAGAATTGAGGTAGGGCCCATTTAGATAGAGGAATGGGAGCAATAGTTGACATTAAATTTATAATCCCATAATTTGTTGCACAAAGCAATTACTCTTGCGATGGTGTAAGAGTTAGGATGAATTAGCACTAGGGTCATGTGTAGAAATAAATGACATGAGTTGTTGAGATTGGTGGACAAAACCCACAACTAAACTAGCATGTCCTAGGAAGATATAGGCTAGCACAAAAAAATATAAGGAATGAGGCAAAGGCCTTGCAGGTGGTCCCATGGTGATAGTGGAGACTTTAAACACTAAGAGATGATTTATTGGGGCTGCATCGATGCATTTATATATATAAACATGTACGTTGGTTTCAATGGATATTGTAAAAGGCTTGGGCTAGTACCTCTATTATACAAAATCCCTTTCCTCCTTATGATTATATGTATGATACCCTTAATCGCATAATTTAGGACTGGCCAATTTCATTTGGGATCTTAATCTAAGATGGATCTAATTGGAGCTTGGTTCCAAGTCTTGGTTGTGGTGGTTCTAAGGAGATTTTTGAAGGTATGATTCAATATGACCTAGTATATATATATATATACATATATATATATATAAACCAAGAATAAGGATGACACAGGCCATGTGAGCACCACGTGAGCGGCCATGTGGGTGCCACATGGTAGGAAAGAGATGTGATATGTTTGAATCTCCAAGACTTTAGCAGACCCTAATTAGAAATAATGGGGTCCAAATTGGACCAAATTTATATCACTAGAAAATTATCGCTGAGATGAATATGTTGATGGCATTAAAATTGAGTTCTGGAAAATCAAAAGAAAAAATTACCCCATTTCTCTAATGATATGAGGGAAGTTGGGTTAGCATAGTGAAAACATCCCTTAGGGCAAGGGGGTTGTTGGGGCCCTTGTTTTTAATTTTGAATAAGGAATAGATTTTGGGTTGTGGATTGACACATGGCAGGCGCAACACCGGTAGGTAGCGGAGTTGTCGAGGTTGCGGAGGAACATGAGATAACTGATGAAGCTGACATAGATAAGTGCAGACGAAGAGAAGATATGGCAGAGAATAGATAGCGGAACTCATGGGCAATAGAAAGAAGCCGAAAGCAGCTGAAGAAGAACACAAGAGAAACTTGCAGTTGCGCTGGCGGGTGAATAAATAGGTTGTCACCCAGCTGAAAAGAATATCATGCACGGATGCAGAGGGATTGAAGAGGTTAGGGTAGACACTGCAGAAGAACTCTGTCCTGAGCATGAAATCCTTGTATTTTCCTTGGCTTCTATTGATCTATCATGGATGTATTATCTCTCTCTCTGTCCTGAGAGACATCTGTAATAGAAATGGAAAGCTCTTCCTGTCGAGCGATGTAACGGTGGATCCAGCTGAAGGTTATTAATATAATTGAAGGTTTCTATCTTATTGTATGAGTTACACGTATGCATGATGTCTGTGGTACCTTAAAATTTTATTTTCTTAGTAGCTGCATAATTTTCTGAGAAGATCTTCTATGTATGATGTTATGTATGCAAATGATTCTATGTTAGCTTCAAGTTACAGATCCATCTGCCTCTACTAATCTTTTCCCATTCTACATGTGGTGGTGGCACGCCTCGGGTGAGACTCTCTGCTCTTCGGAGTAGGGTGAAAATGTTAGCGTGGTTCTAGACTACAGTGGACTCCTTTGTTGGCCCCAATCCCCAAACCCGGGTCTTGCCTGCAAGACCTGTTTCCTCGCCAACAAATGGTTCCGTTTCCAGGACCCTAAAATTCATTAGGGGAACTAGATCATGGTATCAAGGATCTTCGAAGGAGAAATATGGAGATGGTGGGATAACCACCTGGACCAATTTATAGCTCAGCAAGCAGAACTAATGAATAAAAAAGATAAGGTGCTCAAGGATCTAGTCCTTTTCTTGGATTCCGCCAGCGACACCTACGAGATCCTCTAGGGAGAATTCCCTAGTGACCTCTATAATTGGTTGTGGAGGTTGTAGACCAAGGTGACTAAGGAAAAATTGTGGAAGATCAACCGCAAGTGGGTGCATGGATATTTGGTGGCCCTGCATCGGCTGGATACTGAGTTGAACCGCACTGTAGATTTCTGGGTAGAGTCTACCTTGGATGGGTATATTGTGGAGTTTTCTGCAGAGTGCTACCAGTCCTTCTCCAGATTCGAGGCTATATTCTGATCCAGACTAAGAGGGAAGCTAGTTAAGGAAAGTCCATTGTGGATTAAGGCCCTGATGGTGGACAAAGGGCTGATGGAATTCCAGAAATCGGGCATGGAAGCATAAACCTCCAGTGTTGGGGGAAGGGCTTGAGGGACGAATGCTATGTGAAATGTGAAGCGGGGGAGTTAGGGAATGGATGATGAGTCCACAAGGAGGTTTAGGGAGCGACGTGTACATTGGAGGGCGCAGATTGCTGACAGGTGGAGAGAAAGGGTGATGCAGGAGTTAAAACGGTGAGGGAGTAGTCGGAAGGATAAAGAGAAGGCGCCTCAGAGGATAGTGGATATAGAAGGCTAGGTGGGTCCCCAGGAGATGGGAGGGACCATTGTGGGAGTGCAACAGGTGCATGGGAGCCCAACGAGGAGGAAGAGGGAGATGATGTCTGATGAAGGAGATGCAGATGTGCGACCCAAAGAAGGTTCCAATGGCGAGTGGTACGTCGCGATGCAATGGTTATTCCAAGAAAGGACAACATCCATATCTCCAGGTATTCCTACTTGCCAAGGTTTGAATGGCAAGGATCCCTACCTTCCCCTAGTACTCTATAAACCTTTAAGTGATATTTTCGTTAAGTTAAAAGAGTTAAGTTGATTGCATAGCAGTCCATTGTCAGCGAAAATGCATGCTAATAGTAGTATTACTGGTAGTATAGCACTTACTAGTGGCATAATTACGCAACCAGGACCCGAAGGGTTCATTCTAGTCACACCTCCACAAGTGAATATGGCAGGGTCATTCACCCGGTACCCAGAATTTTCTAGGTGGGGTAACGATGATGTGGAACAACACTGGTACCTCTGTGAAGCCTTATGGAGGGCTCGGCAGATGCCAGATGCAGGAAAGCTAATAGAATTCCAAACCATGCTGAGAGAAAGGGCATTGCGCTGGTTCATAAATTGGTCAGAGGCCCACCCGAATCTAGCAATTGCGGACGTCAAGTGAGATTTTGTCCGAGAATTAAAGCTTCCCCAAAAAAACCAGCAAGGTTTGTCCGAACTATGGGAGATCAATAAAAGAGAAGGAGAGACTGCGTGGGAGCTGATGCGCAGGTTCAAAGATGCGATCGGGAAACTCAACTACCCGATCGACCCAAACCATCAGAGGGACTGGTTCATCAAGGCTCTGCTTCCCTTGAAACGAACCCCCCTCACTTAGCAAAAGATCAACAACTTGCAGGATGCTTTGGAACAGGCTATGAAGATAGAGGTGATGACGGGCTACCCTTAGGAATATATGGGAGGGCCGACCTTACAAGACCCATCCCTACTGGGACTGCAACATCAGATTGCCAATATGACCAAAAATTTTAAGGAGATGCAGCCTATCAGGCTAGCTAGGCCGAATGTTTGGTGCACACACTGCCTGGTAGAAGGGCATGTGGCAAATGAGTGTCCTTGATTGCAAAGCCTGGGAGTGGGGCCCTCAGTAGTGACAGTACAGGGGACTCCACCTATCGAGGGAGGCATGTTGATAAACCCGCAAGGGGTCTATCCATCGCAACAACCGTATGTAGGGTTCCCACATCAACCAACCCAAGCCTCAACAGAGTATTGCGAAATTTTCCGAATGGTGGGTCATCAGCCTCGGACGTGTCCGATTTTGCAGAAGTACTCCAATGTTCCAAACAATGTATACTGTGAGTTATGTGCTTCCAAAACTCACAACACCGAATAGTGCAGAGCTCTAGACGCATTGGCAGACTAATTGGACTGGCCCTCCTATAGGGTGAATGAGGCTCCCAAAGGTAGAGGAGACAGCATGTGCGGGGGGCGCACAAGGGGACGGGGTTCGCTGAAATGCTACAACTGCGATCAGGAGGGTCATGTGGCCCGTGAATTCCCCTTACCCTGAAGACCCTAGTGTTCCCAGTGCCACGTGAACACCCACGTGACAGAGGACTATCCTGAACTTATCAAGAAGTGGGAGGAATGAGCAAGGAAGAGAGGCACAAATCTAGTAAACGCAGAACCTCGAGGGATAGTGAATCTGGATGTGCAGAACATAGCCATAGTGATGCAAGGAGGAAAGAAAACGGGAGAGGACGCTCGCAAAAAGGAGCCGATACGGGTGATCAGGCTCGCATCCCCGAAATAACTAATTAGGCTGGAAACGCAGAAGAAATATTTCCAGGAGGCAGTAGAGACTTTTGCCCAGCTGGGGGGAGACAAAGGTATTGAGGTACCTGTGAAGAACGATGTTGGAGAACAGAGTGCTACGGGGGCTCTGATTGAGGAATGTCTCCACCTATTCCTCAAAATTGTTGACAATTCTTCGATGCGGGAACAGCTCAAGCATACACTGGAGGATGTATTGCAGGGGAACACAGGAACGAGGTACTCCTCGAACATAGCACCCCAGTATGTATAGTGGGTCAAGCGAAACAAAATAAGAACAGGAAAAGAGTTCCAGTTAAACACGCAAGTTGTGAGATTTCAGATCAGAGACACCATGCTTGACTTGGGCTCTGACGTCAATATCCTACCTCGGAAGACATGGGGAGCTCTAGGGCAGCCACAACTGAATTAATCACCAATCTAGCTCAGGATGGCGAACTAGTACTGCATTGTGCCAATCGGCATACTCGAAGATGTCGAGGTCGACATTGCAGGGGTAAAGACTTACACGGATTTTGAGGTAATCGATATTATGGGAGAAAAATGTCCCTACCCTTCATTGCTAGGAATTTACTGGGCTTTTGAAAACTATGCCATCATCGACCTCAAGAAGGAGCTGATGATGTTTGAAGATGGAGAGGTCCAGGTCACTTAGCCTCTTGACCCGTATCAAGGTATGAGATATACAAAAACTGTGGATAATAGGGAGGATGCTCAGATATTGGAAAAACTCTATCAGATGACAGCAGGGAAGCGGGAGGATTATATTAACCTGGTAGAAACCAGCTCCGTAAGCTGGTGCAGTGTCTAGAGCTCAGAGCTGGGGTCGGAACTAGGTTGTGAGGACTGGCAGCAAGGTGGGTACGAGACCAGCACAAGGAGATGTGCCAATATTGCCAGATTCCATTGGATTGGAGCTGAGATAAGGGAGTAACCCACCTTTTCCTGTTGAGAATGCAGCAAGATGATGGAGCTTAGTGAAATAAAGTCGCCTTCACTAAGTGGGCCCGCAGGAAAATTCTGGCGCAAAGTCTATTTTTAGACTATGTCTATTTTTAGACATACGGAGCATAATTTGGGAATTCCAGTTGGAGATTCTTGAAGTATGCGACATGTTGGTAAAAATAGATGAGACCCTTATTTTTAGGACCCAGGCTATTTTTAGACCGTGTCTCCTAAAAATATGGAAGTCAAATATTATTTACCCTTAATAATATTTTGACTATAAACAACAGTTTACTCTCTTGGAGCACTTCAGTTCGAGTCATGGAGGTGGCTCATGAAACTGACAGAGGAATCACATGGTTCCTAGGGTTTTATGGCATCTTGCATGGTTGACTTCAATTGGACTTCAGTGGCAGAAGTTTTGGAGTTAACGGGACAGATAGTGGAGTTGTGTTCTGTTTATTTTAGTTGAACTAGTTGAGAT
>CM076573.1:518097499-518186597 GCA_034641835.2 Pinus albicaulis | reverse complement strand
GGGTTGTTGGACATAACTACTTCAACGAGTCATGTAGTATACATGTTGAATTTATTTGTTTGGGGAAGATTCTTTTGTTTTGTTTGTCATGTTGTTTTTTTTTTTTTTTTTCTAAGTTAAACTATTTCTATTATATTATAAAAGGAAAAATATTACATATCTCGTCCTACGAACTTGGCAAGCCAATTCCGGAGAGAAGTATCACGAGTTTGAAACTAGAATACAGACTGCCCTAGCTGGGGAAACCAGTCCACCAGTAGCACAAAATAAAAGTTGCCCAGAATGGGAAACCAGCATACATAGTAGCCAAACTTAAACTGAAACATGACAGCGAAGTCTTCCAAAACATGTTCAAACTAGAGAACGCTATGAAAAAAATAGAGTGAGAGAAGAGCACCCAACAAATGAAACTAGGGTGGACCTTCATTCTTCTTGCTGGGGTTGGGGTCTTCCTCCTCGATCTTGCAAACATATAAAGAGTCATCATCCTCCTTGCTTAGCGCGTGGCTAGTGGGCTGAATCTGTGGCGACCCCGGAGTGTCTGGCCGTTTGGAGGTGGTAGCAAGCTGACTGGTGTCCTCTTCCTTTTCTCCTGCGTCGCTATTTGAACTTCAACCATCACTGGAACTCGAATTGCTGCTAGTACAATGGCTGCTGTTGGAGGTGCTCTGCACAGGTAGAGCTTTCATCTTGCGAGGGATGAAGGTCGTCTCAGGTGAGATAGTCGACTTGCGTGGGTGATTTTTGGGCCGAATGCTTGAGGAAGCTGGAGGGGAGACATGGAGCTGAAAGGATAATTGAGCAGAAAGATTAACAGGGTCGAGCCTGCTCGGCTCCTCCCAGCCCACAGAAATGTTAAGTTACCTACCTATGGTGTTCGACAGAGGTGGTTTGGAGGGGAGGCCGCGGCCTCCAGTTCTTCGACACCTCATACGATAACACCTAAGCATGACAGGGGAAGGAACATAGGTACAGGACAGGGAAGGGACGCTCGACGACGCTGGAGAGGAGTTTCCACCACCTGAAAATGCCATGGGAAAGCTGTAACAGGGCTGAGCAGGGCCAAGGGCCAGGGACTGAAAGGGAGAACGAGATGCGTGCACAGAAAACTGGAGGGAGAGCCGAATGGAGGCCGAAGGAGGGGGGAGAGTAGGCTTAATTGCCATGGTAGCATAATTGAGAGCCCTTAATGCTCTGCAGCAAGAGGACGTCGCAAGGAAGGTGATGGAGTGCGAAATAAAGACCAGCATGCTCGGGCATTTAACATTGGGCGGGCGGCCATGTGCGGGCGCGTGGGATGGATAGTTGTCTTGCCACAGGGCACCTAGGTGGCCCCTCCTTTCAGTGCAAGGCACCCGAATCCAGGTGGTTTTTCATGTTGTTTTAAATATATGAACAAAATATTATTATTTTTTATATCCTTAAAAACATGATATAAAATAAACAAAATTGTTTGTGTTCAAACATGGAAAACCTTCATCCTGTAATTGCATACTAAAGAATACAGAGTTGTATAAATTTTTGGTGGGTAGTAACCAGTACTAAGTTTCTATATTTACACTTTTACTCCTCCATGTTAAAGTGTTGAAGAAAACATAAATAATGACAAGGAGTAGCTCCCCTTAGGTATATTTATTTTCATCTTGTTCGTATTCATTTTTTATGCAATATCTTGCTTAAATTATGGTGGACAATAACTACAGTAAATAAGATATTTAAGGTGAGTATGAAATATGTTCAAGGATTTTAATTTTAGATGGTTTTACTACGAAGGTTAACAATGAAAAGTTATTGCACAAATATTTAAAAATCATGAACTAAATATTGTAACAACATCTATAAATTATAGAAAAAAATACAATTATGCTGTAACAAGGCCTTCCAATAATAACTATTGCTAAAATCTTGCCTTGGCAGCTCAGGAATTATTAACTTAAAAATATGAATTTTTCTTTTTAAAACAAAATAATAAAAAAATATGCTAAAAATTAAGGAAAATCAATACCTTGCATTTAGTACCATTGCTTTAAAAAAATTAAAAAACTCACCTCATTAAACCACGGCATTTCCTACAACTTACTTCCCTCTCCGTTAGGTTTCCTCCGTAGTTTCCCATGATCAGTCAGAATGCATACGTTGTTTGTGTGAACGTGGTTTCCCAAAATTTGTAACACTCAAAGAGTTATCATGGTGATTTATTAATGCGAGTAGCCAAACACCTTATGTAAATACATGTGAGAAATTAAAACGATTCCATGTGTATAGTTTCTAGATCCAAGAACAAAATGTGATTGTTGTGGTGTCATAACTGCAACATCTTTCATTCGTATGAAATACAAAAAGGAAATTGGATAGTCCTTACATAAAGATGTTGTTGATCCATTGGATTGGTTAAGAATTTGTTTTGTGAATCCATCATGGATCTTTATAATGATACTCTATATATATATATATATATATATATATATATTAAAAATGCCTTGTGCATTTTAAATAACGCTGGATTAAAAGTTATTTCTGGTTTTATTAAATTTGAATATAAAAAACCCAAAATATATAATAATTAGACAACTTTTAAACCATCATAGTATGTAATAATAAATGTTAAAATCATATTAATGAAAAATATGGTATGGAATAAATAAAAGTAGGTATTTTTATGTTGCTCAACTAAGAGATCATATTTGGTGTTCAACCAGTTTTATATTGATATCACATTACACAATGGTAATAGTTACTAAAAAAGCAAAATCGTAAGAGATGGCAGTTCACTAACGCAAAAGAAAAGGATTTAATTCAAGTCTTAGTGGATTCAGTTGTGTAGGTAGCTATTAGTGCCTACAATCAATGATAATACCATTGAAAGGATTTGAGTATTAGTGTTGTGGAATGAGAATGCATTGGAGAAGTTCGCATCTATCAATCACTACATAATGGCCATGCATATGTTAATCACTATATAATGGTTATTCTTATTTGGATTGTAGAATCTTGCAATCACCTAATTACCCTCACTATTTTCCGTTCAACTATAGGATATTTTTAAAATTTCCAACTCAGATAATTTCAATGGTACATAACATTCAAATAATAAATGGCGATAAGCTAAACTCCAAATGATATGCACCTTTTCCGACACCCTTTTCTGGTTTCTAATTTCCCGCCGACCATAGTTAGTGCTTTGATTGACCCAACTCCGTATGTCTTGGTTTTCTTTGCCTACAATGTTTTCCATCACAACTTCGATCATATCTCCTATCACGGCCTTTCCCATTCAAACCAATGTCCACCTACCAACATCTCCATGCATTAAACACCAATTCCACAGGCTCACTCTGCGTTTTTGCCTCCACACCCTGTACATTTTCAAACTCGAACGAACCCTCCTTCCCCTTTCCCATTCATCCAATGTCACCCGATTACCCAACAATTGCACTAGGCTACCAATCGATTGTGTGAAGCCATTTGAGTAGGAATTGAAGGAGAATATTTATATGACCTTTTGAGAGATGAGTATAAGGTAAAGTGTTGCCCCATTTTCTAAGATCATTATACATCATGTTAATCATCATGAAATTTAGGATTTCTTCCTCGCTCTCGTAGTACTGACTAGTGTATCCAACTATGTGCCAAATCATAATTCTTAGACCATAATAGTGATGAGGGGTCATCCATTCTCTTTACACCGATATAAGGTAAGGTGATCCGGGTAAATTTCGCTGCCCTTTAAACCAAGACCTTTTACTTCGGCTGATGTATTAGAATTGCATCAAAGCATTAATGAACATAAAAGAACATATCTGTATGCTATAAAGATGAGGAACATAACAAGCATTAGAAACATAAGAGATTGATAACAGAGTTCGTCCAGGATGGACTACGTCTCTGGGCCTCGGTGTCAAGATGGTGTAGGCCACTGCATTAAGTGCTGGAAAGAGTGATGATGTACATGGATGGTATTTTCTCTGTCATATAAGGAAAATTCCCTCAGGCAGGAGTGGTTGGACCTCTGCTCGAGATGTTCCGCTACAGGAACTCTCATTCACCAAAAAGGACTCCTATCAGTATGACAATAACTCACACATAATGACTATGAGTATCCCGCCAGCATGGAAACAAAGGGATCTCAATAAAACATACATTTGACAATGAGTATCTTGCCAAAAAGGCATCAAAGGGATCTCAAATGACATAAAACGATCCATGATAGAAATTACATCTCACATCAAGAACAAAACAAGATCCCACATCAAACCTCAACAGGGATCTATACACCACAATGCATCTCATAGCAAAGAGATAAAGAATTACATGATCAAACTGCATATACCTCACACCTTGGAGCTATCTGAAGAAAATGACGATAAACTACTGGATTTGGATGTACCATCAGTCTCGTGGCATCAAATATCTTGAAAAATGACTGCTCACACATTGAATGCTGACACCTGCAACTCCACTTTGAAAAGTGGCCGAAAAACCTAAGGCTCAGATGGAAAATCTGACTGCACTACTAAACTTGTGTCGCCGAGAGGTGCATGATCGAGTGTCAATTTTTTGAATTCTGAAAAAGTGAAAATCTAGGCCTTAGGGAATCTTTTAGATTCCCCTAGATTCCTCAAAGATGCTGCTCCATAGGGAATATAGAAATCTGCAACTCAAAACAAGAAATCTGATCTCACCATTGAGATCCTTGCGAAATTCTGAGAAGAATGAGTATGAGGTTGATTTCATTCTGACACCGATGAATTTCAGCCTCCAAAGAATCTGAAAGATTCCCTCAAGATTCTTGAAGATTTTCCTCCACAGGGAATCTGTAAAAATGCTGCTCAAAAGGCGAATTCAACCTTGCCATTGCGTTCCATGCGAAATTCCAGTTAAAATGCATATAAAGTTCAATACATTCTGACATAGGAAAATTTTACCTCCTTAGAATCAAAAGATTCCCTTGGCATAAAAAATATTCCCTCAAACTGCATGCACCATCCTACCTCGAACTACGTGTCCATATGTTGTTCGACCTGCCTTCTCTTTTCTCATGGATCCATTGGCCTCCCTATGCCCTTACCTCTCATGTATTCTCCATCATTCTCCACGGTTTCTTTGAACCATTTGAATGACATTTTATAATAAAGTGTGCGGATGAATAAGACAAAGTGTGAAGTTGGCACATTGGTTGGCATAACCATATTAACATAGTTGTTGTTTGGAGGTTTTGAGTTCAAATCCCAGTAAGTCCAAATATTGTTTTGAAGCCCAATTTTAGTTTTAATATAGTTTTATTCAAACTATATAGTTTTAATATAGTTTTTTCAAACTATATAATATATGGAATTCGTATCTCCATATTGTAAATGGAAGTTTTGTTTAATATGGTATTTAACCATATTTAATATGATTTTTTTTACATAACAATTTACCATATTTAAATTGATTTTGATTGTTTAATAACTATATTTAATATATAGTTATTTTTTAATGATATTTTTTTTTTGTTTTTACGTGGGAAATTAAATATCATTTTGTTTTGTCTTTTCTGCAGGGCAAGGGGCCAAAGGAGGAGTGCCATGTGTTAACAGTTGAAGGGCTTTCCATGTGGGTCCCACGTGCTTACTGGGACACCATGTTGGCATGATGTGGGCCCCACTTCCCCTGCCTTAACACAACTTCAATCTGCTCTAACTTTCTTATACGAACTCAGTTTGATGGACCGTTCACACCGTTTTGATTAGGAGGACGATATCTATGCTCTGATCCAGGTTTGAAAGAAATCCGAACACTTTTATTTTTTAGCTTTCATAAGCCCTCTTTGTCTTGTGTGTGTCTCTGGAGCCACCTGGATCATAAGACATTTCCCCATTTTTTGAGATGCATACATAATTTTAATCATCATGAAACGCGCCTATGCAATCATTGAGAAAGTGCTATTAATATGGTTATTGAATCTAACATTGATATGTATGAAAAGAATTTTGAATGTAGACCTAATCACCTATCAACTAAGGTTTCCATTGTGGGGTTAAAAACTTACCACATCTTGCAAATCCTACTGTAGAGAAATTCTTCATTTATTTTAGGGAAGAAATAGTGGAATCAACAAAAGTAATCTCAATGTTTCCCTCACTATGCATTATATAAGGTACTCAAGACTTAGAAAATCACATTACTTTAAGCCATGTTTTCCAATCATTGATTGAAGCTCTTTCTGCACTCTATTTTATTACTTATTAGACTATATAATATGATAATTTGTGTTCTCCACTCTGTTTAATTTTATGTTCGTGGCTTCGACCTTAGGCCATAAACTTAGAAAATGAGAGCTCAATGGGGTCATTTTTCTTACCCATATGCCGGCTAAGAGGTAACATAATAGGTTATGTGGATTCATGGCCTAGGATCTCAATGGAATAAAAAAAACATAAGTGTTTTCAGAACAAAGGTAGGGCAAGATGATGTAATCACAACTTCAGGCATTCCCATTTCAGGGAAAAGGGGCTTAGCGAGGGGAATCAATGTCAAGATGATGTATGCATGGGATTGTGGCCCCAAACATTTCTAAATTCCAATGATAATCACATAGAGTGAAGGGAGATGGGCATGATGACGTACTCGCAACCTTGGTCTCTCCCCTTGAAAAAAAATGAGTATAGTGATAAGGAGCCGCGACCAAGATGAAGTGAGCTTATAGTTCCTAGGTCACAATTTTCATGTCATAATTTTATAGGTCACAATTATAGAACTATGATATAGGGAACCATGTACTCAGAAATGAATACATTGGTCACGGTTCCAAGTGATAGAGCCATAGTTCCAGAGGTCATAATTATGGAATTGTGACCTAGGGAACTACGACCTCAAAACTATTACATCAGTTAGAGTTCACAGGTCATAGTACCTAGGGAACTATGTGTTACACAACATTTTGTCACCGTCCTTGCAATCCCTCGTCCCATACATTGGAGGACTATTCCCGTGACCTGTGAATAGTAAAATGTCCTGAAAACACCTTGATGGTATCCTTCTGCATAAGGGAAAGAATTCTCCTAAAGAACATTTCTTCTGGAAAACCCTAAAAACCCATGTTTTGGCATTGGCGTGGGTAGCCAGTTCATCCCTCGTGCCAATGGGGAAAAATCACACTAGTGGGTGTGCCAGCTGGCGCTCTGTCCCTGTGTTTCACTCGCGCCAAGCCTATTAAGGAATGTTTTTTAACAATAGAAGGTGGAAGTTTGATTCCAACAACTCCAGAACGGATCACCAAAATGAGGTTGGGTTGTTTGCCTCAGGATCTCCCTGATTAGGAAGTGGTTTTCCACCTCTCATGGAACCTTCCTAAGAGATAGGACTCTCCCCCATGATTATAGGGAGCCTAACCTCTCTTTCTCCCTCTATAAAAGCCTGCCCTCTCCATTTGCTAGCTAGCTGAACTTTTGGGAAGGAAATTATAGCTAAGTGACAATCAAGAGCAGAGCTAAAGAGAACCCTGTAAGAGAGAGAGTTCTGTCGAATCCCTGACGAGCTTTGTGAGACACGTCCCGCTGGAACCCTGTCGAAGGAAGATCATGACGTCAGAGCACTGGTTGTAATCGTTCTCTCGTATCTTAATATACATGAATCTGCTATTGGTTCCATGATTGTGTTTTTCATTATATAATGCAATTTCATTCGTTCCTCTCTCACTGATCGATAGTTATAAAAGTGTGAAATATTACATTGCATGTTGTCTTTCTTATTTGCATGTGTACATGTATCTGGATACAGCAAGCTCTCGGATCGTGACCTGTCCAGCTAGGAATGGAAGCGCCACTTCTTCTTCAACAACAACAACGAAGGAATCATGGTAAGCGATCTATCGCGATTCTATCTTTTGTAACTAGGAATCAATAGCTTTGCGTGTTTCAATTGTTACTAGACCCACTCTAGGGCTAGTGGGATCACCTCTGTCCGTAGAGGGGATTTACCTCCACAACACTATGGAATTATAAACCATTACATTCTTCAAAGTCTAGAGGTCACAGCTCTACATGCTAAAGTCATAGTTCTAGAGGTCACAATTTTAGAATTGTGACCTCAGAAACCGTGACATCGGTTATAGTTCACAGGTGATCCAGGTGAATATTGGTGGCCACCCACCTATTCCACCTAGACCTCTAGTTGATTTCATCAGTTTCCTTTTTTATAGCAGCATGAACTATTTTTAGTAGATTTTTGGGTCCTAAACTTCCAGAGCAGTTTTGACCCCCTAAATGACATTTTTTGAGGTCCGCAACATGCCCACAACTATAGGTAGGGGCTTGTGGCATATCTTGTAGTACTCAGAGAGATATTTCCGATGATATATCATATGCACCAAAAATAGATAATATGAGCAAGTTATGACCTTAGGAAGTTAGCTGCCCAAGTAACCCCAACGGGGCCCACAAAATCTTGGTGTTCCATCTCCTGGGGTTAGGGTTTTGGTTGTTTAGGGTTTTCCCATGTTGTTCAATAATAAAAATTCCCTTGAGCGTCATTGTAACACAGTGCAAAGGCATGTAGCCACCACATCTCTTCTGAGAGATAAGCTACCATCGACCGAGCTAGTTTATTTCCATTTTGTCTGTAAGCTTATTTTAGTTATTTTATATTAGTGAAATGAAGTATATTTTATGTTGCATCTATGCGTTTACGTTTATTTTTTTATTTTACTTTGTTCCTGCATAAATACAGATCAACATGTCACAATACCTAGGGAGATATGACCTCAAAAACCATTACATTGGTCATGATTTCCATATCACAGTTCCCCATGTCATAGTTCCAAGTGCTAGAGTCATAGTTACAGAGGTCACAATTCTTGAACTATGACTAATTGCGACCTCATAAACTATTACAACGGTCACAAATCACAAGTTATAGTACCTTGGAAATTGTGACCTTTGAAACCAGTGCATTGCCCAAAATTCCCAGATCACAGTTCCATAAGTCAC
Organism: Pinus albicaulis; assembly: GCA_034641835.2. Lineage (NCBI taxonomy): Eukaryota > Viridiplantae > Streptophyta > Pinopsida > Pinales > Pinaceae > Pinus > Pinus albicaulis. The sequence goes on along the minus strand of CM076573.1, from coordinate 518,177,628 downwards.
AATTCCATGTGTTAGTCATAGTTCCAGAAGTCACAATTCTCAAGGTCACAGTTCTAGAAAAATGACCCAGGGAACCGTGACCTACCGAAATGTAGCCTCAGAAACCATTATATCGGTCACAATTCACAGGTCACAGTACCTAGGGAACTGTGATCTAAGAAATTATTACATTGGTCACAGTTCGGAGGTCACAATTCCATAGGTCACAATTCCAAGTACTAGAGTCACATTTCCAGAGGCCACAATTTTGGATCCGCAACATAGGGGATTGTGACCTCAGAAAATGTGACATTGGCCAAAGTTTACAGGTCATAGTTCCTAATATGACCCTGTGATCTCGATCACAGTTCCAGAGGTCACACTTCCCATGTCACAGTTCTAGAACTATGACCTAAAAAATAATCACATTGGTCACAGTTCCCTAGATCATAGTACCAAGTGCTTGAGTCACAGTTCCAAGGTCACATTTCTTGAGGTCATAGTTCTGGAAGTATGACCTAGGTAACTGTGACCTTGGAAATAGTTACATTGGCAAACGTTCACAAGTCATAGCACCTAGGGAGATGTGACATCAAAAACCATTACATTGGTCACAATTCCAGAGGTAACAATTACCAGATCATAGTTCCCTAGGTTACAGTTCCATGCGCTAGATTCATAGTTCCAAAGGTTAGAGCTCTTGAAGTCACATTTATGGAAATATGACCTAGGGAACTATGATTTGAGAAGTTGTTACATTTGTCACAGTTCATACCTTATGGTACCTAGGGAACTAAGACCTCATAAACCATCACATTGGTCACAATCCTAGAGGTCACACTTCCCTAGGTATATAAATATATATATTTGTGTGTGTGTGTGTGTGAGTGTACACACACAAAATCACACATATATAAGATAAATGGTATAATTATAATGAAAGGTCACAAGCAAAGGTTCTAGTCTGCATAAAAACATAACAACAAAAATGTAATAACTCAATATCTAGGGCTTAATAAGGGGGTTTAAGGTTAACATGTGGCTTGTACAAGGCTTAACATGAGGCTTCCAGGGTCAATAAATCCCAACTCAGTAGCAGTTTATCCTAACTCTCAATGACCTTTCTACCCTACCCCATAGTTTCCTAAAGAAGGATTACATCCATATTATGAATATCTAATAACCTATATAAGGTAGGAATTTCAGAGATGTTTTGATGACCTCAATGATCCTCGATGATTTAAGGATAACATAATCATTTAGGCACCATTGAGGGGTTTTGTCCCATTGTAAGGACCCCCTTTGATTTAATTGTTGATTTCTCCTATGTATTTCCCTAAATGATTCCTTCTAAGAATGTTACAAAGGGATTTCCTACCAATTTTGCAAGTAAATGACTCCTTTATTAGATCAATACCTAATCCTAATTTTACAACAAATCTTTGGGCTCCATTTGGACACCACTTTTCTAGATCTCATATATAACTACAAGAAATTCCAGCCTATAAGAAAACTCCTCACCAACCCCCTATCAACCAAAACGTCCAAATAAGTGACACCCAATTATGATGTTACATGAGACAACACCCCCACGCCACCCCCAAACAAAGGAATTTAAACTTTCTTTCTCATTTTTAAAAGTTGAAGTTCCATGCCCATATCTTAAACCCTTGAATTTAGAGTTGTTTATAGACCTCGTCACTAGATTCACTAAGGGAGAATGTAATGAATCCTTATTTCAAAATATAAAATTATATTTTCAATAAGAGGAATAATACCAGGTTTATCCTTAGTTAACTTACCAAAACATATAATGACCTTCTTTTCCAATCCTTTGATAACTTCCCTTATAAGTAGATCACCTTCTTCAAGGAGTATTTTTAGGTTCTTCTCATCAACTATTTCCTTCTCAAACTAGATTCCATTCTAGACCCATTGGCTTCATTTTCTCTTATGAGTGCAAAATCACCTTTGAATTACCATTTGTCAAGTTCAGCACCATTATCTCCATTGAATCGAATAAACCCTTGTTAACAACTATTTCTTGCAATACTTGAGATACCATTTAGACCAAAATAGATTTTGAAAAGGCATTTATATTAATGGTTTTACCTAGGGCATCACTAATTTATTTTAATGCTTTTCTAACCATGTCTTCATTAGGAGTCTAGGAGGTTTCACTTTGTATAGGATCCTATTGGAATCCTCATAACTAGGATGGAAACATGTTGTCCAAGACTTTAATTACAAATACACTAAGCCCCGATACCATATGACATTTATTATTTTATTATCATCATCCTTTGAATGATTAGGAGGACTATCCATATTCTAGTAAGGAGGTGAAATATGCACATTAATATAGGATTCCATGCCTTCTACACCCAATTGTAAAGAACTTTCTACATAATATGACAATCATGGAACTTTCTAATATGGTCATCTTTTGAATACTCCATGGCCTTCTAGACCCTCAGGTATTCCTAAATGATCATATATATCTTCAACTTGCTCTTCTTAATGAGTTTATAGGCCTTCCTCACATTAGAAACCCTTATGTCCAACTAGTTTTATGTTCTACCTTGCCCACTAAAGTATTCTAGTTGAATCCCTTGACCAACAAACCAATAACCAAATAAAGGAGTCCCCATCAGAGAAAAATAAAAAAGACTATCATAAACATATTAATCAAACTTTCCTCCACCCTAGAAATCCTCATCTGCATTCAACACCATTGGTGTAAGCTGGTTTACATAGCTAGTCTCATTAACTAGTACATTATAATCTAGGGTATTTGCCTTCATGTTGACACCTCCATCTGGTGAATCCTATCCATATAGAAATATAGACATACAATAATTTTTAGCACTCCATCCAAAACTTCAACTTCCATGAATGCCACTCTACTATCCACATTTTCATAGTTCCCTAAAGTTGATATCATTCACTAGGCCTAAGCCAAACTTTGTACCCTTTACCCTTGGATTCAAGAAGATCTGTTATCCTTATAAAGGTTCCTTTGAGTAATCAAGAAGTTCCTCATCTCCAACTTTCTCCCTACCATCCTAATTGAGATATGTTATGGTCATGTTAGATTCCCCAATAGCATATAAACTATATATATACTTACACACACTTCCTCCTAGGCATGAGGTTAAATTGTAATGAATGATAGTATATGGTCTCATGTATGAGACTAAATCTAGATGCCACTTGAAAGCACATGAAATAACCATTGTAGCCTCATAAATGATCGTAAGGGATATTTCTTATAAAAACTATCTATGCAAAAATCACCTCTCGATCTTAGAGTGTGACCTAAAACTATTTTTAATTGACTAAGGGCTTCTCTTTCTTAGACAAGGAAATATGTTAATAGCCTAATACTTAGAGGAATCTTGTAGGAGAAGAATCTTGCCCCATTGTAGGCCATCAACACATTATTTTAGATGGTTAGGTTTTCTCTATAGGTGATGACATACGTGATGGTCCAAGTCAAGTTCTTGAGAGTGTATTAACAAATCTAGGTTAGTAAGTCTAAGTTTTATAGGTTTTTCCCCTACTTTGGAATATAATATATGCTCTAGTTCCTCTCTCCTCTCCATATTCCTCTCCCTATCTTATCTGAAGTATGTAGAAATTACACAGCATGCATGTATATCTTGGATTCACTCGTTCTAACAATGTACTAAAGTTAAATACTGAATCGCTTCTACAAATATTTTGTAGAATTAAAAACACAATCGCTAATCACATGAACATGAAGAAGAATCAAATCACACACAACACAGATAATTTCCCGGGGAAAGCTTATAGCTAAAAACCCCACTATCTTCTATTGTATATTCAACATGGATCATGAAACAATTACATAAAAAAATCTTCTCACAAGAGCCCTCTAGTACTCAGTTAATTGTCTCACACTGTCATGAACAAAAACTGACCAACACATAGCCAATTCTCAACCTCTAGACAACCTGCCTTTCTTGTGCAATCCTTGATGAATGCAATCCCTGAAAGATAGGAATTCTTGCCTTCCTTGAATGCGCATGTATCATGGACACTCAAATGGGTGTTTGGTTGCATGTGTGCAACCCAATAATCCTACAACTGATAGTCAAATTCCCTTTCACCTAGAACTCAACTGGGTCTCCACTGGATTTGACATGCATGCAACTCATAATAGTAAATCCTCAGTTGCATGTGAGATCATTGATTGTGAATTAATTAATATTTAATTCACTTGATCTCTCACTAGCGTATCTTCAGTTACAACTAGCACAATTGAGTTTAACTCACTTAACTGAGTTATATTACAACCTGCATTAACTAATGCACCACTGCACTTCGAACTCTGTTACAACTAGAATTACTCTGCATGCGTCACCAACTACCTCGAACTCAAAATCCACTAGCTAACTGAGTTTATCACTCTCATTTAACTATTTCAAGTTATCATTGAGAATAGATTACAGTTTATTGTCCATCTTAATTAAGGGACAACTAAAATAAACATGCACCCAAAAATATCACTGTGGGCCCCACCCTAGTTTGGGTGCTTAATGCAACTAGGCGTGGGTGCTGAAATTTTCTTGTTGAATCTCAACAAAATATGTTATGGTCATGTTAGATTCCTTAAGAAATATAATCTTTTAGATGACAGAGCATATATATTCCATATAAAAATAAAATAAAACAAATCAATAAAATTAAGTATGTGTATGTGTGCATGTATGTTTCCTCAACATGAGGTTAAGCTATAATCCACGATAATATTTGGTCTCATGCATGGGACTGAGGTTAGAAGCTACTTGAAAGCACATGACCCCATTATTGTAGCAAATTAAGCAGTGCAAATAAGGAAATTTGGCTTTCTTATAGATACTATCTAAGTTGAAACCACTTTTTAGGGTTTGAAGTTAACTTAAAACTACTTTTGATTGGATAAAAACTTATGTTTCTTAAACATAACTAACAATTTAACAATCCAAATCCTAGTATGCCAACTTACATACCACCAATAGATTATTTTAAGTTTTGTCTACACATGGTAAAGTATCCCTTACATACCACAAAGGTCCATTGTGAAACACTTGAATGAAACTAGAGTTAACTTATATATATTAAGTTGTATTGTAAATATATATTAATAAGGTGTAATAAATTGGTCATTATATTAGAATGTATGATAAACTTTATGATAACTATTTAGTGTTCTAATTATTAAAAAAACCTATTTTTCTTTTTGTTAGCCATCAATAAAATTTTGTCATAACTGATGATGGCTAAAACAAGTCTATTAGTCTTCAAGAAACAAATTTCATGCAAAATCTGTGACTTCTTGAAGCCTCTTTGTGTTCTTTATCCTCAAAGAAATCCATTCCACTGATATCTTCATTTAAAAATCCTCTAAGTAAACCCTGCTGTTATAAAAGAAACTGTTCTTCAGACCCATTTTTCATCATTTTTCCTTTTGATAAATCCCTTTGCAAAAATCCCCCATTTTCCTCATTTTACCCCTTTTACTTCCTCAAAATCCCCTTTTAAACCTTGAAAATCCCCTTTATTTTATTTAAAAACACCCTTTTCACCCTACTAGAACCTCAAAAAAGGCTTAAAAAACCCTTCTTTTAGGCTTAATTCGCTCCAATTTGAAAATAAGGCCTTAAGCACTTTTTTGCCTAAGCCCTCAGCCCATTTTCACCATAAGACCGAGGCCCGAGACCGTCGGCTAAAGGTTTTAAGCCCCCATCGCACATTGCAAATCCAAAATCCTGCCTGCCTAGACTGCCGCTTTGCGAAGCGCCAATCAGATCCTAACTGTTGATCTCGATCCTGATCGGACGAACCTCCATCCATCACCCTTCGTCTTCCCATTGGCCATCGGCCATCGCAAAATTCACATTTCTTTGTTCCCAGACCCTCTGCTCCTCTGATTGCCGATATGCCGAAATCAATCCTAACCGTCCATCTCCCCGATATGACAGCCGACATTGCTCCTGCGTTTCAACTTCACCCTTCCCATTCTCCTTCATCGCCTAATCTAAACTGTTGATCCTGTTTTAGATTGACGACCTTCGCTTCATCGCAACGTCGCCATTTCCCCTAACCCCTCATCTATCTCCGCTTCTTCGATTTGACCCCGACCGTCGATCTTGCTAATCCAACGACTCCTATTGATCCTCGCATTTTACCTCCACTAGACCAATTTTTACCCTGGGCAAAGAACTTTTCGCTGCGCGCCAATTCTGCTTACGTCACCGCTGGGCCCCACCTCTCTTCCTCGCATGTATTTCTTTTTCCCTTCGCGTTTGTTTTTAACCGTTGATCTGACCTATTGCCCCTGGATCGGACAACGACCATTTCACTTCACGTTCATTCCTAAGAACCTTTTGATTGAGCTATTTTCACGCGAAACAAGCGGTTTTCAAGAGCATACGTGTTAGCCATTAAACTATATCACGTTCCCCCTGCTCATTATCACTTACCGCCCGAGCCCTATGGGAAAACCATCCCCGGTTTTCCAATACCGCCTTTCCAAATCTTCACGCCATAATTAAATTTGAACCCTGGTTCATCTCCACCATGATTAAACCCTTCCCCGCTGCATTCACCTTGCCTCCTCACTGCTTCATCACCCCCGCCAAAGCCCTCTGTTAGCAGTTAAGCCCCAAATTCGCAGGTTTTTGTAACAGGTTGTGTGTGTTGCAAGTTTCACGATGGATAGATATCCAAGCTGCCACCTGTACAGCATAAGCTGAGAACATCAGCAGAAAAAGATAAAGTGAATCAGAATTAAAGTTAAAGGATTAAAGTAAGAGCCTGAAGATTAAAAGGTTTAATCCACAGTTTAAAGGGATAAACACAATGAATAAAGCAGAAAGATAATCAGAGAGGCCTTAAAGCTATATCAAAGGCCAAATCAGTGTTTAAAGCAACAAATTAGGACAGATCAGCAAAAGACCGCCTTGAATTGCCAAATCATCAAGGCTATTTACTCCTCCGAAAACTAAAAATGCCACCTACAAGTTTGTTTTCCTCAAAAGAATACAAAGTTAATGCACAGTCAGAGATATTTTTCCAAAGACAGCCCAGAAAGTAATTGCCAGCTTACCAAAAGCCTCCAAAGTCAACAAAAATGACTGAAGTTGATGAAACTTAATGTAAAAATCAATTAGCAGAGTTATGGTATTAGAAATCTTCTCCATAAGGCTTCCCAAAGGCCGAGAAGCATTTACTTTGTATTAATTGAATAAGTTAGATCTTCCTTTCACTCCACCTCCTCAATCCATCTATACATATCATAAGAGGATCCCATTGTAAAAGGTTGGTTGGTTAGTTGTTGAAGCCGCTGAAGCTTTGTTAGTGATTGAAGAAAAATATGCTGAGATGAGAAGTTTGAAGCTGTAAAGACCTGCTGGACTTGAAGATTGTAACTGGTTTGAACATCAAATATACAAAGTTGATTTATGGGATCTTGGTCTATGTCAATGGTGATGTTTTTCTTACTGTAATTGTTGTTTTCTCATGTTTTCATACTGTCCACATTCTCTTATAAAGAAAAGGAAATATAGATTAGGATTTACTGCAAAGTACCCTATTTCTCACTGATAAGCTTTATCTTTATGTTTTCTTCTAATTATGTTTTGAGGATAATTCAATAGAGTATAGCCAGTGAAGTGTTGGTGAGCCCATGTTTCCTGAGTACAACTTGAGATATTGTCTTTGAAAGTTCTTGAAAGGTTTGCTAATTAAAGTTTAACTAGAGAAGTTTATGGTTAGCCCTGTCCTCTAGTTTATCTCCAACAGTTGCTTTGAAAAGATCCCTTAAGAGTATGCCAAAAGCAGGATAGGTTCAAAGTCCTTACATGTTCTTAGGCTACTTTTTATGTTTATCTTAAATATTTTCCTTTGAGAATATGCTCAAAGCAGGCTAGGTTAAAAGTCCTTACTTGATATTAGGCTATTCTTTGTTTATCTTGAATGTTTTCCTTTAAGAGTATGCTGAAAGCAGGCTAGGTTAAAAGTCCTTACTTGATCTTAGGCTATTCTTTGTTTATCTTGAATGTTTTCCTTTAAGAGTATGCTGAAAGCAGGCTAGGTTAAAAGTCCTTATTTGATCTTAAACTGCCCTTTGTTTTCTTATATGTTTGCTTATTTCAAAACACTTTTAATGTTCCATATCACAAATCAACTTAAAGAGATCTTTTGATATAGATGACTTGCCCCATGGACCACTCTTGAAACTTGTTGTGCAATTAAATACTCTTGTGACTCCATTGCCCAATGGATTGATACTGTCTCTTACCTATCATATCTGCTGAACCATTCTTTCAACTTACTCCCACCTTTACCCTTCAAAAGACTTCCTTCATTTTGATGATATCCTACTCAACCAAAAACAAACAAAACCCTTGTGCTTCATAACTAGCCTAATATCATATCATAAGCCTTAAAGATAATATCTTTTGAAAATCCTTAAATAGAGAGATCCCTCTCTGAATCTAGGAGGGCTAGATCCTAGGATTCCAAAGTGGTTCTGATGTAGGCCCTGCAGCGTTTTTTCTTGCCAATCTTGCAAACTACGGGAGTCCTAACACTTTTAAAAATAATAGTCAACTTAATTGAAGTAGGTTGTTTAAATTTAAGGTGCTTTTAATAAAAAGGGTGTACCGTGACCAAACACATGGTAGGCAGAAGGCTAGGCGAGTTGTGCCCTCCAAATTCTATAATTTGAACATAAGGCACTGTGAAGCGAGGCTCACCACTAGATTATGTAATTATATAATTGCACAATGGAAAGTGAGGCTCACCACTGGCTGATATAATTATGTAATTGCAATATGGAACGTTGTTTCAATTATTGACTACTTTGTTCATTCCAACGCATGTACTTGTTTTGTTATCTCCTTGGCTAACTGGAGTGAGGAGTGAAATAGAATAATAAGGTTTTTCCTTTCTGTATGAAATTAAATTGTAAAGTAATATGTGGTTTTATTTTATTCTTCTAATAATTTTAGAAAAAATATTTTATTCTTGTAATTTTAAGGATGATGTCATATTCTAATGTTCTAGTTATAAAGTATATCTATGATGACCACATTTTAATCTTCTCATAGAACTGTAAATTATATCTATTTAATTCGAATAACATTATAAAATCATTAAAAGAACATTATAAAATCTAAGTTTATTAAATTAGTTCAAACATTTATATGTTTTGTTAATTAATAAAAAAGTTTTCATAACAATATAAAATCTAAGTTCATTGAATTAGGCCAAACATTTGTATGCAAATGTTTTGTTAATTAATATAGTCCTGCTTTCATCAGGTTTAGGATTAGGTTTATTTCTTTAACATGGTTTGTGAATGGTTGTATTATAATGTTAAGTTTATTAAAATCTATACCAAATCTCCTTAGTGACAAATGACAAATCTACTCATTTTCTTAATATATACCACATAAAAACCAAAAGTGAAGATATGTTCTTTACTGACCACCAACGAATTATTACACACTAGGTTAGATCTCTCCAGAATCATACACAAGCACATAAGACGACAGAGTAATGGAACACTTTCTCGCCTCTGAGATAAAAAAGAATAAACATAATTTCCACTTTAATGATTCATTCGAAGAAGAAACAGCATCTCAGTGCAACTGCGTATATTTTTCATTATCCATGGCCTGTCGTGGGTGGAGAGAGAGAATGGAAAATGAGTCACTGGTCACTCAGAGCATCGTGGGCTCTAAATAAATCGGATGTCAATGTTTACCTACTTTTCAAGATTTTATTTCATTCCAGATGATAATTGCAATGCCATGTTCTAATTATTTTATTTTCATTTAATATCAGCCGATCGTTCACACCCTGCTTTCTTTTTTCTTATTATTTTGGTCTGTAGCCTCCTTAATTTAATTTAGCATCCATTTGAACCAGCTGAGGCCTCAGAGCCTGAACCCTAGAGGCCTGTATAGCAGAAGAACGGAGGAAGAGACCATGATGTCACATCAAAGCGCAGCGACTTTGCATAGCTTTCCCAGTGGATTGCTACCGCCGCTGGGAGCGAGCAGCGAACGAATTATATCAGCGCAGACTCAGCCTCGCCTTTATAAACATATCATTTCACTTTACAGTCGTCGTTACAGGTTTTCCACCTTTCAGATTTCGGGAAAAAAATGGATAACCAAAGTCTATATTAATTGCAACTCTTTTGCCCAATATATCTTGTATTTCGTATTGCATTTCCATCTTGCTTGAGTTTGAGATTTGAAGGTAAAAATGGATCTACAAAGGCTATCTTGATCACAACTCTTTTGCCTAATATAGGCTATTTTGATCACAACTCTTTTGCATATTAATAGTGTTTTGTGGATATTTTTCATATTGTATATATGTTTAGAATGAAAACATTTCATTACAAAAGTATTTCCATCTTGCTTGAGTTTGAGATTTGAAGGTGAAAATAGACATACAAAGGCTATCTCGATCACAACTCTTTTGCCTAATATAGGCTATTTTGATCACAACTCTTTTGCATATTAATAGTGTTTTGTGGATATTTTTCATATTGTATATATGTTTAGAATGAAAACATTTCATTACAAAAGTTTTGGAAGTGATGATTGAAGTTATGTGATTTATTTCACTAGTTTTAATCTCATTTCTTCACTCTTGTGAGCATCACCCTATGCAATGAGTGCTAAGTCGAATATTCAAAAATCATGAGAAATTAGTCACTTACTATGTCTAACTCTCATGAAAATGGTCATAGATGAATGACTTACTTAAAGTAGTTGAATCCCAAAAATGATATTTAATACAAAATAATATTTTATATTTATATATTTAGATTCTATTAGAATAAAATACAAAATTATTTGATTTTGAAAAAATAGTTAATTTTAATTATTAGCAAAAATCTAAAATGGGCATTTCTTGAAATAATAAGTTTTAGTATATAATGTGTCAAATTTTAGCTTGCAAAGGTTTTTTAGGTATTGAATTTATCTTTGCAATCAAAAAATTATTTTAACTGAGTAAAATTTATTTTAAATAACTAAAATTTATATTTTTAACAGAAATTATATTGCTAAATTCTATCCACTTTGTTTTGGATAGAGTGTGATTCTGTTAAGGTACTCTTTGATGTGAAGTCACTGGTTCAATTCCCTACCCTGATAGATATGAAGTCACAGGTTTCTGATAGATGTGAAGTTACTGGTTCAATTCCCTACCCTGATAGAGATGATATATTAGACATAATAAAAATATAACCTTACCAAACTTTAAAATAATATTGCCAAATTCCAAATAAAATATTTAATAAAAATATTTTTCCACAAACACTCTTTTACATTTATACATTCTTAAAACATTTTATTAAACAAACTCATTAAAACATTTATCATAACTTATAAACTTCATAAATTCTTAAAGCATTAATAAACCTCATAAATTCTTAAAGCATTTTATTATAAAAACTCATTAAAACACATATCATAACTTATAAACCTCATAATTTCTTAAAACATTTTATTGTACAAACCCATTAAAATATATATCATAACTAAACCTCATAAATTCTCAAAGCATTTTGTTGTACAAACCCATTAAGCTTATAACTTATATCATAACTTATAAACCTAATAACTCACATTTTATTAAGCTTTGCATTTTTGAAGAATTGGTCATATCTCAAGTGTCAAAATTCATTAGCAGCATTAATTTGTATGGCCAGGAGAGTTTGAATCCACAAAATAATAAATCCAAGATAAAGTTTAATGTTAAAATCCGTTTTAGAAATTTGGGTTACCCAGTGTTTTTTTTTTTTAATTTTAATTTTTTACATAGTTTTGTGTGCAAAGTTATGTATCTGGCTTGTATGGCTTACCGGGTTTAGTTATTACTATCAAATAATTTATTATTATTATTTTATATATAAAATATTTAAATTTTTTATAAATTATAAATAAATTATTACCTAAAAAAACTCATACTCATTATTGTTCACTGCATCATTACTCTTTACTTTTATGCTTGTAATTCATTGTAAAATTATTTACAAGTAGTCAACCACACAATTCAGATAACACAAGATACTTATTGGAAAATTAGTTGTAGGTAGTCCGTTGAACCACACATTCAGATAATTTATATAGCTGGTTAGATTTTTTATTTGGATAATAGAATTTGACTAGAAATTTTCAATGGTACTGAATCTATTTCCACTAAAGAGTAATTATCTAAATATTGAAGATTGATAACTATAACTTGAATTTACAAAAATCCTTGCCAGGTTTTCTTAAAATCTTACTTAAATTTCAATGATTTTCAGAACAAAAAGACAGTCCAGTTAGACTACGGCTTACTTTTATGCTTGTAATTCATTGTAAAGTTATTTACAAGCAATCAATCAGACCACACAATTCAGATAACCCACAAAATACCCATTGGAAGATTACACACCAAGATGACGCACAAGATACCTATTGGAAAATTAGTTGCAGGTAGTCCGTTGAACCACACATTCAGATAATTTACAAGATAGCTGGTTAGATCTTACACTTTGGATAGTAGAATTTGAGTTTTTCAAATTCAAAAATATTTGAAAATTACTCTTTACTTTTATGCTTGTAATTCATTGTAAAATTATTTACAAGCAGACCACACAATTCAGATAACATACAAAATACCCATTGGAAGATTACACGCCCAGATGACGCACAAGATAGCTATTGGAAAAATAGTTGCAGGTAGTCAGTTGAACCACACAGTCAGATAATTTACAAGATAGCTGCTTAGATCTTAGACTTTGGATAATAGAATTTCAGTTTTGCAAATTCAAAAATATGAAAATTGTCAAGTAATATCAAATAGTTAACTTCGCTCATGTTTTTAAATTTTCATAATATACCATAGAAATAAAAATAACCAGCAAAATACTTTGTGATGATGGATATTTCTATTGCTGATTTGTTGTTATTGGTTGTAACTAGATTGTAATTTGCTGAGAAAATATAAAATTTATATATATTAGTTTTAAGATTTTTGTAATTTATAATTTAGAAAAATGTTTTTTATTAATCATATTATTAGAATTTGGTTTTCGAATTATCTAATGTGGTTCACTTTATCTTGAAAATGAATCATCTAAAATAAACTAGATGATTCGAAATATAAATCAAATCTTAATGATATAATTAATCCAAAAAACACTTTTCTAATAATTTACTTATCACTTTTATTGATTAATCGCATCTGTAAAACACTATATATAATCACATTATATATGATGGGGAACTAGTAGGAGTAACTAACTGTGGATTTGCTGCGTCTGTGTCGTGTAACACTATATATATATATATATGATTATATATGATGGGGAACTAGTAGGAGTAACTAACTGGATTTGCCTTGTCTGTGTCGTGTAGGTGGTGGCAGACTTTTCTGATCCCTCTCGTAATTTACTCAGCATGGATTTCACCGTTTGAAACAGGATTCTTGCATGAACCCATTCCTCGTGCTCTGTTCATTGTGGGTAACATCATCAATGCATTTTTCGCCATTGATATTGGTTTAACCTTTTTCGTTGCTTACAAGGACGAGTCCACAGCTCTGCTAGTATACGACCCAAAGAAAATTGCCTCCAGGTAAGATATATATATATATATATATATATATATATATATATAAACCCTGAAAATACATGTTACTGCAAGAAACTGCGCCTATGATATAGTTTTCAATTGATTAATGGGCTTGAGTGGCAGGTATTTACGTACATGGTTCCTTTTCGATGTGTCCTCGACATTTCCTTTTCAAGCTTCTGCCTTACTATTTACGGGCAAATTTGGTTCGGGTTTAACATTTAGTTTAGTTCACATCTTAAGGCTTTGGCGACTGCGAAAAGTTAGTGCTCTCTTTGCCAGGTACAGAGATGTTATGTTGAAATTATGTTGGGTCGAATTTAATTTTATTGTAGATTTTGAGAATATTTAGAAATTTAGTTAGTAGAATTAAGTTTGATTAATGAATGTAATTGTTTCACTAATTTTTGTTAATCAAAATTTAAAATATTTTCAAAATTTGTAATCAAAATAACCAAAACTTAAATGTTGAATTTAAATTGATTGTAGATTTTAGAAATATTTGGAAATTTGATAGAGAAGAGTCAAATTTAACTTAGGGAAGTTAATTGTTTCACTAACTCCTATCAATCACATTTAAAAATATTTCCAAAATCTACAATAAAAACGCTGAAAATGTTGCTTTCCCCACCTGAATTGTTTAATTGTTTAATTGTTTTTGAGTAGCATCCACTGATAAGGAAAATAAAGAAGTATAATTAGCAAACTACCTTATTGGCCAGTGTATGATATTGTTCAGATGTCTGAATTCTGGGCTAACTTCTCAGCTTGCTGCACTCTTGTATTGTAGACTTGAGAAGGACATCAGGATAAATTATTTCTGGTTGCGGTGTATTAAGCTCATTTGTGTAAGGCATCAGACAAATTCTACCAAATACCAATTTTTCATACTTGATCAGCCATATATATTCCCTTGCAGATAATATTGATTGATCAATGCTCTAGAATGGAGTCTTGATTAAGTCTTTTGCTCTGCAGACTACCTTGTTCACAATCCACTCTGCTGGTTGCTTCTTCTATCTCATTGCATCACGTTATAAAAGTCACAGACAAACATGGATAGGTACTCACCCTAATTTTAACAAACTCAGTCTCTGGGATTGTTACATAATTGCAATTTACTGGTCAATCACTACTCTATCTGGTGTTGGTTATGGAGACCTGCATCCTGAGAATACAGAAGAAATGATGTTTGATATTGTTTACATGATGTTTAATTTGGGCCTCACTGCTTACTTGATTGGCAATATGACTGATCTCCTTGTGGAAGAATCAAGCCGAACCAGAAGATTTGTAAGTGCTCTCATGTCTGAAATTATGTATTTATCAGAAAATTTTCTGGACAATCTAAGGGATTCTAATTCTTAATTGTTTTGAATGGCTATAATCAAGGCAGAGAAACATTATTTCAGCTGCTTCAAATTTTGCTGTTAGAAACCAGCTTCCAGATGCATTGAAAAACCAAATCACAGATTATTTGTCTCTGAAATTCAGAAAAGATGAATTTCAACACCAATGGATATTCGATTCCCTTCCAAGTGCCATTCGTTTGAACGTTCTTCAGTGTTTATTTCTCCCTGTACTTGATAAAGTTTATTTATTCCAAGGAGTTTCTTGCAGCTTCTTGCTCCAGTTGGTAAGCTATGTTATGAAATCTCTGAAACCATATGTTGTTTTGCATGCATGGAATTAAACCTTGCTCCTTTCTCTACTTGATTCAGGTATCAGAGATTCAAACAGGGTATTTTCCTACTGGGCAAGACATTGTTCAGCAAAACGAGGCGCCTACAGAAATCTATATTGTTGTGTCGGGAGTAGTGGTATCATAATAGCTTAAATATTATCATAGCCACTTTGCTACTTGAAGGATGCAATTCATCGATTAGTTATCATTAACTTGCAGGAATTATTCTTTTGAAGAATACCATTGATATACCAGTTCTCATTAACATTAACTTCATTTTGCAGGAATTAACCTTTTGCAGAGAAGGATGGATTCAGGTACGTAAACGCTATTATAATATCCTTATACTTCGTATTAGTGAAAATTATGTTTTTTGATTTATACAAATCAATCCCCAAAAAGAGGTTTTAATGGTGTCTTTTTGAGGTAGTAGGAAATTTAATATAGGAAAGATCAGAGTACATTGTTATTATTGATATATATTAATATAAAGTCATTTTAAATCCGCTTCAAATTTTAGAAATATAAGGAAATATTTTTCTCTATCTTTAAAATTAATTGTTTTTAATAACATGAATTTTATTTTTTATAAACAAAAATATATTTATTTTTATTTTTAATAAAACAATTTAAAACTTATAGTAATTTTATTTATATTTATAATTGCAAGTCTATTAATCTTTATATTTGAAATAAAAAGAGGTTTCTCTTTGAGATTCTAGTCATATTTGTTGCTTTATACAAATGTGAAGTTTGGGGTGGCAATAGAGTCATGGAGGAAGATTGAGATGATTCAAAAGTAATTCATAACCTACAACCTTAACATCAAGGGAAATACTCCCTATCCTATCCTTTTGATTGACGCTGGTTTGTCCCCCATTGAGAGTAAGGCTATGCTTAGATATATGATGTATAAGAAAAAGCTTTACAACATGGAATTCAAAAGGCTCCCTAAAATTGCTTCTAACCCCCACCTTCGCCTCAAGGGTGGGTGGCATAAGGATGTCCAGTCTTGGCTCAACCATTGGGGAATTAAGGAGGAGCTCAGTATGTGAAGCAAACATAGTGTCAGAAATACTATTACCTCCAAGTTTAACGACAAGCTGTGGGAGGAGGATCCGTGGGAGGAGGATCTCTAGGTTAAAAGGAAGCTAAGATGCTCTAAGGAGGTGATCAACCCCACTCTTGATAATCAAAATTACCTCTGTGTGTTGACAGAAGAAAAAATTGAACATCCCTAGGATAAGAACTAATTCTCATGAGCTTCGAGTGAGACCCGACCGTGGTCTATTCCCAAGACTCCTTGGAACTATTGTCAGATCTATTAGATTTGCCATAAGAACTTCCTTTTAGAGTGCTCTACTCTTACTCACATCTGCTCTCAATTCCCTAACATTTGTCACACTTCCAATCTTCTTGTCCTATTAAGCCAACCCACCTATAGCTATCTTGGAGTGCTTATTTCCCTTCTCTTTAATCATATAAACAAGATTTTGAAAAACAAAACTTAGTATATATATAATTAACTTTATCTATATTTATTTTTTTAGTGGAGATTAATTTTAATAAAAAATATATTTATATTATGATAATAATTAAAGTATATATATATTATATGACATATACATTAAATTTGTATATGTTTATTATTTAGATGTTTTTAATATTATAGTTATAAATATGAATTATTATCATTTTAATTTATTTTAATGTAATATGTATATTATTATTTCAAAAATTTGTTTGTAACTTTATTAATAAAAACAAAATTAAAATATAATAAATTAAATTAAATTAATTTTTTGTTTTTATATTTTTTAATTAAATAAATATTATATTTTATTAAGAAAAGTAGGAAAAAAAAAAGTCATTATTGACCCTATGAAAAAGTAGTTTTGCAATTTAAATAGGATCTTGGAAGGGCCAAAAATAATCAAGCAAGTTACCTAGCCATCTCCAAAGATTTGGAGCATGCTAGTGAACAAAGAAATGACAGAATCACTCTCTATGGTGACTCTATGTTAGCTATCCATCAATTATTCTCACCTTTCCTACCTTTTGCTCCAGATGTCTCTTTGCCCAAACACCATGATAGTTATTCCACATTGCATATAGTGTTTGTGTTTGGATAAATTTGGTGGTTATGCTTAGTTTGTCCCATGAAGTCTCAATCAAAATTTAGGCCTTTCATTCTTATTAATTTTTTCATTTGGATATTTTTATTTACTCTCATTTCCATTCCATTTTTATTATTTTATTCTCCATTATAATTTTATAATTGACTTTTACTCTCAATTTCAAATTTAAATTTAAAATTAAAACTAAACATTTTAATCTTTAATTTAAGCCAATTAATCTTAAAGTCTTCTATCACATTCAGTTAAGCAATATTTATTGTTTTCCTGATGCAGAAGCTTGTAAAAACAGAAACGGGCGACATTTTTGGAGAATCTGGGGTCCTTTCTAATAAGCCACATGGGTTTAAGGCGTCAACAAAGAAGCTCTCGCAGCTTCTGTGGTTAAGCAGCAAGTCATTACTGAGAGCCTTGGAATCAAATCCCGAAGATCGCAGGATCGTTATGACTAATCTTTCACGGGTTAGCAACAAATAGCCCTGACACATTTCATCTCATTTTTCTCATGCATATCATGTATACACGCTCTGATTACATATTTTGAATAACTTTAATGTACCAGAAGTCGACACAGTGGGAGGAGCTGCAAGAGCTTGATCACAATTCCATCAAATATTCATGCACTGTCCATGAAAAAAATGCTACCCTTCCTTATGTTGCCATGGAGGGAAACGAAAAACTGATGAAGTATTTACTTGAGGCAGGAAGGAATCCAAATGAACCAGATAACAACGGTCGAACTGCATTGGTATAAATTTTATAAACAACTGGATTATTGTCTTTCAATTTTGTAGAGAAGTTTGGTAGGATTATATCTTTATCATGTGTGATATATTATTTAGATTTAATCAAGAATTAAATTGATCACTTCATATCAAAAAATACTTTAATAAAATATCAGTTTACGATTCAAATTTTTATTTCAAAATTAAAAAAATGTAAACAGTCTCTGCGAAGCTGAATTTTCATACCTGAATAAGTTTTTGAATGTATGTAAAGAGTTTTATGACAGGAACTTTAACAAGGGTGTTGATATGAACCAGATAACAGATATAGCATTAGTATAAATTTTATAAACATTTTTTTACTGGATAACTGTCTATTTTTTAATAAATTTAGTAGGATTATATTTTTATCATGTCCAATATATCACTTAGATTTAGTGAGAAATTAAATTGATCACTTTACAAAAAAATAAAAAAATACGCTATATCCAAAAACGGTAAACACTGTCAATTAAAATTTTATTTCAAAATTAAAAAATGTAAACGGTCTGAAATTTCATAACAGAATGAGCTTCTGAATGTATGTAAAGAGTTTTATGACATGACCTTTAACATGGTTGCTGTAAATTATTGTAAACAGCACATCGCAGCAGCCCAGGGCTATACCAAATGTGTAGAGACATTATTGGAGCATGGAGCGAACGTGAACAGCAGAGGAGGTGATTGTTTATACCAAAACTGAAGTCGATTGCAGATTCTGGCATCTACTATTTATGAATATTTGAGTACATATTGTGGACCAAATGTTTCTGGTAGTAATATTATGGCCAGTGGGAAATGTAGGAGTGTTTGAGTGGAAGATAGGAATGTTCTAGTTGATGCTTCATGTATCTTTAGAGATGTTTTTTGGTAGTAATTTTATAGAGGTGGGAAATGTAGGAGTTTTTTAGTAAAAGATAGGAATGTTTTACTCATCTTTAGGATGTTTATCTTATTTTTAGAGATGTTCATTTTATTTTTAGAAATGTTCTAGTTAATGCTTTACTTATTTCTAAATAAGTTTGGAGTGACTTTTTAGAAATAGATATGTTGGAATTTCTGAACAATTCTGAATAGAGAAAAATAAAAATTTCTCAATTCAACACAGAGATTAAAAACAAATTGCCGACAGAGATGTGAGACAAAACACTCTATTTCATTAAAAACAAAAACTCTGTTACAAATTAAATTCTTTCTTCATAACAAAGTTCTAGATTCACAAAAAAAACTTCCGGCTGCTGCACACACACAACACTTCAATTTTTCCTTCTCTGTTTGTCTCTCTCTATTTCTATTCACTACTATGCACACAGTGCTCTTTGTCTTTTTGTTTCTACCTTCAGGAAGAAAATTACATTACACAGTGTTTTTGAATGCTCACAGCACGTTACATTACATATGTATATATATTATAAATATTTCATCTATATATATATATATATATAACCAAAGTTTAAAACATAATGTGGCAAATAAAAAATTAAATTAAAACATTAAACAAACTTTTCTTGGGATTCAAAAATTATGCAGAGCCAATTTCTTTGCCCACAAAATGATTTGATTGGTCCAGAAAAAAGTGACGTCACCTCCTCGAGTGAGTCGCCTTCACCCTTCACAGCCCATGCTTGCTGCCCCCTGAATGGTGCTGGTTGCACTTTGAATGTGGTTGGTCAGTGTTCAATGCGGTAGGTGAATGATTAATAAACATAGAATTGAGTGTTGGGTTTCGTGAAGTGCAAGTCGCAATTGAAGATTTGCTGCTGCGATTGTCTTTCAAACCCCCATCAACATTAACTCCCCGTCCTGTCTGCGCGCAGTTGGAATTAATATTCCAACAAGATAGAGTATCCCTAAATTTATCCTTAAAGATAAATAGAGCGTCCAATCAAAATATCACATATTTTTTACATGTTATACGGTTACTTCCGTAAATATTTTTTGGAAAAAATGAATATGAATCTAAAGTGTGAAAACCTTCCTTTTCAAATTCTCAATAATGAAATGCCTAAAATCTAAATCTACAATCTAGATTTAAAATGTTTAAGTTGATGACTGATTTATATATCCAATAAATATGTTGGTTAACTTTGACTATGCCAATTTCATGCAAGCATATGGATACCCAACACCCACAAAACATTAAAAAAATATGTTGATTGACTGTGCTTCATGCCAATTAAATGTCCAACAAATATATTGGTTGACTTTGCTTCATACCAATGAGATATCACGAATTTTGCAATAGGGATAAGGATACCCAAGACCCACTCATAATAGAAATAATTGTCACAAGCAAGTTTGTTTTTTCATTTTTTTTTAAGATTGATTATTACAGCTCCATGATAATAATGTTTCTTAACATTTGCAGATCTAGAGGGAATAGTTCCGCTGTGGGAAGCGTTACGCGGAAGGAACGATGGTATTGCTCAGGTTCTATGGGATAAAGGGGCACGTCTGAACAATGGAGACGAGGGCAGATTTCTGTGCATGGCTGCACAAAGATCAGATATTGAATTATTACGGGCTTTGTTAAACTATGGTGCAGATATAAATGCTCCTAATAAATATGGTGCAACTGCTCTCCATACAGCAATCTCAGAAAATCGTTTAGAAGTTGTGAGTTTCTTAGTGCAGAATGGAGCAGACATGGACAAAGGTGTGGGAGAGAACTGTTATCATAAGAAGAAGAGTTCATGAGAGAAATCATGTTAATTCACAGGAATCCATCAGTGAAATTGAATTCAGAGTTAAGGTAACTATCGAACTCTAAGTTAATCCATAGCAATTTGTACCTCTTTCATCTTAGTTTCATGAGATGACAGTGTATTTAGCAATTTCATAGATTTCGTGTAATTTTTCTCCAGGGGATTTTTTCAAGCATGAAAATATTTTTGGTTTATATTATGTACCAGAGCAAAACTATATGGCAAAAACGTCCATATGAGACATCTTTTGTCTGTAGACAAAGTTTGAAGAAAGCCTCTTACAATCATTACACATGGGAAAACAAAGTTCTTCGAAAACAAAAGTTAAACAATACCAAGTTTCTTTACAGACAGTTCAAACAGCTAGCTTCTTTACAGACGGTTCAAACAGCTAGCAGATAACTGTAATGAAGACTCTACAGTAGTTCTCCAGCGATCTTAAAACAAAAATCATAACATAAAACAGTTCCATCGAGAGATCTTGTATTACAAAGATCATTAACAAAAATGAGATGGTGCAAAAAGTTCGAAAGAAAACATAGCCAAGTTGACTACTGCCCTTTCAGTCCGACATTAAGTTAAACAAACACAAGGAAACATTTAGAAATACACCAGCAATTAAGCTAATTTGATTATGCCCTCTGCACCTATTCCATGAGCATGAATGAGTTCCTAATTCATATAACCAAAGGTGCCCTCCAGTCCTTTTTTTGATAAACAGTCAGCGTCCTCATTTTTCTCCGTGTAGTCATGGCAAAAACATGGCAAAAAGAGATGAAAGTGAAATTATTCTTCAAAACATGAATGCCCTCGATTATTCTCTAGGGGATTTAGCCATGCCATATATTTTCTTGTACGCTTTTCGAGAAGGGATTCTTGAGATCCTTTCAATATTGTCTCCTCCAATGTTATGTATTTTTTCAACAATTTTCTACACCAACGATCTAATTTTTTCGAAAAGAACATAAATCAATTAAACATTCTTCCAAGTGAGGAATTTTAAGGTAAAACGACATTTGTGAACTCCATAAAGGATGATAAACATGCTGCCAAGGTAGCTAAGAAATTTGTAGTTAAAACACCATGTGTGTAGTTGAGTTTTCAAAAAGGCCATTGTGATCCTGAAACATAATAGACATAGCAAAGGCTTGTAAGTGTTAATGAATGGAAGCATTATCAATTCATATGCATTGTAAATACATATATGGTGGAACATTGTCATTGTCATTGTCTATATGTATAGGTAAGTAGTCATTGTGTAGGTGTTAAAATTCTTTTTGGTATCAATGTGTAGGTGATAAAATTCTTGCTTTAACGTTTAGTATATCTCAAGTTTTATTTGGAAAGCTCAAAAAATCACCTTAAGAATTTTAATGGGGAAGATGATCTCAATCATCTCTCACTTTTTGGTATTTCCTAAACCCTTAATCTTAGCTAATGATTATCTATCTTATTTTCTTGTTTTATCTTCAATCTCTTTCCTTTATTTGACATTTCTTACTTGCACTCTTCCTTTATTCTTCTTTACCAAAATCCTAATATTCCTAAAATTTATTTCTATTTCTTCATTTTTTCAAGTTTTAGTTTCTAGTTCTTGGTTGAAATTAAGATGTTTTGAAAACTCATACATAGTCATATCACTATCCAAAAAAGTTAAAGTTCTTGCACCACTATTGTTCTAAGTTTGTTTCAACATTTAGAAACATTCATTCTAATAATGTTTATTAGAGAGTAATATTTGTGTGGGATAAACACACAAGAATCATGCACACGATTTATGCAGAACACACATGTATATGATGGTGTATATTTGTATGAGAGGTGTTTAGGAACGAGAGTGTATAGGTGTGCACAAAGGAATCATGGTAAGGAAATACTTATAATTTCTAATAAATTATTGCAAAAAATGATTTGGTAACAATGGATTAAATTCACATGCACCATTGTCATTTTCAACATACAATGATTTTAGAAATTTTCAATATGAAAGTTATAGATTAGTTTCACTATGTGGGTATTTCAAATTATACTAGATTAATCTAAATTATGTAGACATGATATGGAATCTCTGATTTACTGACATTATCCAAGATCTTTTCTTTTGTTAATGTTAGCAGAATTGCATGAAAGAACATGTAAAACCATATGTGTGAATACTTAAACAAGAAACAACATAAATAATACCATAAAGATAATGCACACAAAAGTTCGATAACAGAGTTCATCTATTGTGGACTATGTCTATGAGCTCTGCTTCAATAGTGGGGCGACCACTTCATTCATCTCATCAAAAGAAAGAGAAAAATACATCATTATACCTCCACTCCCGGGAATGACTTGAAATTTGACAATATCAAATGACAACAATCACAACACCAAGAGGTTCATCTCTTCATCCTGAGACTTTTGACTATAAAGAAGGCCCACTTCTGAAAGACGCATTGTTGCTTCAAACTTTGTGCCCAACAATTAATGAATAAGGCGAGTTTTTGCCATGACCCTTGAAATCCACTACTGAGATGTAAAAATCGACTGTACCTTTGTGATCCTTGCAAAATTATAGTTAAAATGAGTATAAACTTAGCCCCATTCTCACAGTGTCAATTCTGGCCCCACAGGGAATATATAAGATTCCTCTCAGATTCTGCATCAAGAATATTCTATGGAATATTCCATCAAAAATATTCTCTAGAATATGTTGCGAAATATTCTTCATAATTTTCTTATGTCGAAAATTGTGTCTGCACAAGGTTCTACAGGCCTGGTCCTTACGCACAAGGTTCCCTTTTCTTCTAGTTCTGTCAACCTCTACAACTCAACGTTCTGCGTGCTACCGATTGAATGGAATCAGTTGAGTTGCAATAGTAGAGTGTCGACAAAATTTGTAAATCTTGCCTGACAGGGCAATCGATTATTGCACCATGTATAGTTTTTTGGTGGACGAAGGAGTCGAGGGTTCAACCCTCAATGACCCCACTTGTGTTGTGTATTTTTAAATAAAAAAACAAACCACCCGCCATAGTGTTGCCGCCTAACCACAATTATTTGACTACTGGATTTTTTATTTTTATTTTTAATTTTTTTTTTCGTTTTGGTTTGAATTCTGACATATGACCGATGTTGTCGCTAACCATTTATTTCTGCGGGTATAACTGTTACCATATATGCATTTCCACCAATTGTTAAACTTTTCCCACTGGTTATAACTTGAACACTGACAATGTTGATCGTCGGGTATTGGGTTGGGGATCGATGGTCATAATTAACATTTTTTTTGTTACAATGTTTGTTTATATAAAACAACACTGCCATATACATTAACACTTATTGTTAACCGACCATTGACTGTTGAATGTTGCAATAATACTAACCACCTATTTGGAATTGTCTACTAACCAGTTGAAGCAATGACCCATTGAATATGTTGAAATTGCTAGCATTATTTATAACATAACATAACCACTTGTTACACTATGGACCACCAGTTGGTATTGTTACAATCGCTGCAGTTGGAACCATTTAACAATAATATAACTGTTGTTTAATCATCGCTGATTTTTGTTAAACCACCAACTATTTTGGTTGGTTGTTATACAATCCGCCTATTTAAAAAAACCACTTGCCAATTTTCGGTTGGTTGGTCCAGGATCACTTGGCTGCCAACGAGGTTCCACATAACACCATTTGATCGGGTACATGACCCCCTCTTATTGGGACACTTAGCACTGCAAAATTTGGCGGGGTGCTGCCAGATTGGTGGTTTTTCCAAATATAGCAATGTCGCTACATTTATCTCGTGGTCCACTAAATTTAGCCAAAGTCCACCAAATTTGGCCGGATTGCCAAAATTGTCGAAGTTTCCAAATTTATCTAGCTACTTGCTAAACCCCGCCCTTTAGTCATCTTTGATCGAAACTTTGACTGTAAATAATTTTCATATATGGATTTAGATTGAGGTGTCATTTGTGTCATTGGAAAGCTCAGGTTGATCTCTTTGATTTGTTGATAGTTTTGTTGAGTTCTGAAGAATTTGATTTTTGAGCCATTAGGGATCCACCTAGTTCATTCCTCTCCATTGAAGGACTTTTGATCCTCCAAAACTATAAACAATACTGCAATCTTGAGTTACATAACAAATGTCTCTAAAAGGCCACACTTTGTTCTCCTTTACCATTGTTCTTCGAAGTTAGAAGTGATGAAATCAACACTTGTATCTATACGTAAATCTGTAGCTACCAATACATGTCCAACTTGCAAGATTCCAAACAAGACCATACTTGCTAACTGTTTATAACACATTCATGGTCAAGTTTTACAACAAGATCCATACCCTGAGCTATTCAACTAAAAGCCTAAAATATCAACATGTTGCATACATAAGTGATGTTATACACTACATCACTTTTATAAACATTTTCACAGCTTGTGATTTAAAATGGTGACCATATTCAACTACTTAAAAATGCTACCCTTCTCTTACCTATCCAGGATAATGCGATTTCTTCTTGTAGTTGGCTTCCTTGTTGAACTACTTCATTCGTTGGTTCCTTCATAGGTGCTTTCACATGCTCCTGATCCTTCTTTAGGAGTAGCTCTGGATGGAGCTTCCAACATGTATCTATTTGATGTCCACCCTTGTTGCAGTGGCTGCAATGGTTCTTCTTCCTCCATACTTTCTCAACCTTCCTTGAACGACTATCTTTGGTTTGGCCTTGGAAAGGAGAGCTTGCCTTAGCTCTTCCTTTAGAATACTCACTATCACTGGAATGCCATGATGTGATTTTCACTATCTCAGACTTGTTATTTGAAGACTCTCTTGTCTCTTCCTTTCTGGCATAACCCAATGCTGAATATCAGGGTAATTCCACCACTTGAATGGGATTCACAATGCCTTGGCAATTAACTCCTAGGCCCTTTCCTTCATATCCCATATTCTTCATTATCTTTGAACCAATGCCTATAGTGTGATTTTCAAAAGCACCAAAATCATCATCATAATGAGAACATGAAACCACAGAATCACTGACACTCTTTACCTCAGTTGCCGATTCTGAAGTGGGTGATGATGGCTTCACTAAGCCTTCACTGCAATTCAAATTTTCCAAGGCCTCTTCAGTGGCTTGTAACTAAAGTTACAATCCCTTCTTATTATCTTTTGCTTCTTGTAGAAGTATTTTCAGTTCAACATTCTTTGCTTGAATTCTCTAGTTGATCTCCTCAAGTTCTTGGAGCCATGCAATATTTGATATAACATCTGTTGTGATCCCAAAAACTGCAATCTTTGTCTTATCACCTAAATAATAACCTAAATCAATTGGTCCAACACTTTCAATATCAATAGCCGCGACCTTCATCTCATCATCTGAATCAAAATCCAGGTCATGTTGCATTGTAGGAACACTTTTTCACTTCCCTTTTCCATCTTTCCTTTTTGGCTTAAATTCTGGGTATAATTTCCAACAAATTTTCTCATCATTCCCATTTTTATCGCAATGAGTGCAAGAGGGATTTGCTTCCTTTTCCCTTTTTGTTGCTTCGTTCTTTGCATGGTTTCCTTGTTCATACTTTCCCTTGCTTTCAAGGTGAATGAATTTCCCACTAGCAAAACCAAGAGTAGTTGGTTCAAACAATAACAAATAATTCCAGAGATAATTATTTAAAGACCAAATATATTTCATCAAAATATCAGGTGAATCTAAAGGAATACCCAATGATAAAGCTTGCTTCCTAAATTCCTTTGTGAAACTTTGAACATTTTGACCTTTGCCTTGTCTCAAATGTTTCCATTCTATCATGGCTTTCTGCTGATATCCTAATTGATAAAACTTCCCTTTTAATGCATAAAAAAAATTAAAGCTAGAAGAAAGGGTTTTTCCCATACCCTTGCTACCTTTTTGAAGTTTTCTCTCCCACCATATGAGAGTTGTGCCTCCCAATCAAAAGAGATGCTAATTGGATCTTTGCCATCCCCACGCCATCTCAACCTTCTAGGAGGCTAGCCCCTGATCCAACTTGACATTTTCATGCATCAATTCCCCAATTTCTCCCATGACATGGGAAAGAGTGTGATTGGAAGCCTTCAGTCACACGCACAACATGGGTATGCATGCAACTGGGGACTTTTCCCAGTAGTTCTGAGCTCGTGACCCCGATTTATGTGCCACTTTTTTAGGCCCAGAGCTGAGGTCATTGCCCCAAAATCCATGACACTTTCAAAACTGAAAGATAACAATGAAATAATGATTTAAAAGAAAAAATTTTAACAAGGACTTGAATAGACCCTTACTAGCCATGGCAGGCATTTCGTCAAACATGTCACAATATGTAATCTACAAGTTTAAACAAAAAATCTTAGCATAAGGGTCTCATAATTATCTGGGAATCACTAAGAAGCATTGTTGCCTCATCTCATTAACTACATTATCATATATTTGGTCATAGATACATTGTTCATTCAATTACAACTCAAAACATGATGAGATCCATACATCATCACCATCATAAAATACATTCATAACCACACATAGAAATAACAGAAATGACAAGCACGTAACAACCATATAAGCCACATAATTACAAGAATATTTACCCATCAACACAAGAGGAAATATCTCTTATTTCCATAGAAAAATGTAACCAAGTCTGGGACTTCCAGGTTCCACCCGACCATAGACATTGTTGAGCCAAATATCACTTCATTCAGTCACCCCCATGCCATATTCCAAGCATGAATGTGGGATCTCATAAAAATCATAAATCAAAACCAAACCAAGGATTCTAGAGGAAAAATCTCAACCCTCAACCAGTGATTCCACCTCATGGTTGGACATCACAACCATTACTAGATTGGTCTCCACCCAAGCTGTATAGGGCTCCATAACGTTTTTTCCAACCAGGGCTTCTAGAGAATTTGTACAATAAGGACTTCCAGGACTAGTAACTCAACCCACCAAGGGCTCCAGAGTGTTTTTACAACCTAGGCTCCAAGACTAGTAACTCAACCCAAGCTGTTACAGGGATCCAAAGCATTTGTCCAACCAAGGCTCTAGGAACTAGTAACTCAACCCAAAACTAAAGGAACATGAGAACCAACTAGAAAAAAAATGAAATGAACCCACAACACCATGACTATCTAGTAAATGGAAACACTAGGAAAATACACTATCAATCTAGGAAATCCTCTATGCCAATGACATATCATGACCAACAAACCACATGCATATTCCATGCGTGCAAAAACTAGTGAGGAAAACATACATGAAACTCGGTACCTACAAGCAAAACCCGTTGTAGATGTTGCTCTTGATGTCCTCTTGCACTTTCCTTCTCTTCCTTTTCCTTCTTGCTCCAAAACTCCATGTATGCCACACTCTCCAAGAGTGCTCTAAGTAAATATAAGTGTCCAAGAGTATGAGAGATAGAGAATAGAATGAGAGCTCCAAAAACTGAACTGAAAAAAGTTTACCAAGACCCTCAGAAGCCTTTTTATTAATGAGGCCTCTAATTTCCTCAATTTTCCATTATTGTCCTTCATTTTCCTCCTTACAGGCAACTTGTTACCTTTCATCTTCCGTTTCTCCTAATTACCATTATTTTCATAAATAAATTCCAGATCATGCATATTTCCTTTCTAAAGCCTTTTCCATTTTCCTTTAGCCATAATAAACCAAAGTGACACCAACTAGGATGTTTTTCCCACCATTTAGCTTGGAATATGTGTCCCATGATCTTGGTCTTATATTTTTTTTACATGGATTTTTAACTAAGGTTGTTACAGAACACTCCGCCTTGGGGGAACACTATCCTTGGTGTTGAAATGACACCTACAACCAAAAACCACTGAAAACAAAACATACTTCCCATGGAGCTTTATAACAGAGCTCGTTGCAGTATTTATAATCACCACCTACTGAAAACATGAAAATCATACCATTTACTCGAGCGGGAGGCTAGCCCCGAGCCCCCCTCCCATATATAATGCCACGATTAACAGAGCAACGAACACATGACGACGGTTAGAAAAACCGTCAGCGGGCCATTTAAAAAAAAAAAAAATTCCGCCCATAAACAACGGGGAAAATTAAGGGGGTGAAAATTTTTCCCAAAAATCAAGCAGTTATTATTACTGATAGTGCGGAAAAGGGTGAGTGACAGGATGCTATAACCTTGGAGAAATTTGTGGATTAGTGGAGAAACTTGGGGAGGTCATAAATTCTCTAGTTTTTGACCAAATTCGATGCACAATGAAGATAAACATACATTTTTTGGTATTCTGGAGATCATGGAACATGTTTCATAGATGTTTGAGCTTTGTAAACACATGTATTCACACTTTTGAGCATAATAGAAGAGGGCCAAGCCATTGGAAGTTGGACCAAGGAGATGTAGCCCAAGAGGGAATCTAACATACATGAACATCACCATAGACAGTGGCACAACAGTATGATGGTATCTACAACAATAAGATAGGGTCTCCAAAATCAAGGAAAAAGACCAGTTTTCATGAAAAGATCAAATTGTTGAATTTAGGAAAATTCCAGTGGATTGAGACTAGAAGGGTGAGGGGGATGTACCCTCATCCACATGTTTAGTAATGAAAGATATTTTTGGGTCCAAAAGCTTCCATTGGGGAGGAGTGATTAGGTGCTCAAAATTATGCTAAAAAATGAAAGCTTTCGGAATGGTGTGGAACCTGAATGAATTTGTAGATCACGCCTTTCTAAATCCAACGTAACTCATTTCGCGGAAAAAAGACACCAGATGCTCCCAGAAACACGAACTTTCCACTTTTTCAAACAAGAAAAAAAAATGTAGGACAACCTAGTTAGCAGTCCGTACAGTTGAGTGGGCATGCCTATGTGGCAGGTTGACTGTGCAGGTTGACTTGGTAAATGGTTTTTCTCTGGAATATGGTATTGTGCCAAGTGGCACGTTTGTATTGGGTCGAAATGGCGCATTTTGGTTGGGTGTTGGAAGGCCAATGACAGGCTGCCACGTGGTAGCCCGAGGGCCACCAAAATTTATATTGAAGTCCGAGCAGAGCGGGCCGGGGTCGAACCCACAACCTCCAAATGCCAGCGCTGAGCCTTTACCATTACACCACGACTATATTCATTGATATACAAAGCATTTGGCATAGTTTTGTTTTCATAATGTTTCCACCATGGGGGGAAGGGGTCGGGGTTTAGCCCTAGCCCTGGTCACTTGATTTGAATGGGAATATTAGTTTTGTTGTGATAAGATCCAATTCATAATTAAAATAAAGTGCTTGAAGATGATGAGGTTAATTGCAAGTTTAACATGAGGTTTTTATGTGAAATTCATGAGCAAATTAACATAATTAAAACACTGAACAATAGCATCTAACAGACATGAACATCACCATAGACAGTCACACAACATCACATGATGAAGGAGTTCACCTCTCTTGAGCTACATATCCTTGGTCCAGCTTCCAATGACTTGGCCCTCTTCTATTATGCTTAAAAGTTTGAATACATGTATTTACAAAGCTCAAACAAATATGAAACATGTTCCATGAGCTCTAGAATACCCAAAAATGCCTGTCTAGCCTCTTTCTACATCGAATTTGGCCAAAAACCAGAGAAGTTATGACCTCCCCAAGTTTCTCCACTAACTGCTCCACAAATTTTTCCAGGGCAAGAAAAATCTCACATGTTTTCCCCTTTTCCGCGCAAATTAGGCAACAATTTACTTGATTTCCAGGTGAAATTTTAGCCTCCTTAATTTTCCCTCTACGACTATGGGCGGAAAAATTATTTAAAAAAAAAATGGCATGCTAATGGTTTTTCTAACCACTGGCATGTGGCTGCTACTCCGTTAATCGTGGAATTATATATTGGGGGTGGGGGATTAGGGCTAACCTCCCATTTGAGGTCCTGCCAGTGGTAGTGACCAAGGGCTAGGGCTAGACCCCAACCCCCACCCTCAACCCTCCGACTGTTACATTTTAAATATAATCCAAAATCATATAAGGTTAAGTAACAAGTTGTGGTGTAATGGTATGCGATGGTGTTGGTTATGTGTAGGTCGGCGGTTCGACTCCTCGAGGGTTCACTTTATTCGAAGCAAAATTTGATGGCTCCACGTCCTACCACGTGGCGGCCGCTCGCTGGGCCACGTGTCAAATCCACCATCTCAAACCTGTAAGAATGTGCCACTTGGAACTCCATGATTCGTCGGAGGATAAAAAGGGTTTGACTAGTCAACTGCCAAGTAGGCATGCCCAATCAACTGGACGAAGTGCTGACTGGGTTGTCTGCACATTTTTTTTTTTTTTTCCTATTTGACAAAATGGATAGAACATGTTTCTGGGAGCATACGGTGTCAGTTTTTTGTGAAACAAGTTGCGCTAGATTAAGAACGAAGAGATTTACATGATCGTTCAAGTTCCATACCTTTCTAACAACTTTGATTTTTGAGCATAATTTTGAACACCTGATCACGCCTCCACACTAGAAGATTTTAGACCCAAAAATATCTTTCATTATTGAACATGTGGATGCGGGTATAGTCCCCTCACCATTCCAGTCTCAATCAACTAGAATTTTCCTAAATTCAACAATTTGAGCTTTTCATGAAAAATGATCTTTTTCCTTTATTCTGGAGACCCTGTCTTGCTGTTGTAGACCCCAACATGCTTCAGTTTCCTAAAATTTGTAGAACAACAAGCTGTCCTTGAAGAAAAAAAATTGTTCCCACCTCGGTCGTCAATCAAAGGAAACTTGAATAACTTGAAAAGTTTCTCACCTCGAACACTATCGACATGGCGATTTTTAGCTTGTCTTGCCTTGCTCTTTTCAAAATGATCTTGCAATATTTGTTGTACCATTTATAGTCATTCAATGAAATTCTTGGGTTTTTCCATGTCACCATCAAAAGAAACATCCTTCTTACCAATATGACACAACAAATTATGATGCAAATGGTAAAAAAAATCCACTACTTGGTTTACTTGACTCAAGCTTGAATGTACATCTTGAAAGTATGCATATTGATGAACATAACTTTCATGTAAAACAAAATGATGCTTCAGTACAATAGTTACTACTGTGCTGAGGCCTAGAATTGCTATTCAACAAACACATTGCTGATGCCATGCCTCTCTCCTTTCTTTGTTAATTGAATTCCATTAAAATACCCATCGAATGAAAATTACACTTAAATCACTGCAACTAAAGCATTATAGTAAAATTATCTGAATGAAATGAAATGGAAAATTCGCACGTTAACTGAAGCTCAAATGTCCTTTTCATTTAAAAAATGAGATAATGATAGCTTGTAGAAGCATCTGGATACTTCTGGGTGCGAAAATGCTCTTTGGAAGAACTTTTCACACATGCAATGCAAGCCAAGGAGCTACAATAGAGAAGTATTAACAAAATATTTTCTCCAACATTAGGATACATACACAAAAAAACCTCTTTTCAAGACTGGTATCTTGGGTACTTGGGTGTTGACCAATCACAATGATGCAGAAACTTGGAATACATATACCTTCAACTTGCCTGCTCCAACATTATTGCCCAAGAACATCAAAGTAGTTTTACCCAACTCATACTTTGACATCTTCAAAAAAAATGTTCACGCCTTACGACATTAGGTATTTTTCTCTCATACATGACATGTTCGTAATGAAATTTTCTGAAAATGGAAATGTCATACAAGTGGACTATCACATCTACAAATGGCTCCAATTCATCATTATTCATATGCATGAAAGTAATAGGAGTATGGAAAAGGCCATACCACATAATAATCCATTAAAACAAACCTTGTTTGATGTTAAATGTCGTCTTCCACATACCTCCTTCAACAAATATTCTTTGATAAAAGCCACTTCTTTTGTCCCTCACAATAAAATTCTTTCCATTCTTCTTGGGCACTAAAACCATAGGTGCACTGCATGGCAGAAGAGATGGTCGAGTGATTCCATTGTTAAAAAACTTTTGGCTTTGTTTTGGTATTTCTGCACTTTTCATTTTTGACATCCGATGTATGCCAATTTCACAAAGAGAACATTCTTGTTGCAAAATATTTACCGAGGATAAAATCCAAAAAGACTTTGGAAAATAACCCAAACAATATTCACATGGTAAATACTTGTGTAAATGAGTGCTTAACACATTTGTAACATAGTGAATGTGCTGCAACTACTCATCCCAAAGTTTATGATGCTTACTAAAATGTCAACCAATAGTAACGCGTTTTACGATATGGAATAAATTTGACTCCCAAATTCCCATACAAAATGACTCATCATCAAGTCAAAATAGCATAAGAATGCCAAAGAAATCAATGTTGCATATAAGTGATTTATTCACAAATTTCACTTTTTCAAAATGGCCAACTGTGGGGATATGAAACAAGTGCTTTACAAAGATTTATGATATTCAACTAGACAAGTAGTCTGTCCATTTATTACCCAACCAAGTGAATGAACCCTCTACTTGAACTTGTTTTCCTTCTTGAGTCGCTTCATGGATGGTCACAACTTGAGCCACTTTTTCCTTTGTCGCTTCCTCTTCAGGTGCTTGCATGACTTGCTTGCCCTTTTTAGGATGAAGTTGCAGATGCAATTTCCAACACTTCTTGACCCAATGCCCATTTATATTGAAATGAGTGCAAAAGTTTTTGTGAGCCTCTCTTGGCACATATGTCTTTAAACTTGGATGAGAATTTCCCTTCTTGGTAGTAATTCCAATTGACATATTCATCTTCTTGGCTAATGCTTTCCTTTTGTGGCACTTAGCTACACAATGGTTAGGTGCATGACATAAAGTACAGGGAAAAACATTACACAACATGTTGTTCAAATCATCATGTGTTTTTTCATCATAAAAAGCCTTTGAATAATCAGGACGCATATACCTCTTATGGTTTTCCTTTGGCTTATTCTTTTTATGCGAGGAACTTGAATGGCAAGAAGAACTTGTATTAGTCTCTTCTTCAACTTTCTTATCTCTCTTTGGAGATGTTTTGTACTTAATGTCCTCCTTTTTCTTTAGAAACCAAGCTAGTAACGATTCCAGATGAAAATCCCAACATATTTCCTCCTCATGTCCTCTCTTATGACAAAAAGAAAAAGATACCCAAGAGCTATCGCTGGAAGACCATTCTTCCTTTTTGACATAGCCCAAACCTTTATATAGAGGTCTCTCCTTTGCCTCAATTGGATGGATAATTCCCTAATTTTTCACTCCAAGGCCTCCTCCCTTGAAACCCATCTTGGACAAGAGCTTTGTTCCTATGCCTTTGCTATGCTTTTCAAATGCTGAAAAAGAGCTTAAATCAACATTTTCATGTAAACAAACTGCATGTAAATGCTTAAAATTTTACTCATCTTTCGACTAAGGGAAAAATATGCTCTTAAAATCTTTCCTGATTATTGTGGTGTCCTTTTGGACTCTTGGTATTTCTTCTTTAATCTCTTTGGACTTTAGTGCTGATAGAACCTCATCCTCATCATCATGTGGACAAAAGGTGAAAATTCAACCATCTTCCTTCTTTGAGGGACTTTTTTCACTAGCCTCTTGTATAAGAGTTGTTGTGGAAAAGGATGATGATGGTGGAGAAGATGGTGGTTTATCACCCTTCTCATTACCTCCTCTTTCCTATAGAACACTCTCCTCTTGGGGGTCTGGAGGTTTCACCCTACAGTTTGGTGGTCCTCTCTTCATAGAGGACTTTCACCATTTCTGTCATGTCAAAGAGAGCCTTCATAAAATCCTTCACATCCTCTGACATACTTTTAGGCTCTCCTCCATGTGACATGATTACTAAAGCCTCAGGTACAACATGAGGTGAGACTTGTGGTGGAGATTGTGGAAACTCTGCCCTACTTCTCCTTGCTCCAATTTGAGAACTTGCACCCACAAGCTTTCCTTCTCCTCTCTTGAGGTTCAACCTTGTAAGAATTAAAAAACTTGCAAAAGAAATTAATCCTCCTTGCAAAATAAAACCTAGTGGTATGATACCAAATTGATATGAATGGGAATATTAGTTTTGTTGTGCTAAGATCTAATTCAAAATTAAAATAAATTGCTTGAGGAAGATGAGGTTAATTGAAAGTTTAACATGAAGTTTTTATGTGTTTTTATGTGAATTTCATGAGAAAATTAACATAATTAAAACACTGAAAAGCAAAATCTAACATACATGAACATCACCATAGACAGTCACACAACAAAACATGATGAAGGAGTTCACCCCTCCTGGGCTAAATATCCTTGGTCCAAATTTCAATGGCTTGACCTTCTTCTATTATGCTCAAAAGTGTGAATACATGTATTTACAAAGCTCAAACAACTCTAAAACATGTTCCATGAGCTAAAGACTACCAAAACATGTATGTCTAGCCTCTTTCTGCATCGAATTTGGCCAAAAACTGGAGAAGTTATGACCTCCCCAAGTTTCTCCACTAACCGCTCCACAAATTTCTCCAGGGCCGGAAACATCCCACAATTTCACCCTTATTACGCACTAACTGGCCAACAATCTACTTGATTTCTGGTTAAAATTTTCGCCTCCTTAATTTTCTCTCTATGGCTCTGGGTAGAAAAGTTTTTTTAAAAAAACAATGGCCCGCTGACGGTTTTGTTAACCACCGGCATGTGGCCGCTACTTCGTTAACTGTGGAATTGTATGGGGGGGGGGGGGCAGCGGCGCTCGGGGATAGCCTCTCGCCTAAGGTCCCACCGATGGTGGTGACCAAGGAGTGGGGCTAGACCCTGGTCCCACCCGCATCCCTCCAACTGTTACATTTTAAATATAACCTGCACTCACATTAGGGGAATTTTGAGGTCTAAAATGGGCCTCCTAAGGAAATTATAAAATAATAGTGGAAAAAATCTAATAAGATTTGATGACATCATCAAATTTTAGAGGGAAAAATGAAAAAACTACTTTTTCAATTCATATTTTCAACTTATCTCCCAAAGTTTTTACTCAAATTTCGAGCGGGAGTACTCGTTGGATGCAAAATTTAATTCCCCATCCAAGGAGTACCCATGTTGCATACTTTCGATGGGTCCTACTACACGAAAAATGAGAAATACATAAAAAAACGTGATTACAATCACGTTTTTTATGTATTTCTCATTTTTCGTGTAGAAGAGTTTATCGAAAGTATGCAACATGGGTACTCCTTGGATGAGGAATTAAATTCCGCATCCAACGAGTACTCCCGCTCGAAATTTGAGTAAAAATTTTGGGAGATAAGTTTAAATACGAGTTGAAAAAGTAATTTTATTATTTTATTATTTTTTAATATTTTTACTTTTTTACTCCAAAAATGGTGAATCATCCATTATGGATGACATCATCATCTTGAATCCTATTGGTTGTTATAAAGTTTATTTTTGTTGTACATTTTTCTTATGAGGCCCATTTTAGACCTCAAAATTCCCCTAATGTATATGGTTAAGTAACAAGCTGTGGTGTAATGTTATGCGATGGTGTTGGTTGCGCATAGGTTTGTGGTTCAACTCCCCGAGACTCCACTCGACCCAAACGAAAATTTTGCGGCCCCACTTTCTGCCACATGGAGGCCCCTGGTTGGGCCACGTTTCAGCACGTGGTTGGCCCAAAATCAACCAATACAAATATGCCATATCAAACCTGTAAGAATGTTCCACTTGGCACTCCACGATTAGCCGGAGGATAACAAAGGGTTTGACTAGTCAATTGCTACATAGGCATGCCCAGTCAGCTATACAGACTGCTGATTGGGCCGTCTGCACATTTATTTTTTAAATTTTCTTATTCGACAGAGTGGATAGAATGTGTTTCTAGGAGCATACGGTGTTAGTTTTCCGTGAAACGAGTTGCGCTAGATTTAGAACAACGATGTCTATGCAACCGTTCATGTTCCACACCATTTCGAAAATTTGATTTTTGAGCATAATTTTGAGCACTTGATCCTAACTGTTGGGGGCGGGACCATGGGTGTGAGGCTAGCCCTGCGCTTCCTCCAATGGTCCATAGCCGAAATGTTAAATTCCACCATCACCATGTGACATACCATGAGATCTCCAAGATCGCCGGTTAGTTAAGACACTAACCATAACCACAATCATTAAATGTTATGCCCACGTGTCCACATTTAATGCCAAGTCTTACAGTTAGCGGATTAACCACACCTTTTTATTATAATTTTTTTGTATTAAACCATATGGTTATGGTTTGAAATTCGACGTTAAGGCCTTATTGGGAAAATTAGCGCGATGACAAATTTTGCTCGATTTTTGGCAATTTGGCACTCAGTTAGCGGAATTATGGGCAGATTTGTAGGATGGTGCCAGATTTGGTGGAAAATGTGGATCGGTTAGTACAAAAACTTGGGGAAGTCTTAAATTACTCAGGTTTTGACCAAATTCGATGCAGAAAGAGGCTACACTGGCATATTTGGGCATTCTGGAGCTGATGGAACAAGTTTCAGAAATGTTTGAGAATTGAAACATATGTAATCACACTTTTGAGCATAATAGAAGAAGGCTAAGGCATTAGAAGCTGGACCAAGGAGACATAGCCCAGGCGGGGTGAAATCCTTCATCATGTGATATTGTGTTACTATTTATGGTGATGTTCATGTCTGTTAGATGTTGTTGTTTAGTGTTTTGTTTATGTTAATTTGCTCAAGAAATTCACATAAAACCACATAAAAAATCATTATTAACTTTCAATTTACCTCATAATCCTCAAGCACTTTGTTTATATTATGAATTGGATCTTAGCACAACAAACACTAATATTCCCATTCAGATCAGAAAACAACATACATACATGTGTATATACATATATAGACATCAACATAATCACGATCACAACATAGTTACCAAATAGCATAAGTTCAAGGTTAAGAGAACTTCCTTTATCTGTTCACACCATGCACAATCTTGAGAGCCATCATTCCCAACATAGCCAAGGCATCTGACACCTCATATCCATTTGCCTTACCTTTCTTGTGGAATTTCTCATGTTTGTAGTGCCATCATCCATTTACTACAATGCACCCAACTAGTCCAACCGACTGTCATATTATTACCTTCAACTGCCCTTACTCATGCACCAAACTTCATCTGAGTCTTGCAACACCTGTTGGGCTTCATTCAACTCTC
The DNA here is from genome assembly GCA_034641835.2 of Pinus albicaulis. Lineage (NCBI taxonomy): Eukaryota > Viridiplantae > Streptophyta > Pinopsida > Pinales > Pinaceae > Pinus > Pinus albicaulis. The sequence goes on along the minus strand of CM076573.1, from coordinate 518,139,571 downwards.
CCAAAGCTCCATTAAATTTCCTCCTTCCTAACCAATTCCTAAGACTCTCAAAACATAAAAGAGATGAAAAAGAACAAACAAGAAGAAGACCATGAGAAACCAAAAGAAATACAAAACTGCAACAAAGTGGTATGGATATGCACTAGACACACTCAAAACCACAAATCAAACACAAAAAATCACAACAGACCAAAATCACAAGACTAGAAACAAAAACCATGACTCAATCTCCCATGGGTTCCCAAGGAAAGCTCAACCCGAGCCTTCTTCACTATTTCATGGCAGTCTCTTTTGCCATGCAATCCACTGCATCATACCACCATAAAAACATAACCGTCAGTGCACAAGTACACATAATAACATGATAGTTACCTTACCTTGTTGTGCTAAACATGCTGACCTGTAACTGAACACACATGTCAGCCATATGTGCCAAAGATCAAGACAACATATCTATCAATTTTAAATCAACTTTTATCAAGGTTAACAACCATGTCATAATCAATAAAAAAGTCACATTCATCTGTCATAATACATAATGCTACAACTATCACCTAATTACATAAGTACATATCAACTGTCTCACCACATACATGTCAGTACAACCATATTAAAACAAGATCATTTGTTCATGCAATCTTACAAACACATACTCATATCATGCAATTATTCAAACATTCAAACAGATTGTAAACATACCATGTTAGATAAATTAACTACATGACATAATCAAACACTCAAACACCAAATAGATGACATAATGATACAGTCAATCACCAAGTAGAAAACATAATCAAACAGTCAATCACCAAGTAGACTACATAAGAAAACTCATACCTTAATGTGTCTTAGAGGAGTCTATCTTGTTTGCACAATCAATCTAGATAAACTCAAACTTAAGGCCATGATATCGATAATAGCCACTAGTTAACACATTCGCATCATAAACTCATAAACAATTGTCATTCATTCATAAAAATCACATATACACCGCCAGTCTAGATCATTATGACATAGTATCACAATATATTAACACATACTTGAATGTCATAACCCTAGCCATCTGCATAAGCCAAGCCAAATTAGCATGCTACATATGACATCTCTATCTTAATGCAATAACCCTAATCATCAAGTTAACTAATCATATAAAAACAACACGTTAACATATAATATACTCATCAACAACATATAGCATAAACACGGAGTTAACTAACATAAAACAACAATAACAATGCATATAACAACAAGTTACTATCATTCATGATTATTCGACACATGTGCATATTACCACATTGATCAAATAAAAGTTATCAGACATGTGACCACAATAACAATAAAATGACAAACATATATATAACCCTAATGCATATAACAATCCATTAACTAACATTCCTGCATTCCAAACATACAATACTTGTATGACGATATGCTCTTACCCCAGAGTCTAATGCCGAACTTTACTTTGATGATCAACTTCTCCTGCTCTATCTTGAGCACACATCAACATAATAACATACCAATAACATCATAATGACCTAAAATGCATATAATGACCTCACAGTGCATATCCAACCTATTATGCATGCACAAAAACCTATAGACACTGATATGTACAACAAATTCATAACTGACATACACTCATGGTGACCACATCCAATCGACAATGCCATCAAATTTCACATGGCGGCACCACTGCAACTATGACCAACAAAATGCATATGCAACAAGCATATAGACCACAAGCATAGGGAACACATATGAAATCAACATGAATGCATGATCAACACACACTGCCCATCTAGTCCAAGGGGTGAACCATGCTCTGATACCACTCTGTAACACCCTCCTCCCACATCTACTCAAGTAACCAGCCAACTAGGGTAAACATGTGACAAAGAGTCTCTATGATATGATTGAACCTCCTAGGTCACCTTCAGGAAGTGGAATTGACACCACGCAAAAACACAAACCTTCTACACATGCTACAAGACACCTATGAGCCATCCCAACCTTCTAGGATGCTAGCCCTGATCCAACCTGACCTTTTCATGCTTCAATTCTCTAGTCTCTCCCTTGACATGGGCAAGGGTGCGTGTGGAAGCCTTCAATCACACACACAACATGGGTATGCATGCGACTGGGGACTTTTCCCAGTAGTTTTGAGCCTGTGACCCCGATTTTTGTGCCACTTTTTCAGGTCTAGAGCCCATGTCACTACCTAGGACTCCATGTCACTTTCAGAACTGAAAGATAACAACAGAATAATGATGTAAAATAAAAAAAAACTTGAAGAAGGACTTGACTGGACCCCTACTAGCCATGACATACATTTCATCAAACATGTCACAAATATGTAATCTATAGGTTTAAACAACATATTTGAGCATAGGGGTCTCATACTTATCTAAGAATCACTAAGAAGCATTATTGCCCCATCTCGTTAACCACATTATCGTCTATTTGGTCATAGATACATTGTTCATTTAATTACAACTCAAAACATGATGAGAGGCATACATAATCACCATCATAAAACACATTCATAACCAACATATATACATCATAAGTGACAAGCACATAACAACCATATAAGCCACATAATTACAAGCATATTTACCCATCAATGCAAGAGGAAAGAGCTCATATTTCCATAGAAAAATACAACCAAGTCTGGGACTTCCACATTCCACTCGACCATAGACATGGCTGAGCCAAATGTCTCTTTAGTCAGTCACCCCCATGCCATATTCCAAGAATGAATTTGGGATCTCATAAAAATCATAAATCAAAACCAAAGCAGGGCTTCCAGAACTAGTATCTCAACCCCATAGCTGCGGTTGGGATTCCAGAGCGTCTGTCCAACTAGGGCTTCCAGTACTAGTAACTCAACCCACCAAGGGCTCCAGATATTTGTCCAGCCAAGGAGCTAAGACTAGTAACTCAACCCAAGTTTTTATAGGGCTCTAGAGTGTTTGTCTAATCATGGCTCCGGGAACTAGTAACTGAACCCACAACTAAAGGGACATGAGAAACAACCAGAAAAAAGACAATGAAATAAACCCACAACACCATGGTTGTCTAGGAAATGACAAGGCTAGTAAAATCCACTGTCAATCTAGTAAATCCTCCATGCCAATGATAGATCATGACCAAGAAACCACATTCATATGCCAAAACTAGTGAGGAAAAAATACATGCAACTCGGTACTTGCAAGCAAAACCCGTTGTAGTTGTTGATCCCAATGTCATATTGCACTTTCCTTCTCTTCCTTTTCCTTCTTGCTCCAAATATCCAAGTATACTACGCCCTCCAAGAGTGCTCCAAAAACTAAATTGAAAAAAGGTTACCAACTGACCCACATAAGCCTTTTTATTAGAGGCTTATAGTTTATTTATTTTTTCATTATTTTCCTTCATTTTCCACCTCACATGCAACCTGTGACCTTTCACCTTCGTTTTCTCCTAATTTACATTATTTTCATAAATAAAGCCAAATAATGCCTCTTGCCTTTCCAAAGCCTTTTCCTTTGCCTTTATCGTTTTCCTTTAGCCATAATAAACCAAAGTGACACCCACTAGGATGTTTTTCCCACCATTCAACTTAGAATACATGTACCATGAACTTGGTATTATATTCCTTTTTTACATGTTTTTTTAACCAGGGTTGTTACAATAACTTTTACCATATATGTATTGTCATCGATTGTTAAACTTTTACCACCAGTTATTACCGTAACACTCACCGTGTTGATTTTCAGGTATTGGGTTAGGGGTCATAAATCATACTTGATTTTTTTTGTTTGTTACAATGTTTGGTTATATAAACAACATTGCCACATACATTAATACTTGTTTTTAATCGACAGTTGACAGTTTAATGTCGCGGAAATACCAACTGTCGATTTGGCATTGTCCGCCAACTAGTTGAAGCAATGCCCCATTGAATATGTTGAAATTTCCATTATTATTTATAACATAACATAACCGCTCATTATACTATGGAAAACCAGTTGGTATTGTTACAATTTGCACAGTTATAACCTTTAAATAATAATAGAATCATCGTTTAATAGTTGTTCGTTTTTGTCAAACCGTCAACTATTTTGGTTGGTTGTTATACAATTTCCCAATTTAAAAAAAACCACTTTCCAAATTTTGGTCGGTCAGTCCAGGCTCACCTAGCCACCAACGGGGTGCCACATGGAACCATTTGATTGGGCATCTAACCCACTCCTATTGGGCCACTTAACACTCCTAACTTTGGCAGGGTGCTTCAAGATATGGAATTTTTTCCAAATGTAGCAGTGCCGCTACATTTATCTGGAAATCTGCTAAATTTATTCGAAGCCTGCAAAATTTGAATGGTCTGCCAAAGTTATCAAAGTTTCAAAATTTATCTAGCTTCTTGAATAAACCCTGTACATTAGTCAACTTTGACCAGAAATTTTACTGGAAATATCTTTCAAATAGGAGTCAGATTGAGGTGCCATTTTTGTCGCTGGAAAGCTAATTGCAACACACTCTTAAATCTAACGCTAGTTTCGTTGAGTTCTGAAGACTTAAATTTTTGAGCCACTAGGGATCCACCTGGATCAATGCATGCATGTGAGGATTTTTTTTTAGGGAGGGTGTTCCACACCCTCCAATAACCCAAACCACCAACCCTCTTGAAGGGAGAGCATGTGGATACCCTCATGCACACCCTCTTGAAAGACAAGTGTATGGGCACTCTCATGCACATTCATTGATCATGCCCATCCTCATGCACACACATTATTAGTCTCAAATCCCCCCAACCATCCAAGTGAGGGTTTGCACACCCACACCCACCATGAACATTCACACCCACAACCATATTTGCGTGAAAAAAAATCACATGTGTGCTCTCACCCTCTACCCTCACCCAACCTTCACTTCTCATCTACGAAAAATAACCTAACTATTGTACACATGTTCACTACACCTACCCTTGCAAAAGGTGATGTTGTTCCCCATAGTAATGGGCACCTTCACCATTCCCAATGTTGGGTAAGGTGAGGTTATGCATGTGTATGTTAGGGATGACAGATGGTGGGTTGTGACTAGGTGAGTGTGTGCATTTTTGTACACATACATATGAATATCTTCATCCCCACCCTCTTGAAAGTGAGGATATGCACCCATTGTGCACAACCTTAACCCCCATCTCTAAACACACACTTGTGTATCATCTCCTCCAAAACCTATTAAGGATGGGGAAATGCACATACATACATATCCTCACCCCCAATGACCAACGATCTCATGAAGTGCTATGTATCAAGGGTGGGAGGTGATCCTCCCTCTCATGAGGAGGTATGTATGAAGGGTGGGTGGTGATTACCATCCATCCTCTTATTGGAGAAGATACACTAAAAAGGATAGGAAACTAAGATATGCATGTGTGTATGTACACATTTGTATATCCTCACCCAAAACTAACCACCCTCTTGGGTTTAAGTATGTGTATGAATGGCAGTGTAGGTGAGAATATCAATGTGTGCACAAAGATTCATACACATGCAAATACTCAACCCCCACCACCCACCATGATATGCATTTGTATGCAAAGGTGCATACAAATACATATCTTCACCCCCCACTTCCTACCCTCTTAAGGGTGAGAATATGCCCAAATGTTGGGGTGTGAATATATGTATGCCTTCACAAGGATAAGGCTGCACACATGTGCATATCCTCACCTCCTACCCTTTGTGAATATCCTAAATTTCCAAGAGGGTACAATTGTACATGTCGTGACTCATCAACCCTTGGGAGGGTAGGGGGTGATAATATGCATGAATTCACACCTAGCAATAGTACCCCCTTCTACGAGGTTGAAGATATGATCCATAAATGAGGGAATTATAACCAACTCACTTCACCAACATTGATCTTATGTAGAAGTATGTTTTTTTATCTCTCTCTCAAACTTGTGTAAACACTATTTTTTGAAAAAGGGGAACTATTCCTTTGTTTTCTTTCTTAGCACAAGGAAATTTGTTCTTCTTATGGGTACAATAATTTCTTTCCATATGACCCCCATTTTAGATGATTTCCTAGCTTCTTCTCTATGTAAATTACACACAAGTAGCTAGATAAATGTGCTATGAAAAACAATTTTTTACCTGCAAGGATGTTTCTCATTTTAACAATTAAATTAACAATGGAGCAGCCCACTCTTACTTCTAAATTTGGAAAAAATGCACACACGTTAAAAAACATTACTTTTTTGTCAGGGAAGGAAATGTTTGCATAAGTTCCATCACTTAGACTAATGTTGGTCATTTCTTTATCTTCTAAAAGTGTACCAAAATCAACTACATAATTTGGAATCTCATAAATAATATACTTCAAAGGCTATGCATAGGACAATTGATTGGTTGATAGTTGAATTTCAAAACCACGTCAAAAATTTTCTACATCATCAAAAATTGTAGAAATACCACTTGGCCTATTACTAAATCATATGCCTTCTACAATCCATTTTAGAACTTGTAAAAATGGCCAAGTAGTGGGCATAATGATTTCCTTGCACAGTGATGTTTTTCATGTCAACTCAAACCATAATACCTACAATCGTTGTTAACATCTATCAACTCAATTCTAGTGAAACCAACATGGGTCTTCTATATCATATATTATTGGATACCAAAAAACATTCGAAGTCTTTCACTTTTAAGAAAAGTTCCTCATATGTACAAAAACCACAATCAAACTTCTTTTCTCGATGTAGATATGTATCTCTATTTTCCTCGATGGAAATATTTGTGGTCTATGGTGAGTGAGATCTCTAGTTATAGATAGTTCACCTTTGAGAAATATGGTATGTCCAAAAATATATACTTGTAGAACAAACTTAGCATGAATTAGCCAACAAAAGGTCAAGTCATCCAGAGTAAGATGAATCAACTAGGATTTCATTTAAGTTCATTTCCAAGTGAATTAATTGACTAGGATATGAAATAATTTCTATTCTAATTATTTTTGGTTCTCGTGTATTTCAAATTCCCAGAAAGACAATTAAAATTCCCAACTACTAGTTGTAATTAAAAAAAACTAAATCCTTGGTGTTTACAAGTTGTGTGTGACTCATACAACCCTGTAGGTGAGAGTAAGTGTCACAAGGAGGTTCAGTTCACCATAGGCCATATGAATCAACTCAGGGGAGTATTTGTTTTGCTCAAACAATAAGGATTCAACCTGACAAATTTGATTTGACTGAGAGAGTAGGATCATATGGATTTGTGGAAGAAGAGTATTCTCAAGTAATTGAAATTATAACCTAAGAAAGTGAAATTCCAACCTAGGAAAGCTAAATTGACCCAAGCTAGTGGTAATTCAACCCAATAAATCTAAATTCAACTCAAGGAATGAAGAGATGGTACAAATTATTGATAAAATTCTCCCAATAGCCATTAATACTGAGATTAGCGATTTACTACACATTTGAAACAACTCCATAATAAAAGCAAATGATCTACCATCTCTGAAATGGATGTCAATAAGTGTTAAAGAGCCATTGGGTTGGTTTACTAGCATATGGGGAATGTATCAATGGAAAAAAAAACATTTAAAAGTGTTCCCCCTTGCTAAAGAACATACAAATAGCCATTAAACTAAAAACAACATTTCATCACAAAGATAGAGAAAAAGACATAACAATGAATTCATTCATAACAACTTAGAGTTTACCTTGGAAACCAAATGGGAAAAATAGCCTTGAGTGGGGTCTTAGTCAACAATTTTTGGTTTTAAGGACTTCTTGGACCTTTTTCATTCCTCATCTCCTTGAACAAAAGACCCATTGAGATTGAAAGTGAAGGAGGAAATTTCGAGAGATGGGGGATAATCAGGATACCAATAACGATCACACTTCATTTCCCATTCCTCAAACTTCTATCCTTTTTCTTCTAATTTAAATTATTTTTTTCCTCTCATATTTGCCTCATTCACTTTTATAATTGCATTGTTTCACATAGTTTACTAAAATTCATTAATTTTTGAATTAATATTGTTGGTATCTGATGAGAAATCAATAGGGAAGAAAATTAGGGTTGATGTCTCTTAGTTGATAATTTATTGTGAATATGTGTTAGCTTATTATTACTTTTATAATTTTATCTTCATCAAACAGTTATCAAAACATAAACCATGAATATCACAAAGAGATAATGCACACAAGATATATGCTCCAAGCTAGGGAAGAACCCCATAAGGGGAAAACCCAACCAATATTCTCTTCTTATAGATAAAGGTGAGAAATCCAAGACCAAAAATGAAGACCAAGACCTACCACAAGACCCAAGTCACCCTTCCTTCAAGCCTTTCTCAATCATGTTAAATACAACCAAGTCAATGATGGTCAAAGCTCTTCAAAATTTTTTAGAGCTACAACTTCACAAAGTTTCCCCAACACCTTCACAGAAAAAAAATTTTGGCTTGTAAATTGTAGATTTTCCCCAATACTTCACATGTGTGAATAGGGACAAACAAAAGTTTTATTTTCTCCCTTCTTGACCTTCTCTCTCTCACTCTCCCCTTTGAATTTTCTCTCTTCTTCCTTAGGTGTTCACTTCTTCTTTCTCTTTCTTGCATAGAAGTTGAAGTTGCCAATGTGTGTCCAAATGAGGTTGAACTAATCTCTATATATACACATCTAGTAGGTCGAATTGTCCCTTCCAGGGCCAACTTGTCTAGGTAGGGCCGGCTTGGACTTGTGGGTGAAAAAATGACTCTTTTGACTCAAATAAAATTATATTTCTTATTTGTTTCAAAATTCCAAATGGTACTTGACTCAAGAAAAATAGGTTGACTCATGAATTTTTATTTTTATTTTGACTCAATAAACCCTAGAAGCATGAAGATCATGCTTTGCTACTACTACTAGTACTACTACTACTAATAATAATTTATTTTTCTTCTTTTGCATTTACATGAAATATACAATGAAAAAAGTATAATTATAATTATTAAGACCGAACCTAGTTACATTTTCCAATACTCCCTCTTAACTAGGGAGGTTTTCATAATTACACACCAGAATACAAGGATACTCTCAAATTGAAATATTCTCATAAGAATAATTCATATTGATAAACATCATCAATCATCATCATTATCATAACTGAAATTTTCAATTGCAAAATAGCAAGGACTTGAATAACAAGCTCTAACTCTCCACTAGATTATAGCACAATGATAGAAGGCATACATTTGGACACCACCACCACTGCATCTCAAGAAACATACCCCATCCATATGTTCACTAGGCATGTCCTTACAAGACTATTCTTATCTTAGATACCCAATCCTCAAAGAATATCATTCCTCTTCAAGTAATTTTATCTGGGATACCCTGTCCTATCCTTAAAGACTACTGGTCCTCAAGACTACTTCCTATCTTGGATTCTAAATCCTCAAGGAGTATCAGTCCCAAATTCTTATCCAATCCTCAATTCTCCCTACTAGTTCCTTCACTAGACTTAAGACTGTTAGTCCCAATCTAGTGCATGACACATGGAGAATACGATGTCCCTCATCACTCCCACTCAACAAGGGAGGATATCCTTACTCCCTATAAACTAGGGAGCCATAATCCACAATCCTCAACTTGTCTGAATCATCATCTACTTGTTCTTTCATAGAGATCTATTTGTAGCTATGTTATGCAGATTAATCCCTCTTGCTGACAAGAGCGATCTCCCTAGTACTCAACGAGTAGCTAGAAACAAACATCCATTTGGAAACATTTTTCTCTAGATTAATTGCATTTCAGAATTATTATAAGAAAGTAGAGAGGACATTCCCCTACCTTGAAATCCAAATGTTCAATGTAGTCTTTTATCCCATCGCTCTAAAGTGGTTTTTCCAATAAGTAGAACCTGCAATCAAAGACAAGAAATAAGGTTCAAAGCATCTGCAACATATAATAATCAAGAAAAGATAATCCAACTTAGTGATCAAGGAGTCTGAATATTGATTTTATTTCAATAAGAATAAGAAAAACTCAATGAGAAAAATAGATCCATATGTATTATCTTGAATAAAAAGAGTAATCTTACAACCCAATGCCTTGATGTCGTACAAATTTCTCCCGGGGTCCTGAACAATCGTTTATCATTCAGTTTGATAAGCCTTCCTCTCTGAATATCAGCATGGAGTTATGGAAACAAGGGTGTGATCATTCTCATGCCAAAAACAAATCACTAGTGTAGATAGTATGCACTCTTGGGAATTCTCTTCAACAATTCATTTACAATCTACTGTCTCTTTTAGTATCTACCCTTCAACTAGAAACTTGAGCTCAATATATACGGAAACAGAGGTAGTTTCAATTCGATGATGAGGGGGATGGATTCCTCTCATGAAGGGATTTGAGTTCCATGGACCAAGGGATAAGCGCCATGAGTGGAGGGATAAAGCTCAAACTGATTGCGAGTCTAGAAGCTTCCAGTTGGGAGAATAGTCAACCAGCTAGGCTTCTAGAATTTACTTTTTATTATTATTTTCTTTTCATGAGGGTGCGCGGTTAATAGTGGAAAAAAGTGTGGGAGTTGCTGTAGTTTATGGATAGAACATCAGCGCATGTGCATGGAAAGGCTAGAAACACCACGCAGGTAGACTTTTAAGGGTTTTACAGAGCTTTTCTCCAATTCCAAGACTCGATTCAGGAAAATTAGTGTTTTTGATCTCTAAGGGAACATGATATAGGTGGTGATAGACCCATATGAATAGTCAAATGTCATGGTGACAAAATAATGTGTAATAGATTGCCCCCTAAAGTGTGAAGTCTGAGGTTATTTTGAAGAGTGAAGTGCTTTATCATTCTGAAGATTGGATTGGAGACACTGGTAAAACACCTGTAAAAACATTCAATGCAAATATATATATATATATATATATATATATATATATATATATATATATATCATTGCTAAGGTAGGCATTCCCATACTGAAATCAAAACTAACTAAATGTTCTGGTACATATATGGTTTCAATATTACATCAAAAGTAGACACAGTATGGGCACAACCATCTATCATGAGTAGTCTACTGTATCATGAACAATAAAAATCCTCGCAGCCTGGATGGTGGAAACTAGTTCCAGGGTCTTGATTTCCGCTTCCCTAACTAGTACGAATCTATCCATGAGATTGATTGTGTCGAAGTCGAACATGGTAGAAACCACTTGATTACCGATCAATGATGTGAACCATTAAAAAGTGTGAGATAAACCACCAATAATGACAATGGCTCTCAAATTACTCCAGTACAATCTATGAAGTGTGAATGAATGATTTGTAGTCGAACACTTATAGAATCATTCGAGCGAAGTTCAATGATGTAACCTTTTGTCGAAGGTGAGAAACCTGCCAGCAGGGCATGCAGATCCCAAGGTACTAATAGGGTTGTAGATCAAATTTCTAGATGATGACCTGACGTTGATAGAAAGTGACCCATCGTAGGAAAGCCCACGGCATGAAACAATTATATCAAGTTTTGAAGAAATATTTGCAAGGACTGACTCATAGATGGTTAACGTGAATGGAGACAAATGTTTGCAATGAATGGTTTGTTTGAACTCTCTCTTGAACACATAACGACGCTGTAGATGGTTTGGCAGCATTTGACCTAAAGCTAATACCCATAAACCAGCTGAAAACTTTCAATGTGGTTCGATTAACTGTTTAGATAAAGGATTTCCAAACCCAGGTACAAGTGTGACAAAGTGTCGTGTTCAAGAGCGGCATGCTGCTTTTTAAACAAGGGTAAAAACTTGATTCTTTTTCTCTCTTTTCCCCCCACCATTACTGGCAAGTACCTCTTTATTTTTGAAAACCTTGAGGAGGATAACATTTTATTGTTTGTGTAAGCTCATCCTTCGGATGGGTCCATCTTAGTATTAAAATTGAACCCTAAGAAGGAGTGGTTTAGTCCTGTTTGTAATCGACGAGCCCTTTACTGTTAAATTTTAACGAGTCTAGTATAGAGAAAACTTAGCGTTTTTTCAGTTTTTGGGATTTGGAAGAAAAACATAAGTAAACTCCGTGGTTGTTATTTTCCATAAATTTAGTCTCTCAGGCTCGAAAAAAGATAAAATAATGCAGGAGAGAACTCTATTGACCATGATTAGTCAATGTATACCTTTTTCGTAATTAGTCTAGTTTAGTCCAGAAAAGGTGTAAACTTATAATGAAAGGACGACTGTTCATTTATTTTAACGAGTTCGAATATTGAAGTACACGGTGATATTTTCATATTTCAAGAGTCTGAAAAGGGCTTAAAAGAGGACTCCAGGGTTTTTCTTTTTTGTATTTTTACAGGGCCCGAAAAAGTGATAAAAAGTGTACTCATATGACTGACTTTCAATTTAATTTATGAGCAGTAAAAAAGAAAAGAAATCGACATTTTCATGTGTTTTACAAGAATGAAAGATAGCAAAATAATCTCGAGATTTTCATGAGTTTAATGAGTCTTGAAAATAATAACCAAAATGGACTCGAGATAGCTTTCATTTTTATACAAGCTTGAAATAGAGGAAAACTATGCTTGAAAGTGGTTTCATTTTTACACAAGCTTGAAATAAAGGAAACTGTGCTAGAGATTGGTTTCATTTTTTCACAAGCTTGAAAGAAAGGAAACTGTGCTTGGGAGTGGTTTCATTTTTACACAAGCTTGAAACAAAGGAAACTGTGCTTGGGAGTGGTTTGAATTCCCCCCAAGCATAACTTGCTAGAGCACATGCCCACCAAACTTCATTTCATTCAACTAAGTAGACTACTAGTTACTAATAGTTGGATGGAATGAAGGTTCATTTACAAGATCAGATGAAAGACTCAACTTAATTAGGAGAGGATTTGTTTCATTTTTTAATGAGCTTGACACAGGAAAAGAACTATGCTCATTGTATGATTGATTTTTTAACGAGGTTGACAAAGTAACATGAACTCTCCTCATGGGGACTTGTTTCATTTTTTAACGAGGTTGACACAGTAACAGGAACTCTCCTCATGGGTATCTATTTCATTTTTTAATGAGGTTGACACAGGAAAAGAACTCTCCTCATGGACCAATTGATTCATTTTTTAATGAGGTTGACAAAGTAAAAGGAACTTTCCTCATGATGAACTGTTTCATTTTTTAATGAGGTTGACACAGGAAAAGAACTATCCTCAAAGGGGACTTGATCATGGCTTCCAACTAGAAGAAACACATGTCAAGGGACAAACCTTGATCATGGCTTCCAAGAGGTCTTCATCAGAAGGAAGAATAGATCTCTGGAAGGAACACATGTCAAGGGACTCAATAGGGATAAGAACATCGTGTTCAAATACCCCCATATAATTCACCATGTCAATTACCAGAACTAAGTCAAAGGAAGTTGAGCAAACAGTGAGAGGCTCGCTTGCATCGGTAACTAAAAACATGGGACTGGTTGCCACATAATTAACCCGTGGTGGGGTAGATACCACTTCCAGATAAGGAACATTCAAGGATTTCAGATGATTTGTATTCGAATCAAGACTAACGAATGAAAGCTGGTCAATAGTCATAATGTTTCCATTGTGAGGGAAAGACATCATGCGAAAGAGTGTCGATACGACAACTTTCATTGCATAGACATAGTCTCGCCCAAGGAGTAAATTGAAATCCAAGGGGCCTTGAACTACCATAAGATCAATACAGATAGTTTTACCTTCCAAGGTAATATAAAATTAGGAAGTATCCCTAAAGGTTCACTAATAGTTCTGTTAAAAGAAGACATATTTTTTGTAATAGGCACAAGCTTAGGGGAACCCAAAGCTTGCCAAGCAGTTGAGGATAAAATACTAACATAAGAACCTTCATCTACATTCGTGCGATGCACATTATTGCCACAAGATTTCACAATTATTTGGAAAGAAATGGAAGAAGGAAGAGGAGGTTCTTTCAGTCTATTCCAATCAAAGGAAAAGACCTCGGTACTTGGAGGGGGTTCTGTAGAAACAGGTGAAATGCCCCTCGGCAGAGAAGAATCTGATGTAACAAGAAGAACCTGAGTGGTATGAATTTCAGTCTCTACAAGGGGAGTGGGATCGACCGAATGTGAAATCAAGTCGGCCACTTGATCAACTAATGCATCATCAACCTAAGTGATATCAGTTCTACTCTCGAAAGGAAGAGTGGGATTGACTATACTTGGAATTAGATCAATCACTTCGTCAATTGATGGTAGGTTGGGAGAAAGTTTACAATAACTAGTTGGAAGATTTTGCTGTGGAACATTAAGGTTTTCCAAAAATTTTGAGGCTTCATCCATGTGAGGGAAAATGTGAGTTTGATGACTCCCTTTGCATAACCTACAGGGAAACCTAACTTTACCCTTTTTCCCAGGAACCTGAAAATCACTGGTTTATGGATCAGCACTAAGTTGATGAAATTATTTTGACCATACTTCCAAGACCTTAGGAATACCATGACAATTGATAAGGAAGTGGTCACCCTTACAAATCTTGCAAGGGTATTTGGGTTTACGATGCATGTTGGAGGTTTCCTCAACACTTCTAACACTTACGACCATGGTTGGTTGGTTGACTTCTTTCTTATCTTGCTTCTTCTTCTTCTTCCCTTTCTTCTTCTTGTTAACCACTTAGTTACTATCATCAAGGATTTTACCAAGCGAAGAAGAAGAAAGGGAGGAAGACATGTTGGGCGAAGAAGGTAAAGGGTCAACATGAGGTTATTGATGTTGATATGGTGAACTCTGTTGAGGTGAAGCATCCGGTTGAGGTGAAACAATTTGTGTATTTGAGGCCAACGAAGTTGAAAATAACCATACTGGTAAGCCTATGGTAAATCCAAGTAATGACAATGTAGCCATATAAAGAGGACCAACATTTCCAAAGCAAGGAAAAGTACTAGGATTCTCGTTAAGAGGGATTCTCTAAGATCGACTTGAGATCGGGATATCATCAGGTACACATCAAAGAGGAGGACATCTACAAGACCAAATTTAGGATTGTGTACGGGCATTATGAATTTTGTGTATTTCCATTCGGTTTGACTAATGCCCCAACTACATTTATGTGTTTGATGAACGACGTGTTGTGTACTTATTTGGACAAGTTTGTGATTATGTTTATTTATGACATATTGGTATATTCTAAAAATGAGGAAGACCATGTTGAGCATTTTGCAGCATTGTTGAGGTTGTTGAGAGAGAATCAGTTGTATGCTAAGCTCAACAAATGCAACTTCTTCTAGACTGAGGTACACTACTTGGGACATGTTGTCTCCAAGGAAGGCATTGCGGTAGATCCATAGAAGATAAGGGCCATCATGGAGTGGGTATATCCTAAGAATGTAGATGAGGTGAGATCATTCATGGCATTGGAAGGTTACTACATGAGGTTCATCAGAAAATTCTCACAGATTTATTATCCTATTACATCATTGCAGAGGAAAGGTAATAATTTCTATTGGACAGAAGACTGTGAGGCTAGTTTTGAGCAGCTCAAGCAATTGTTGACACATGCTCCAGTTCTAAATATTGTAGATCCGGACAAGGAGTTTGTCGTGTGTACATATGCTTGCAAGAGAGGACTTGGTGGGGCCCTTATGCAGGAAGAACAAGTTGTATGCTATGAGTCACGAAAGTTAAATGAACATGAGAAGAACTATCCGACACATGATCTCGAGCTAGCAACGATCATTCATGCATTGAAGGCGTGGAGGCATTATCTTCTTGGTAGGCGGTTTGTATTGATGAGTGATCACATTGGGTTGAGGTACTTATTCAATCAATCAAATTTGAATTCCAAGCAAGATAGATGGTTGGGCACGATCAACGAGTTTGACTCGAGATCGGGTACATCAAAGGAAAGGAGAACAGGGTCGCAGATTCTCTTAGCAGGAGGGTATAGGTAAATCACTTAGCAACGATGAGCTCTTATGGGATAGAATTATAGGATAGGATCTTGTTGGAAGGTCAACAGTATCACAAGTATATGGAGATTGTTCACAAGATGCAACAGAGTACAGGTGTTGGTATAGGTACAAATGTTGGCACAAGCACATGTAAATGTGGTACATGTACAGGTACAAGTACACGTGTAAAATATTTCGATTATCATCTCACAACAGATGGATTGGTTAGATTTAGAGACATGATATGTGTATCAGACAACAGTGAGCTCAAGAAGGTGATCTTGAGGGAGTTTCATGCGAAACCATATTCGAGTCACCCAGGCTACCAGAAGACATTTACTATAGTAAAGAGATTCTATTGTTGGCTGAATCTAAAGAAAGATGTGGCAGAGTTTGTAGCCAGGTGTTTGGATTGTCAAATGGTTAAAGAAGAGTGTAAACATCTAGGTGGATTGCTACAACCGATCACGATATTAGAGTGGAAATGGGAGGTCATTTCCATGGAATTCATCAGAGGATTCCCTAGGACAGCTATAGAACATGATTCCATCATGGTTGTTGTGGACATGTTAACGAAGGTTGCACATTTTATACCAGTGAAGGCTACATACTCAGTTAGCGATGTAGCACAGGTGTTTATCTGAGACATTTTCAGATTACATGGTGTTCCAAAGAATTTTGTGTCCGACAGGGATGCAAAGTTCACTTCCAAGTTTTGGAATGAGTTGTTTGCAGGTTTTTCCATTGAGTTTCCCTTCAGCACAACTTATCATCTGAAAACAGATGGACAGAATGAAAGGTTCAACATGATACTAGAGGATATGTTGAGGATGTATGTGATGTATCTACAACGTAAGTGGGAAGAATATATTCCACTGGTAGAGATCGCATACAACAACATGTATCAGGATTCATTAAGGATTAGTCCATTTGAGGCTATGTATGGGCGGAGTTGCAAAACTCATATCAGTTGGAGTGATCCAGTTAACAGGGTGCTGATTGGACCATAGGTGTTGGCAAAAATGTAAGAAGAAATGCAGGCGATCAAGAAGAAATTGAAGGAAGCACAGGGTAGGCAGAAGATTTATGTAGAAAGGAACAAGTTGTTCAAGGAGTTTCAGGTGTACTTGTGTATCAAGCCCAAGAATAGCTCCTTGTGGATAGGGTCATGTGCCAAGTTGGCACCACGGTGTTGTGGACCCTTCAGGATCATTGAGAGGATTGGACTAGTGGCTTATCTACTTGCACTGCTGATCCAGATTTATGCAGGAACGCAACAGAATACACATGTAACCATAAATACAAATACGCAGTGGAAATAACACTTCATTTCATTATATCAAAGAACTGAAATTTGCTTACAAACATAATAGAAATAAACTAGCTAGGGCACTAGTAGCTTATCTTTGAGAAGAGATGTGGTAGCTACAGGCCTATGAACTGATTTACAATGAGGCTCGAGGGCCTATTTATTATTTAGAAACAATGGAAAACCCTAAACATCCAAAACCCTAACCTTAGGAGATGAAGCGCCAAAACTATGGGCCCCGTTTGGGTAAATTGGTGTTTCAACTTCTTGGGGACGTAACTTTGGTATACGATCTCCGTTTGACGCTCTCAATAGCTCGTTAGAAAGATCTATTCGAGGATTACAACTTTTGGTGCAAGGAAGAGAAGCTCGACCGCTCTTGATTTTCCAAAAAAACGTCGTTTAGGGCCTCAAAATGGCTTCGGAAGTTCAAGACCCGAAAAACTGTCAAAAATAGTAAGTTGTGCCGAAACTAAAAAAAAATTGAAAGAGACAATGGTGGGGCCCCAAGTGGAATAGGTGGGTGGCCACCAATATCCACCTGGATCAATTGCTTTCCATAGTGAAAGTGCATGATTTGTTTCATATATCTTTGCTTAAGAAGTATGTTAAATATGTTGATCATGTAATTGACCAGTCTATATTGCAGGTGGAACCAGATGGAGAATTCCTGCTGAAGCCTTCGTGTATATTGTAGAAAAAGGTGCTCATGCTCTAGAATCGAGCAACGAAGCAAGTTAAAGTGCAATGGAAGCACTTTGGGCCTGATGAAGCTACATGGAAGATGGTGAATTACATGTGGGCTGTTATCCACGATAACACTTAGGTTTGTATTTGAATAAATTAGGTTAAGTTAGTTAGGGTTTTAGATTTTTCTTCAAAATAATCACATGTACAAAGGTCATCTTAGTCATAAAGTTGGGTTGTAAGGTAATTATGAATTTTAGTGGGTGTCAACATTAAGGTGAAAATAAAAAACTCCACGTGTCTTAGGCTCATTTGGTCATAATTAGCAATTTGAGAGTTCAACAAACTTTCGTAGCAACTCCAGTTAGAAAAATAGAGTATTTGCTAAGAAAATTCCTAAAACTTTCGCAACAAATCTGCCTTCCCGAACACTGATTTCGCTATGGAAGTTTGTTGTTGTGGTAACGATAAGGAAAAGGTGAAATTTTTAGAAACGGTCACGGTCAGAGTCATGTGGGTCATAATTACATATCATTTGTCTTATCCCTCACTCCAAAAAACACATACACCTTATAGATTCATTCCCTTTTTATTCCTATTTCTATTTTTGAAATAGTTTTTTGTCATTAGCTCGGTTTCCCTGTCATATAAGCCATTCTTGTTTTCCATTGCTCGGTCTTGTTGTCTTATGAGCTAGTCTAGTTTTCTTTAGGGTAGGTCTGTAGGTGTCATAGATGCTCTTGCTGCCTTTTGGGATATTTGCAGCTGTCAAAGAAGCTTCTCACTACATGTTGAAGGCATGGAAGCTCAAAGGAAGCAATATAAAGGAGGACATATCAAAGCAACTGAACTTTTACATTAAGGTTGCAGACAAATTTGGAAAAATGTTAAAAATGACATTGCCTTTACACATAATGATGAAACACCTATGCAAGAGGAATAGATGGTTGCAAGCAGACAAGATAAGGTTGCTGGGTGAAGTCAAATATTTAGAAACACAAATGAAAATGATTCAAGCTAAACTTTTGAAGAGGGGCCTCAAATTCATTACTGTTACCGATGATGCTCCATGAATATGGTAAGGCCATCAATTTTTGCTTATAATATGGCTAATGTAGATAAAAAATATGTCTAATGGTAATATACAGGCTTATATAGGATTTTAGAAGTGTTTTGGAGGTAAAAAAATAATGAAAATGCAAAATATCGGAAACTAGGCACTTTCATAGCAACTCCCAGGCTTGAAGGTAGAAATTTGCTACGAAACTGTTGTAGCTTCCATGAAGGAAAAGACCAGTCTAAACTTCAGAAATGGGAGGGCTCAATGCATGTGTTTAACTTATAAACCTCAGAGAAGACCCTGGAACAATAAAAAAAATCATATAACTTGCAGAAGGCCGTTTTTTGAAATTTGCTACTAAATCTTTGCTACATAAATCCTGGAAATGACTATTTTAGTAGTCAAATGCAAGCTAACTTTCTGAAAAAATGAAAAGGAATTTTGGAAATCTGAAATAGTTTTATATTCATCACGAGCTCATCTACAAAAACCTCTCTCAGTTTTGGTACAACCATCAAGATTTGGAAAACACACACTTATCTTTGAAGCCTATTTTACATAATTTTTACTAGCTAGATTTGTGTAGAAATTTTGAAATTCGACTTGGGGAGACAACTGATCCAGGTGGCTCTAGAGACACACACAGGAAAAAGAGGGCTTATGGAAGCTCAAAAATCAAAGTGTTCAGATTGCTCTCGAACTAGGTTCAAGTTGAGTATATTGTCGTCCTGATCGCAACGATGTGAATGATTCGTCAAACCGAGCTCACATGTGAAAGTTAGAGGTAGTCAAAATTTATGGGTTGACTTAGTGACTTGGAAGGTTAAAGAAAGCACAATTTCGCCCTTTTATGGCCGCTGTATTATGGCCAACTCCGGCCAGACTTTGGGAAAAATTGGGGCATCCTTAAAATGACTCCTACAGTCAAAATCATAATTTAAAAAAAATGACTTGGTTGTCATATAAAAACAAAAAAATAATTAAAAAAAGGGGGTGGCGGGCCACCACCCCCACCACCCCACCACACAGTCAAAACAAAAAATATATATTTAAAGGCTGGCAAGCCATGACCCCTGTCAGCCCCCACGTACCCCATGTCATAAATATATGGGGGGTGGTCGACGGTCAACCCTGCCACTCCAACATAACTCTGCCACACATATATGTAACGATGCCAAGATTTTGGGAGAGAGCCACCGGTCCCACCACACCACATTTCAGTTTTAAAACAAAAAATACGCGGGTTCTGTGGGGGAGGCAGGATTTGATCCCCCGACCTCCCCTTAATGAATTTCTTAAATTGCCATTGTACCAACGACTCCACGTTGGTTAATCTGCCCATAAAATAATTGAAACCCCCATTTTCATAGTGCGCCCGGAGGCCAAGGGAGCGGAGGATGGACACGCAATTCGAGGCAGGGATGGTGCACATAGTTCAAGGGAATCTTTTATGATGTCAAGGGAATATTTTGATTCTAAGGAGGTAAAATTTTCTTGTGTCAGAATGTATTGAACTTTATATGCATTTTAACCAGAATTTTGTAGGGAGCGCGATGGTGCACCTAGATTTTCCTTTTGTGCAGCGGTTTTGCAGATTCCCTATGGAGGAGAATCTTCAGGAATCTTGAGGAAATCTTTTAGATTCCTTAGAGGCCAAAATTTCCTGATATCAGAATGAGGTCAACTTTATACTCATTCTTCTTGAAATTTCACAGGGATCTCAATGGTGAGATCAGATTCTTGTTTTGAGTTGCATATTTCCAGATTTCATGTGGAGCAACATCTTTGAGGAATCTAGGGGGAATCTAAAAGATTCTTTATGCCCCATATTTTCACTTTGTCAAAATTCAGAAAATGGACAGTCGATTTTGCACTATTTGACGCCACAAATCTGATGGTGTATTCAGATTTTCCATTTGACCATTCCATTTCTCGACCACTTTTCAAAGTTGAGTTGCAGGTGTTATCATTCAGTGAGTGAGCAGTCGATTTCATGCCTTCCAATGCCAAGATTACGATGGTGATTTCAGATCCAGTAGTGGAGCAGCCTATTCTTCAGTCATCTTCAATGTGAGGTATATTTAGTGCTAATTTCAAGTATTTCTTTCTCTCCTTGCTATGAGATGCATCGTGTTGTATAGATCCATGCTTGATGTTTGATGCGGGATCTTGTTTTTGTTCTTGATGTGAGATGTAATTACTATCATGGATTTTCATTTATGTTTGAGATCCCTTTGTTGCCATGTTGGCGGGATATTCATAGTCGTTATGTGTGAGTTTATGTCATGATGATAGGAGGTCTGTTATGAGTGAGAGTTCCTTGCAATGGAATGCCTCATGGAGATACTTTGCCACTCATGTTGAGAGTTGATTTCCTTGTATGATAAGCATACAACATCCATGTACATCTTCACATCTACAACACTAAATGAAGCGGCCAACACCATTGAGACACCAAGGCCTGAAGACGTAGTCCACACTCGACGAAATCCGTTATGAAAGCTCTTGCATTCTTGTCGTATGATTGTTGACATGTGTTCCTCTTGATTATATCTGCATGTGTTCACTAATGCTTTTGATAAATTGTAATCCTAACACATCAACCGAAGTAAAAGGTCTTGGTTAAAGGGTATCAAAAATTTACCCGGAACAAGTGGTATCAGAGCGGTTTTCTTGCTGATTTGGATTGCAGGTGTGAACCATTGAATATTCGTTGAGTTGAGCAATGGAGAATGTCAAAGGCATGCACGAGACCATGCTCAGGGTGTCCGAGAAAGCAGACATGTTGTAAGAAGTTTATGAGAAACAAGCAGCATACAACATTGAGTTGAAAATACTTCTACAAGAGGAGAAGGAGGACAAACATTGGTTGCAGCTTCAATTGCAAGACACTACAGAGGCAATGGAAGAATTGAAGCCTGACAACCAAATTCTTCAGACATAGCATGCCGCGTTGAAAACACTCCTACAGGAAGAGAAGGAGGAATAGCAGCGAGTGTAGCTTCAATTGCAAGCCACGACAAAGCCATTGGAAGAATTGAAGCGCCACGATGAAAGTCTTTAAGCAGATCATGAGGCATTGAAGAAACTACCACAGTAAGAGAAGGAGGAGGAGAAAATATTGCAGCTTCAGCTACAAGCTGTGACAGACGCCTTGGAGGAAGTGAAGCGTAGCGAAGGCTCAAAGAAACCCTTTTCACTTGTTTCAGAATAAAAAACTAAGGTAAAAAATGTTAATTTCTCTTTAGTTTCATCTTCACATGATATCATTTTTGTTGGGAGTGTGGAGATATCCATTACAGGAACTGGCATAAGACTCCTTACCAAGATGGGGTACCAAGGAGGAGGACTTGGGCATTCGTGGCCAAGACATAACTCGGCCATTGGAGGTTGTGCAGAGACCTCGTTATGTAGGTTTGGGATACACCGAAGGAGGATTTTCGAAGGACATCAAAGGAAAACAAACATTGTTGTACTCACTAGGGAAGAGGATTGATGGGAATACTTCACCATCATCTCATGGCAGTGCAAGTCACAATAAAAGAGCTAAGACAAGCTCTTATCACCATGATCACACCAGAGACCACCAATAAAGGTATAACAAGTCTCGCTATTCGCAAGTTCATTTTGATTATAAGCATGTTGCTAATCATGAACGTAAATCATGGCATAAGAAAACTTGTCATTTTTTTGGTTTACATAACCATTCCATTGTTGAGTGTTGGAAAAGGATGGAAACACAAAGGAGGATGAGGCGTGGAAAGCCTTCTCCACAACAGGGAAAGAAATCGGTTAAGTAGGTATGGAGGAAGAAGACTCATTGCAGTTATTGTGACGGAAATGGCCATCAAAGAGCCGCGTGTTCGAGGCTCCATCCAGAGAAGCATCTTAAAGACAAAGCGCTCATGCATGAACCAGTCGAAAGAGCTGGTCGACAAGCGAATCTCCCACAGGGGGATGGCCCATTCACTTTTCTAAAGAGGGGTTTTTCTAGATTGTTTTTCTAGATGTGTTAGCTTGTCATGACCTTATTTTTGTAAATCATGTGTTGCATTCCTTTATGTAAAAGTGATGATGTGTTTTCCATCGCTTGTTAAGCGACAATTATATTTTGGCCTTGTTTTGTAAATAATGTGATGAATTTGTTTCATGCAAAAGTGATGATGTGTTTTCCATCACTTTGAAATGTGACACTAATGTTTATGGCCTTGTAATGATAGCTGTGGTGTGATTTCCATTTGATGTAAATTTGACCACCAAGTATGTAAAACTCGTGGCAAGTATGGAAATGTTTGGGTCATATTTGGTCATAATTTGAGCATGTAATTTGCAGGATATTGTACTACAGGCTTGCAAAGGATGCATGTGTCGGTTCATCGCTTATGGCTCTGAAGGACAAAGGTGAAGGAGAAGGAAGGGTGACCTTTCAGGACACTTGTGATGCAGACATAGTACACAATAGTTGCAGATTATTGTTGATGCTTTTGGAGGACCAAAAGCTCCTCAGTGGGGAGGATTGATCCAGGTGGCTCTAGAGACACACACAGGACAAAGAGAGCTTATGGAAGGTCAAAAATAAAAGTGTTCGGATTGCTCCCGAACTAGGTTCAAGTTGAAGATCTCGTCGTCCTGATTGCAATGGTGTAAACGGTTCGTCAAATCGAGCTCATATGAAAAATTTAGAGGTAGTCAAAGTTTATGGGTTGACTTATTGACTTGGCAGGTTAAAGAAGGCGCAATTTCGCCCTTTTCCGGCCAACTCCAGCCAGATTCCGGGAAAAATTGTGGCCTCCTTAAAATGACTCCTACGGTCAAAATCATAATTTTTTAAAAATGAATTGGTTGTCATATAAAATCAAAATAATAATTAAAATAAGGGGGTGGCGGGCTACCACCCCCGCCACCCCACCGCACAGTCAAAACAAAAAATATATATTTAAAGGTCGGCAAGCCATAACCCCCGTCGGCACCCACGCACCCCACAACATAAATATATGGGTGGTGGTCAGCGGTCAACCCTGCCACCCCAACATAACTCTGCCACACATATATGTAACAGTGCCCCACCACACCACATTTCAGTTTTAAAACAAAAAATACGTGGATTCCATGAGAGGGGGGGGAGGGGCAGGATTGATCCCTCGACATCCCCTTAACGAATTTATTAAATTTCCATTGCACCAAAAACTCCACGTTGGTTAATCCACCTAGAAAATAATTTAAACCCCCATTTTCACCAATGCGTCGGAGGCCAAGGCAACGAAGGACGGACACATAGTTCGAGGGAATATTTTCTGATGCCAAGGGAATATTTTGATTCCAAGGAGGTAAAATTTTCCTGTGTCAGAATGTATTGAAATTTATATGCATTTTAACCAAAATTTTTTAGGGAGCGTGGTGGTGCGCCCAGAGCTGTCTTTTGAGCAACAATTTTGCAGATTCCCTGTGGAGGAGAATCTTTAGGAATCTTGAGGGAATCTTTCAGATTCCTTAGAGGCCAAAATTCACCAGTGTGAGAATGTTGTCAAATTTATACTCATTCTTCTCGAAATTTCACAAGGATCTCAATGGTGAGTTAAGATTCCTGTTTTGAGTTGTAGATTTCCAGATTCCCTATGGAGCAGCATCTTTGAAGAATCTAGGGGGAATCTAAAAGATTCCTTATGCCCCAGATTTTCACTTTGTTAAAATTCAGAAATTGGATAGTCGATTTTGCACTATTCAACGCCACAAATTTGATGGTGTATTCATATTTTCCATTTGACCATTCCATTTCTCGACCACTTTTCAAAGTGGAGTTGTAGGTGTCAGCATTCAGTGAGTGAGCAGTCAATTTCATGCCATCTGACGCCACGATTACGATGTTGATTTCAGATCCAGTAGAGGAGCAACCTATTCTCTAGTCATCTTCAGTGTGAGGTATATGAAGTGTTTATTTCATGTAATTCTTTTTCTCTTTGCTATGAGATGTATTGTGATGTATAGATCCTTGCTTGATGTTTTATGCAGGATCTTGTTTTTTTTATTGATGTGAGATGTAATTTCTATCATGGATTGTCATTTATGTTTGAGAGCCCTTTGTTTCCATGTTGGCGGGATACTCATTGTCACATGTATGTTTGATTGAGATCCCTTTGTTTCCATCTTGGCAGGATACTCATAGTCGTTATGTGTGATTTTATGTCATGCTGATAGGAGGTCTGTTATGAGTGAGAGTTCCTTGCAGCGGAACGTCTCGTGGAGAGACTTTGCCACTCATGTTGAGGGTTAATTTCCTTGTATGATAAGAAAACAATGTCCATGTACATCTTCACATCTACAACACTGAGTGAAGCAGCCAACACCATCAAGACACCGAGGCTCGAAGATGTAGTCCACACTGGATGAACTTTGCTATTAAACCTCTTTCATTGTTATCGTATGATTGTTGATATGTGTTCCTCTTGATTATATTTGCATTTTTTCACTAATGCTTTTGATAAATTGTAATCCTAACACATCAGCCAAAGTAAAAGGTCTTGGTTAAAGGGTATCAAAAATTTACCCAGAAATCCAACATCCACATGGAATGATGACACATTAGAAATCCACGTGGAATGATGACACATTAGAAATCCTAAACCGGTCATCATCCACGTGGAATGATGACACATTAGAAATCCAACACCTCAACAACTATTATATTCGACAAGGATCATTAGAAAATTTTGTTGAAGTTATTAAATGGTGATAGATGTAGTATCCCTTCTTGGTCAGATAGATTTGATGACACTTAGAGATGGTGATTTTGATATAATGATATAATATTATGCATGACAAACTTATGTACATGCTTATACGTTATAGACCTGGTTTGGGTCACTTGGTTGTTGTGTGCTTATGATAATATATGTGGTTGTGTGTATAATAATCGATTTTGGTTAAGAGCATATTAGCGATGTTTTCTCTTTTGGTATCCTATTTTGGACATAGGTGTATGACATAGATGGTGATCTAGGATTGAGACACAGATCCATGGATGATCATGGATATGTGGAACATATGGTTAATTATGATTTATTGATGATACATGATTTGTATGATTATATGTGTGTAATCTTGTACTAAGCATGATGTGGCAGGGGACTTGGTCATTTCCAACAAGGATTCTCGAGTTATAAATGACTGCGGAAGTCATTTCTCCAAAACCAAAATGACTGTAAAATTCATGCATAATCTTTAGTAAAATGTGAATAATTTAATTATGAAATTCATTTGATTCCTTTAATCTATGATATTATGATGTGTATAGGTTTTGGAAGAAGAACTTACCAATGAAGCATCAAATGGGTATGAGCTCACAATCAGTACCTTAAGGTGAAGCACGAAGTTTAAAAGTAGAGTAGATGAGAAGCCATAGAAACTAGGGTGCGGAGTCCTAAATCCATGAAACATAAAGACGTGGAGTCTTGGATATATAATAAAATGATTAGGGCGCAGAGTCCTAAATCCATGAAATATAAAGACGTGGAGTCTTGGATCTAAAATAAAATGTTTAGGGCGTGGAGTCCTCAATCTACTAAGGCATGGAGATGCATGGAATAGGGGTGTCGAATCCCTATTCTCTGGAAGAAAAATACCACTCATGGGCAGCTCAGGGATGGATTTCCTTAATAAAATCTCATTCTTAACAATTTTGGAGTGAATTTCTAAAAATAGAAAGTCAAGTCTAGCATTTCAAATATGACTTTCCAAAAATAGTAAATCATCTCCAATCAATGGGTAATCAAGTATACTTGAAGGAAAATCACTTAACTTATCATTAATCAATCGTAATAGTTCAATCTCAACTTAATCCTCAATATTATTATTATTATCTTTTATGAGACTATGATATTATTATTAAAAGGGAATTATATCTCCTCAATCACTTCACACCTCTCTCCTTGATGATTCTCATAGCTCTATGTAAATCTCTCTCTCTTTTAATGATACATTACACTCTATTTTATGCACTCATAAAAGAATGGAATATTCCTCTTACACTCATTAAATACATGCCATAAAATATTCCTCTTACACTCTCTTTAATGCATATGTTACACTCTCCTTAATTAAGGTATGCATACCTCTCCTTAATGGCATGAGTTACACTCATCTAAATGGAATAAAAAGCATGCATATTACTCCTCCTTTATGAAAAGAATTTGTTGCTCCTCCTATGTATGTGTCTCATGTATTCTCACTTGGGGGATGTGCATTATGATACCAAGAGTTGGAGAGATTTGAAAAATATTATGAGAGGGAGAGACTTGGAGAGTAGCCAATTTCTTTCGAAATGAATTTGAAATTCCTAAACTAAATTACTAAGTAGCTATACATGGTGGAGCTGACCATGAGTGGTATTTGGAGGAATTGAAACTTATCTTCGTCAACTTGCCTTGGATATCTCTCTACTTCT
Organism: Pinus albicaulis; assembly: GCA_034641835.2. Lineage (NCBI taxonomy): Eukaryota > Viridiplantae > Streptophyta > Pinopsida > Pinales > Pinaceae > Pinus > Pinus albicaulis. The sequence goes on along the minus strand of CM076573.1, from coordinate 518,112,143 downwards.
ATCTTTTGGTACTGTTTGTGAGCTCTTACAGCTCAAGGGTTCCAGGGGGAGAAGTTCTCCCTGGATATGGTTGGGTGGAAAACTGGATGGTTTAAATGAATTGGTTAAGGGATCAAAGGTGGATCATATTCTCAACAATTGGAGCTTGATATCTCTTCAGCTTACACCAGAAGTAATAAAATGGACATGTACCCAAAATATACCTGGAGGAATTACACAATCAACCCTTAAAAGGAAACGAAAAAAAAATGGCAACTAAAATATGGTCTGGAAGATCAAATTATTGAGGTGAGTTTGAGGTAAATTTCAGTTATGGCTTATGTTTCATATTCTTATCAATAATTCAATGTTTTTTATTCAAGTTTTTGTAATAGTACTATCATAATTTTGACAGAAAGCCTTAATGGATGTAACATTCAGGGCTACCATGTGTTTGTCAACTTGTAGCAATGGGTGCAATAAGCTTGTGAAATCATGTCAAATGAATTATCTTGCGGGTTGTAAAATGTTTCAATAACTCATATGGTGGATTTAGAAATGTGTGAATTCAATGAGCATATCTTAGTAGCATAAATTTGGATTGTTTTTCCTCATGTAGAGTTGTAGTTGAAAGTTTTTATTCCATGTGTTTGACAAAAGTCGTAATTGAAACATCAAGGATCTAAATTTCCGTTGTTTTAAGAATCACATTCCTGGGCGTTTTGAATGTGATTCAGCCCAATATCAGGGGGTATCTGTACCTTATGGCCCTGTAACCCCCCATTTGATTCCAAAAAATACTTTTTAGAACCCAGATCATAAATCTAGGCGATTTTACAGATTACTGCAACCAACTATGGGTGTCTGTTCTTGAGTTTTTGGTTAATGATTAAGAAGATTTAGATTTTATTTTCATATGCCAATATTGAAGTTTAAATTTATGAATTTTATCAGTCAAATAGTTTGAGTAAGAATAATATATTCATGTTGTTAATGGTTGTCAAAATTGTCTTAGGAGATGATGGTCGCCAAGTGTTTGACAAAATGCCTCAATGGATGTATGTTGTATGCTTGCAAAATGTTTTTCATAATGATTCAATGCCTGTAGATATTTACATTTATGAATTTTCTGTAAAAAAAAATGTCTGAGTGAAATTATGATTTGTAATCAAGATGTTTATGGAGTGTCTCAATGAATATTCGTGGTAATCCCATTGAGTTAAAATTCATGCTAAAGTCAAATTTGGTTAAGTGAATTATTGTAGTGTCATATTACATATGAAATTACAAATATTGGATACCACTCCTATAGGATTTTAATTCTCCTTTTTCGGTAAGACTTCATAAGCATGTTATTTAGAATAAAATCAAATAAGTCACAACATAAGTAACAATTAGCTTGTTGGAAATTGTGGCTTGTAAAAATTGATATTCATTCGTCCCACCAAAGACTCTTTCTTTTAAATATGAATTTTGAGCTTGAGGATCAAGTGATGGTTTTCATTTGGTATTTTGGCTTTGGGGTTCGAGTGAAACTTTGGCTTTGGGCTTGTCTTGGGATTTGGAAACAGTAATAATAATAATATTGCATTTTGAATTTAGTGTTCGATATTTCTCTATAATATTGATGGTTGGTAAGGTAGGACCTTACAATAGACTCCTTTTTGTGTACAAACTCTACAAAAAAAAAAAATATCCATAAAATGTTTCCATGTGATGTAATTCTATTATAATTAGGTCTCTTAGGTAGGCATCAAGTCTAGCCCAGGTAGCAAACTATTGTATGGAGGCCTCACTCTATATATGGTGGAATTTTTCACTTTGTTTAGTGGATGAATGTTTTGAGAAGGCTACTATGTAATTTTTCTTTATCATGCTAATATACATTTTGCAACAGAATCTTTTACAACCTGAGATTCTCCTTGGCTTATGTGTTTTATCTCTTCACTTTGTGTATTTTTATCAGTTTCATGGTAGTATGATGTTGAAATTTGTAACAAGAAACAATGAAATTGGAATCCAAAAACAACATGACAACACAAACAGTAGTGTGGGATCACAGGTCACATAGTGATGGGCCCTAGCAATACATTAGTGTGCAAGCCAATTTGTTAAATAAATTGGAAATGTGTCTAATTTAATTTTCCCTTAATTAAATTGGACAATAAATTGTAATCTTATCTCATAATCACTTGTAATAGTTACTGAGTGTGATAGACTCAGTTAGCTCATGAAATTCGAGTTGAGGGTGGTTGGTGAGGCATGTAGAGTGATTCTATTTGTTTTAGAGTCCATGTTGTAGTTAGTGTATTAGTTTAATGCATGAGAAATCAATTAACTCAATTAAGTGAGTTAAATTCAATCTAACTAGTTGTAACTGATTGTTGTACTAGTGAGAGGTCAAGTGAATTAAATAAAATTTAATTCACATGCAGTGATATATCAAGTGACTGATGATTTACTATTAATAGCTTCATGCATTTCAGTTCTGATGAAGACCCATTTGAGACAGAGGTTAAAGGGATGTTAAATATCAGTTGTACTTTTAGAAAACTTCCCATATGCAGTTATATAACCATAGGATTTTCCATGATGCTCTGTACAATCAAGGAAGGCTGAAATTCCTAAAGAATAGGGATTGCATTCCACATGAATTGCGTGAGAAAGGTAGGCTGAAGACAGGCTGAGAATTTGCTAAGTGTTGGACCAATTTGTCTGGATCAGTGTGAGACATTCAGGATAATGCAACTGACTCTTGTGAGAAGAGTGAATTGTATTGTTTCATGATTCCTTGGTTCATTATACAATAGAGATAGAAGGGTTTTGAGTAGAAAGCTTTCCCTAGGAAAAATATCTATGTTGTGGATTGATTTGCTCCTTTCTTTTACTTGGTGTGATTGTGCGATTGTGTTTATTTCCGCAGAATTAATTGTAGAAGGATTCAATATCTTGCTCTAGTATATTGCATGATCAGATTGAATCCATTGGAATACATATTGTTTGTATAATTTCTACATGGTTTCAGAGCGCCATAAATCACTATAGTGGAGAAGAAATTGACTTTGTGTTGAATAGTATTCAAACTTGCAGATACTTTCGTTGGTGCGACAAGCGGATCAAGATGGATTTTAGTGGATTAAGATTGGAATATCCACTCGACGGTAGTTATAATTATATCGCATGGAAAGACAAAATGGAGGCAGTTCTGGAGGAAAATAGGTTGAAATAATTCATTGATAATGATATTCCCAAGCCCGCAGCATTAGATGCTTCTCTTCTTGATGCTTGGAAAAAGAAGGTAGCAAGGGCGAGGAGGATCTTATTAGAGGGAGTTCAAGATCACATTGTCTCGAGTCTCCATGGAAAGGTGACTCCACATGCAATGTGGAAGGCCTTGATAGATCTGTTTCAGAACATCAGTGACCAAAGGAAGTTGGCGCTAAAGGAAAAGCTTAGGAAAATCAAGAAGGAGGAGGGTGAGACAGTACCAACATACTTGGTGAAGTTCACTCAATGTCGAGATGAGCTTGGAAGTGTTGGTGTTACTGTAGCAGATGACGACTTGGTGAGATTAGCACTTCTAGGCCTTCCCAAGAGCTAGCATAGTTACTAGGACTTGATGAATGGGAGGGAGAAGTTACCAGATTTGGAGCGACTTTGGTCGGACTTGGTACAAGAAGAATTCAGGTGGAATACTAGGGATGGATCCTCATCCAATACTAATTACGAGGAAGGTTTTATCTTGGATGGAAAGGAAAATAAGGCCAAGGGAAATAAATCCCAAGGTGAAGCGGGCAAGAAAGACTTGTCCAAGATCATATGTTTTCACTGTCACGAGCATGGGCACTATGCTACAAATTTTCCACATAAGAAGGCAAGCAAGAAGGAGCTTGCAATTGCAGCGGGTGAAGCATTGGCTTCATAGTTTGAGCTTGATTTTACTCTCATTGCATGCATGGTCAACACTGTAATGGGATGCATGTGGTATTTAGATAGCAGCGCCTCATTCCATATGAAGGGGAATAGAGATCTCTTCAATGACTTGGAGGAGAAGGACCTCCAGAAGAACATAGAGTTTGGAGATGATGGGAACGGTATAGCACTACCGGTATAGGTACAATTACGTTTTAGAGGGAGAATGGCTCCCATATCAGACTAGCAGATGTTTTGTATGTTCCAATCCTAAATAATAATCTTGTCTCCGTAGCGGTATTGGAAGACCATGGTTATGAAGTGATGTTTAGAAAAGGAAAAGTTTTCCTTAAACACATAGCCACGGGACAAGTGAAGCAGATCGGTTCTAGAGTCAAAAACCTGTATGCTCTCGAGGTTGAGGATACGTGCAAAGCTTTGAGAAGAAAAGTAGTGGTTAATGACTTGGTCGTTGAGAGGGAGCCATTATCTCTCAGCATGCACCCTCAGAAGCAGTCTCAGAAGGTTGTGGAGTAGCCACAATTGGATAATGTGAGAGGAGATCGAGTGGAAGAGTCCACTCAAGCAGAGACCTCCAGGAGGGGGAAATTTCGAGACAAAAAGGCAGAGGGATTACATGCAGCTATACCTCCAAGTGAGAGGTGGGGCGATGTGCAAAATTAATCCCAAGAATAAATTGGGAAGGATTCATTGAGATGACCTATCTCATAGATCGAACCTAGCTATGAGGAGGCTACAGTACAATAGTAGTAGTAAGGATCGGTTAGATTGATGTAGTCAAATGTTAGGAAGACATAAATCAGAGTCATAGGTGTCAGATACTGGAGTGCATATCAGAGTTGGCAGTAATGCAGAGTGCATGGATGTAGATGTCAACAACATAGAGAGTCCAGTAGACATGTGCAGTAGGATCCAACAATCATAATACTATGATGATAGATGCATTATACTGATTTAGTTTTTGGAGGCTATTTAGTTTCAGGAGAGTTTCATGTGCAAACAACACTAGGAAGTGTTGCATGCAAGAACATTCCAAAGGTACTGGATTGGGACAGATCGATTACTTTCTTGTTGAGAGGGAGTGTTGAAATTTGCAACAAGAAACAATGAAATTGGCATCCAAAAACAACATGACAACACACGCACACTAGTGTGGGATCACAGGTCACACAGTGATGGGTTCTAATGATACATTAGTGTGCAAGCCAATTTATTAAATAAATTGGAAATGTGTCTAATTTAATTTTCGCTTAATTAGATTGGACAATAAATTGTAATCTTATCTCATAATCACTTGTGATAGTTAACTGAGTGTGATAGACTCAGTTAGCTCATGAAATTCGAGTTGAGGGTGGTTGGTGAGGCATGTTGAGTGATTCTATTTGTTTTAGATTCCAAGTTGTAGTCAGTGTATTAGTTTAATGCATGAGAAATCAGTTAACTCAATTAAGTGAGTTAAAGTCAGTCTAACTAGTTGTAATTGATTGTTGTACTAGTTAGAGGTAAAGTGAATTAAATTATATTTAATTCACATGCAGTGATATGTCAAGTGAATGATGATTTACTATTAATAGCTGCATGCATGTCATTTCTGATGAAGACCCAGTTGAGACAAAGGTTAAAGGGATGTTAACTATCAGTTGTATTTTTAGAAAACTGCCCAGATGTAGTTATATAACCATAGGATTTCCCATGATTCTCTACACAGTAAAGGAAGGCTGAAATTCCTAAAGAATAGGGATTTCATTCCACATGAATTGTGTGAGCAAGGTAGGCTGAAGACAGGCTGAGAATTGGCTAAGTGTTAGACCAATTTTGTCTGGATTAGTGTGAGAGAGTCAGGATAATGTAGCAGACTCTTGTGAGAAGAGTGCATTGTATTTTTTTATCATTCCTTGGTTCATTATACAATAGAGATAGATGGGTTTTGAGCAACAAGCTTTCCCTGGGAAAAATATATGTGTTGTGGATTAATTTCCTTCTTTCTTTTACTTGGTGTGATCGTGTGTTCGTGTTTATTTCCGCAGAATTAACTGTAGAAGGATTCAATATATTTCTCTAGTATATTGCATGATCAGATTGAATCCATTTGAATAAATATTGTTTGTATAATTTATACATATTATTACTTTGAATTCATGATCAAATGCTCCAATTTCCTTTATATGTTGTGTTTGTTGTAAAAGTTTTTTTTTAAGCCAATTTGCCTCAGATTCCACGAATACAATTGTTTGTAGATTGAATTTCCTTAGATGACTCCATGCCCAATGTTAGCTATGATACACTTTTCCATATGAAAAAAACCACATAAAGCATAAATAGAGTTAGTCATCTGCAAATTTGAATTTCATCTTGAATGTTCCATTGTTTTCCTTGAGAGATCCCTCTCATATTGGAAGAGCTAAATTTTAGTCAAAAGTGGTTTGAAATAGTTATTCTAGGTTGATGGTTGAACAAACCAATTGCTTCATATTGGTGATAACATTTTGGTCCATCTTTTGAGAGCCGAAAATTTCCATTTCCCAGATTTTCTTTGAGTCTCTTCATTCTAATTCTTGAGGGTAACAGGAAATCAGATTTTTTTTTGAAGGTTGTGATATTACCCTGGCGACTCCAATATCAAATGATATAGAAGGTCAAAGCTTCATGGTGACTTCGTTGCTTGAATATTAGTAGCTTGAAGAAGTTCCAATATTATTTCTACTGCAAGAATAAATCCCAGGTATGCTCCTATGGATCTGTCTCACATCTATGGTTTTCCAAATCCTATGCCTTGTGTGGATTGGTCAACTCATATTCCCATGTTCAAAGGTGAAAAGAAAGATGATGTTGGTCCGCATTTGGTTAAATTCCATATACATGTATGTATACTGAGGGTTTAGTTTCCTGAGGATTGTCTCATGAATATGTTTATGGATACCCTAGAAGACAAATCTAGAGTATGGTATGAAGGGTTGAAACCAGGAAGGTTGTGTTCTCTTCAAGATTTCCATAGAATATTTTTGGACATTATGGTAAGTCTCATCCTTCATCACCATTGTTTCAAGACTGTTGTAATATTTGGAAAGGGTTCATTCAATATATTAAAAGTATTGATGATGATGTCGAATGTATGGATGATGAGGAGATATTAGAGGCACTTTATGAATTTTCTTCACAAGCTTGTTGTCATGATGATCAAGAAATTTTCCAACAAGCAGATGTATCTTCTTTGCTTGAAGATGAAATAGATCAGCAATTTAATAGTCAAGTCATATTACATGAAATTTATAAGGAATTTTAGCCTTGTAAATCTATATGCAGTCAAAGGTATGAGCCAAATAATTCAAAAAAAATTTCAACCCATTCCTTTTATGAGATTTTATGTCAAGAAAAAACTCCTCAAAATCAGATTGTTGAAAATACATGCATGAAAATTCTGAATAGTGAGGCAAAATGTGATGAAAGTTCACTTTTAGGTAAACCCGAGCTACATGAAGAATTGAATATACAGGTTTTACCTATTATATTTGGGGATCATCAAAATGACATGGATTATATACATAAAGTTGTTTGTATAGGAGATATTAGTGTTCAGAATCAAGATGACAGTCCTCAAGTAAAATTACCAAAGATTATATCTGATTTGTTTGATAACCAAAATATTAGTTTTGATACACACAATATGGATGTCATGTTTGAAGATGTTCAAGGATTCATGGATGGTTTTGTTGATTTACACGAAAGGGAAGACAAATCTATTGTTTCCTTTTTATTTGATGATGTTCTTGGAATTGAATACATAGGACAAAATAAGCCATCAATTATGAATGAATTCAACCCTCATGGTTTTACTCATAAAGAAAAGGTGATTTTTCATGGTTTCCAAGATCCAATGGTAAGTCTGTTATAGTCATCAATCAAGACAATTTTTGTGTTTCTTATGGAGCAAGGATTCAATTTCATTCTGATTTTCCAATAGATGATTCAATTATGATGTTGTTCAAGCACACTCAAGAAATCCAAGTGCTCGATCAACTCTTTGATTGGTTATACTCGAGGTTTCATATTGCTTGAGTTAAGCAGGTGGATTTTCAGCTGTTAGAGTAGTATTGGTATGTACATAAATAAGCTTGTCGAGAAAGCATCTCCTTCAACATTCAGTTTGAAGATTGTAGTTGCAATTTTTGGGTTGTACAATGTTTTTTCTTTAGAATCATGTCAGGCACTGGAGCTGCTAGTTCTTTGCTGCACCATAGGGGTGTAACATCCCCATTTGAGCCACTGTTATCCAATATAACACTTAGGTTTGTCTTTGAGTCAATTAGGTTAAGTTATTTAGGGTTTTAGGTTTTTCTTCAAAATAATCACATGTACAAAGGTAATCTTAGTCATAACGTTGGTTTGTAAGGCCATTATGAATTTTAGTGGGTATCAACATTTAGGTGAAAATAAAAGAATCCATGTGTCTTAGGCTCATTTGGTAATAATTAGCAATTTTACAGTTCAACAAAATTTCGTAGCAACTACAGTTATAAAAATAGAGTATTTTCTACAAAATTTCCTGAAACTTCCACAACAAATCCGCCTTCCCGAACATTTATTTCACTACAAAAGTCCGTTTCTATGGTAATGGTAAGGAAAAGGTGAAAGTTTTTAGAAACGGTCAAGGTCAGAGTCATGTGTGTCATAATTACATATCATTTTTCTTATCCCTCAATCCAAAAAACACATACACCTTATAGATTATTTCCCGTTCTCGCCCTCTTTCCATTTTTAGAATAGTTTGCTGTCATTAGCTCATTTTCCCTCTCATTTGAGCCATTCTTGTTGTCCATTGCTCGGTATTGTTGTCTTGTGCGCTGGTCTAGTTGTCTTTAGGGTAGGTTTGTAGGTGTCATAGCTGCTCTTGCTGCATTTTGGGATATTTTCAGCATTCAAATAAGCAGCTCACTACGTGTTGAAGGCATGGCAGCTCTGAGGAAGCAATATAAAGGAGGACATATCAAAGCAACTCGACTTTTACAATAAGGTTGTAGAAAAATTTGGAATTTTTTTGAAAAGGACATTGAATTTACACAGAATGAGTAAACACATATGTAAGAGGAATAGATGGTTGCGAATAGACATGAGAAGGTTTTCAGTGTCAAGTCAAAGATTTAGAAACACGAATGGAAATTATTCAAGCTAAGCTTTTGAAGAGGGGCCTCAAATTCATTATTGTTACTGATGATGCACCATGAATATTGTAAGACCATCAATTTTCTTCTTATACTATGGCTAACGATAATAAACAGGCTTTTAGAAGTGTTCTGGAGGCGAAAGAATGATGAAAATGAAAAATCTCGGAAACTAGGCACTTTCGTAGCAACTCCCAGGCTTGAAGGCAGAAATTTACTATGAAACTGTTGTAGATTTCCATGGAGGCAAAGACCGGTCTAAAATTTAGAAATAGGAGGGTTCATTGCATGTGTTTAAGTTCTAGACCTTAGAGAAGACCCTTGAATAGTAAAAAAAATCAAATAACTTTCAAAAGGTTGGTTTTTAAAATTTGCTACTAAATGTTTGCTACAGAAATTTCAGAAATGACTGTTTTAGTAGTAAAATTAAATCTAACTTTATAACCAAATGGAAAGGAATTTTGGAAATATGAAAGAGGTTTTTCTTCATCACAAGCTCATATACAAAAACCTCTCTTAGTTTTTTCACAACCATCAATGTTTGGAAAATAAGCACTTATAATTGAAGCCTATTTTACAAAGTATTTACTAGCCAGATTTGTGCAGAAATTTTGAAATTCGACTTGGAGAGACAGCTTAGCAGGTTAGCGTCCATGTGGCATGATGACACATCAGAAATCCAACACCTCAATATTTTTTATATTTGATAAGTATCGTTAACAAAGTTTGTTGAAGTTATTAAATGGTGATAGACTCATTTGTGTACAAACTCTGCCAAACAAAAAATATCCCTAGAAAGTCTCCATGTGATGTAATTCTTAGAAATAGGTCTCTTAGGTAGGCATCGAGTTTGGTCCAGGTGGGAGACTATTGGATGGAGGCCTCACTATATATATGGTGAACTTTTTCACCTTGTTGAGTGGATGAATGTTATGAGAATGCTACTATGTAATTTTTCTTTAGCAAGTTAATATACATTTTGTAGCAGACTCTTTTACAACCTAAGATTCTCCTTGGCTTATGTGTTCTATCTCTTCACTTTGTGTATTTTTATCAGTTTCATGGTAGTATTATTTTGAATTCACGATAAAATGCTCCAATTTCCTTCATATGTTGTGTATGCTGTAAAAGTTTAATTTTTAAGCCAATTTGCATCACCTTCCATGAATACAATTGTTTGTAGATTGAATTTACTTAGCTGAATCCATGCCCAATGGTAGCTATCATACACTCTTCCACCTGCGAAAAACCACATAAAGCATAAACAAAGTTAGTCATATGAACATTTGAATTTCATCTTGAATATTCCATTGTTTTCCTTGAGAAAGCCCTCTTAGATTGGAAGGGCTAACTTCCAGTCAAAATTGGTCTGAAATAGTTATGCTAGGTTGATAGTTGAACAACCCAACTAATCCAGCCTGGTGATAACACGGGCCATGTATCCTTCCTTGTTTTCCAGTCGAGGAAAAGAAGTTTTGGTGTGATGTTGGTTTTTTTTTAGCATATCTTTTGGTGATGTTTTGATATATGTTTTGATGTGATGGTTGGATGTATGTACATATGGGTATGGATGTAAATACCACCATGAGATATGTTATAAATCTCCAATAAGCGGTATGGTGTCATGTCAGTACAGTTATCTTGTTGCTATGATGTCATGTTGCTGTGTTTTCATAATGGGTTGCTTTTCAACAGGGCGATCATTGTAAATATTGCATCTAGCTATGATATAAATCTCGACGAGCAGTATGTTGTCTTCCAACAATTTTGTTGAGATATATGTGTGATTGAACACCGAGAACAGTGTCCCCCAAGGGGGAGGGTTCTATAGCAACTCTGGTGAAAATTCCATGTAATAAAAGTTAAAAATAATAACCACAGTTGATGGGACACTTATTCCCAGCTGAATGTTGGGAAAAACATCCTAGGGGGTGTTAATTTGGTTTATTAAGGCTAAGAAATTGGCAAAGGAAAAGGAATTGGAGAGGAAAAATGACATTTTTGGCATACTTATTTATGAAATAATGGAAATTATGAGAAAAGGGAGATGAAAGGTCACCTGTTGCATGTGAGGAGGAAATTGAAGGAAAATAATGGAAAATGAAGAAAATAGAGGCCTCTTCCATAAAAAGGCTTATGAGGATCAGTTGGTACCTTTTGTTAGTGCATTTTTTGGAGCTCTCTCATTATTCTCTCTCTCTCTCTCACTCACTCTTGGACACTAGAATTTTCTTGGAGCACTTGGGCATTGGAGAAAGAAATGAAAAGCACGCAAGGAAGAGCAGGATCAAGCAGCTATAATGAGATTATTTGCAGGTATTGATTTGTATATGTGATTTCCTTGCTAGATATAGTATGCATGGTATTCCATGGGGTTTCTTATTGTCTTGGCATGGGTTTTTCTAGGTGAAACAATGGTTTTCAGCCTAGCTTTTTCATTTCCATATAGCTTTGATGAGATGGGTTTCTCATACTTCAGTTGAGCTAGATTGCTAGATGGATTCCGAAATGAAAAACACATGGCCTAGTGGTCCCTAAACCAGACTGTGGATTACGGTAAATCCACTGGGCTAGTAGACCTTGAGTCAGACTGTGGGTTGCGGTAAATCTGGGTTGTGTGCCTCGATGGGCCTAGGAATCCTTGCCAGTGAATGATAAGATATATTTTAAATCCAAGAGGTGGATTTCTCTCTACTGGGCCCAGTAGTCCCGGGATGGGATGTATGGTAAATCCTGGAGAGATGGTCTCGGTGTAGGTCCTAGTGACCCTTGGATCAAACTGTGGGTTATGGTAAAGCCTGAGAGACTAGGAGGCACTCAAATTCCTCAAGGTGTAGGTGGAGAAGTCTGATAGCATCCATGCTTGTTTGGTTCTTTTTTAGTTGGTTATGAGTCCTGCATTCATGCTTGGAATATGGCACGGGGGTGATTGATTGAAGAGATATTTGGATCAACCAATATATGGTTGGGTGGACCGTGGAAGTCCATATCCAGTTGGCTTTTACATTCAGTAATGAAGAGCTAATTCCTCTGGTATTCGGAATGCAAATGTATTGGCTTATGTATAGATTTATTTTCTGTTATATCCTATGTATTTATGTTGGAGAAACTCTATGTTTTTACCTATAAATCAATGCACAATGTATCTATGGTAAAATAGATTATGTTTTAGCTTATGATGTGGTGGAGAAATTCTTCTTAGCTATTCTCATATTTGTAAGAGACTGCCATGTTTAATTTTATTGCTTACAAGTGTAGATGCAATGTTTATGACATGTTTGACAAAAATCCAGTCATGACTGAGTGGGGTTGGATGAGTTCCTGATGATGTGATTTATTCCATGTATTTTTTTTAATGTTATTTACCCTCTCCTGAAGTTACAAGAAGTTTTGGGTAGTGACCTGGGCTCAGGGTCTGAAAATGTGGCACGAATCCCGGAGTTGTAGGCACGATATTGAACTTTTGGGGCCATAATTGTGACCTTGACAAGGAAATCCCGCAGCTAAGGGTATATAACCACTCCCTTGACCTTACATTCCTGTGTCTAAGCCTCAAATGGGTTAAAAATTAGCTCCCCCTCAAGGAATAGGGGCCTAGAAGGTTGGGTTACCTCCTGGGGATGTCAATGATGCAGTGTAAGGTATGTTTGTCATGTTTCCATTGATTCCACTTCCTCAAAGTCATATAGGAGGTTGAATCTCATATTAGTATCCTCTTATCACATGTTTACCCCATTTGGTCAGTTACTTGGCTAGATGTGGGAAGAGGGTGTTACACTCTGATAAGTCATACACTAGATAAATCATAACCAAGTAAGTCATACATCAAGTAAATCACACATCAAATAAGTCACACATCAAATATTTTAATCAACAATTTATAATCCATCAAATGATTTATATGAGTAGTTTCATCTATCCAACTGAAATGACTTGATATTACATATTGTTAATAAATAAAACAACATGAAACTACAATTAAAGCCTTAGCATAGGTAGCTATCTAAGTCAAAATGAGCATCAAAAATGCTCAAAAAGTGAGGGGTAGTTATGATGTATAGTCTTTGCACCCTCCCAGTTAGTAGATCCTTGGTTATACTTGTTCCACTGGACCTTAACCTGGTCCACCATGTGATGTCTGAGTTGTTGAACCCTACAGTCTAATATGCGTAATGGTTCTACCATTACAGTTCCCACGTCCGATACATGCAATTCCCTCTAATATAGTTTGTGAGATTCATTAGAAACATATTTTCATAGAATAAATACATGAAAAACATAATGAGTTTTATGCAAATGGGGTGGCAGTACAAGGTGATAGATAACTGGTCCAATCTCCTCCTTGATTCTAAAAGGTCATATAGACTGAAGTGACAACTTCATCCCTTTCCCAAACGGAATGGTTGTTGGGTCAGATACGAATAAAAAATTGATCTCCTTCTTCATAAATTTGATTATTCCTATGTGCATCGACATAACTCTTTTGTATATCTTGTTCCTCCTTTAACCTTTGTTGAATTTGTCTTACCAGTTCCTCCATTTCTTGAACCAATTTTGGCCCAACTATTACTCAATCCTCCAACTTTTCCTAACTCAATGGTGCCTTGCATGGCCTCCCATATAAAGCTTGATAAGGAGGCATCCCAATTGAATTGTGGTAATTTTTACTATAGGAAAACTCTACCAATGGTAACACTAGAAAATTTGGCCCAATTTCTGACGGCCACTTCGTCGCTATTCCGACACATAGTCGTCGCAAGAGCGACAGTTCGAGGATGGGAAAAACATGGTTCGATATTACGTCACAGTTTCGACGCCTTGAAAAATTGTCGCACTACCGACACTTTTTCTGTCGCTTCCAAACAAGCGTCGCTCTTTCGACGTTTCCCAAACCGTCGCTATTTCGACGTTTGTAAACTGTCGCAATTCCGACGAAATGTGGTCCGACGTTTTTATACCGTCGCTCTTCCGAAGTTTGTAAACTGTCGCAATTCTGATGAAATGTGGTCTGAAGTTTTGAACATTGCTCTTTCGACGTTTTTATACTGTCGCTCTTCCGATGTTTTTAAGTTGTCGCAATTCCGATGCTGTACAAAAGTGTTGCAAGACCGACGCTTTCCAGGAGCATTGCAATACCGATGCATTCCAAAAGTGTCGCAATACCGAAGCTAGGAAGACCTGTCACAATATCGACGGACGTCACAAGATCGACGAAAACGGAAATCATTCAAAACGTCAGAATACTGACACTTACAAAGCTTCAGTATACCGACGACGGGTTCAATTTAAAAAAAAAAAATGAAACTTTAAAACAAGACAGTAAATCTCCAATATTTGTTATGAATTGTGGGCGTTCCAATTGTTATGAACATAATTCGACCATGAAATATTAATATAATAAACCACCTCGCAACGCTTCGACTATAAACAATCATATAAACATGGCTCTGTATTTCAAAAAACAAGTTTAAAATAGAAACAGGGAAATTTTTTTTTTTTCTAAGTAAGGTTAATCTATTAACAGTGGGAATAAAATTACAGCATGACCGAAGTCAAAAATATTGCCCAGAATT